>JAOCZM010000099.1:1385000-1976661 GCA_026122235.1 Vinca minor | reverse complement strand
CCCTAAACCCTAAACCCTAAACCCTAAACCCTAAACCCTAAACCCTAAACTCCTAAACCCTAAACCCTAAACCCTAAACCCTAAACCCTAAACCCTAAACCCTAAACCCCAAACCCTAAACCCTAAACCCCTAAACCCTAAACCCTAAACCCTAAACCCTAAACTCCTAAACCCTAAACCCTAAACCCTAAACCCTAAACCCTAAACCCTAAACTCCTAAACCCTAAACCCTAAACCCTAAACCCTAAACCCTAAACCCTAAACCCTAAACCCTAAACCCTAAACCCTAAACCCTAAACCCTAAACCCTAAACCCTAAACTCCTAAACCCTAAACCCTAAACCCTAAACCCTAAACCCTAAACCCTAAACCCTAAACCCTAAACCCTAAACCCTAAACCCTAAACCCTAAACCCTAAACCCTAAACCCCTAAACCCTAAACCCTAAACCCTAAACCCTAAACTCCTAAACCCTAAACCCTAAACCCTAAACTCCTAAACCCTAAACCCTAAACCCTAAACCCTAAACCCTAAACCCTAAACCCTAAACCCTAAACCCCTAAACCCTAAACCCTAAACCCTAAACCCTAAACCCTAAACCCTAAACCCTAAACCCTAAACCCTAAACCCTAAACTCCTAAACCCTAAACCCTAAACCCTAAACCCTAAACCCTAAACCCTAAACCCTAAACTCCTAAACCCTAAACCCTAAACCCTAAACCCTAAACCCTAAACCCTAAACCCTAAACCCTAAACCCTAAACCCTAAACCCTAAACCCTAAACCCTAAACCCTAAACCCTAAACTCCTAAACCCTAAACCCTAAACTCCTAAACCCTAAACCCTAAACCCTAAACCCTAAACCCTAAACCCTAAACCCTAAACCCTAAACCCTAAACCCTAAACCCTAAACCCTAAACCCTAAACCCTAAACCCTAAACCCTAAACCCTAAACCCTAAACCCTAAACCCTAAACCCTAAACCCTAAACCCTAAACCCTAAACCCTAAACCCTAAACCCTAAACCCTAAACCCTAAACCCTAAACCCTAAACCCTAAACCCTAAACCCTAAACCCTAAACCCTAAACCCTAAACCCTAAACCCTAAACTCCTAAACCCTAAACCCTAAACCCTAAACCCTAAACCCTAAACCCTAAACCCTAAACCCTAAACCCTAAACCCTAAACCCTAAACCCTAAACCCTAAACCCTAAACCCTAAACCCCTAAACCCTAAACCCTAAACCCTAAACCCCTAAACCCTAAACCCTAAACCCTAAACCCTAAACCCTAAACCCTAAACCCTAAACCCCTAAACCCTAAACCCTAAACCCTAAACCCTAAACCCCTAAACTCCTAAACCCTAAACCCTAAACCCTAAACCCTAAACCCTAAACCCTAAACCCTAAACCCTAAACCCTAAACCCTAAACCCCTAAACCCTAAACCCCTAAACCCTAAACCCTAAACCCTAAACCCTAAACCCTAAACCCTAAACCCCTAAACCCTAAACCCTAAACCCTAAACTCCTAAACCCTAAACCCTAAACCCTAAACCCTAAACCCTAAACCCTAAACCCCTAAACCCTAAACCCTAAACCCTAAACCCTAAACCCTAAACCCTAAACCCTAAACCCTAAACCCTAAACCCTAAACCCTAAACCCTAAACCCTAAACCCTAAACCCTAAACCCTAAACCCTAAACCCTAAACCCTAAACCCTAAACCCTAAACCCTAAACCCTAAACTCCTAAACCCTAAACCCTAAACCCTAAACCCTAAACCCTAAACCCTAAACCCTAAACCCTAAACCCTAAACCCTAAACCCTAAACCCTAAACCCCTAAACCCTAAACCCTAAACCCTAAACCCTAAACCCTAAACTCCTAAACCCTAAACCCTAAACCCTAAACCCTAAACCCTAAACCCTAAACCCTAAACCCTAAACCCTAAACCCTAAACCCTAAACCCTAAACCCTAAACCCTAAACCCTAAACCCTAAACCCTAAACCCTAAACCCTAAACCCTAAACCCTAAACCCTAAACCCTAAACCCTAAACCCTAAACCCTAAACCCTAAACTCCTAAACCCTAAACCCTAAACCCTAAACCCTAAACCCTAAACCCTAAACCCTAAACCCTAAACCCTAAACCCTAAACCCTAAACCCTAAACCCTAAACCCTAAACCCTAAACCCTAAACCCTAAACTCCTAAACCCTAAACCCTAAACCCTAAACCCTAAACCCTAAACCCTAAACCCTAAACCCTAAACCCTAAACCCTAAACCCTAAACCCTAAACCCTAAACCCTAAACCCTAAACCCTAAACCCTAAACTCCTAAACCCTAAACCCTAAACCCTAAACCCTAAACCCTAAACCCCTAAACCCTAAACCCTAAACCCTAAACCCTAAACCCTAAACCCTAAACCCTAAACCCTAAACCCTAAACCCTAAACCCTAAACCCTAAACCCTAAACCCTAAACCCTAAACCCTAAACCCTAAACCCTAAACCCTAAACCCTAAACTCCTAAACCCTAAACCCTAAACCCTAAACCCTAAACCCTAAACCCTAAACCCTAAACCCTAAACCCTAAACCCCTAAACCCTAAACCCTAAACCCTAAACCCTAAACCCTAAACCCCTAAACCCTAAACCCTAAACCCTAAACTCCTAAACCCTAAACCCTAAACCCTAAACCCTAAACCCCTAAACCCTAAACCCTAAACCCTAAACCCTAAACCCTAAACCCTAAACCCTAAACCCTAAACCCCTAAACCCTAAACCCTAAACCCTAAACCCTAAACCCTAAACCCTAAACCCTAAACCCTAAACCCTAAACCCTAAACCCTAAACCCTAAACCCTAAACCCTAAACCCTAAACCCTAAACCCTAAACCCTAAACCCTAAACCCTAAACCCTAAACCCTAAACCCTAAACCCTAAACCCTAAACCCTAAACCCTAAACCCTAAACCCTAAACCCTAAACCCTAAACCCTAAACCCTAAACCCTAAACCCTAAACCCTAAACCCTAAACCCTAAACCCTAAACCCTAAACCCTAAACCCTAAACCCTAAACCCTAAACCCTAAACCCTAAACCCTAAACCCTAAACCCTAAACCCTAAACCCTAAACCCTAAACCCTAAACCCTAAACCCTAAACCCTAAACCCTAAACCCTAAACCCTAAACCCTAAACTCCTAAACCCTAAACCCTAAACCCTAAACCCTAAACCCTAAACCCTAAACCCTAAACCCTAAACCCTAAACCCTAAACCCTAAACCCTAAACCCTAAACCCTAAACCCTAAACCCTAAACCCTAAACCCTAAACCCTAAACCCTAAACCCTAAACCCTAAACCCTAAACCCTAAACCCTAAACCCTAAACCCTAAACCCTAAACCCTAAACCCTAAACCCTAAACCCTAAACCCTAAACCCTAAACCCTAAACCCTAAACCCTAAACCCTAAACCCTAAACCCTAAACCCTAAACCCTAAACCCTAAACCCTAAACCCTAAACCCTAAACCCTAAACCCTAAACCCTAAACCCTAAACCCTAAACCCTAAACCCTAAACCCTAAACCCTAAACCCTAAACCCTAAACCCTAAACTCCTAAACCCTAAACCCCTAAACCCTAAACCCTAAACCCTAAACCCTAAACCCTAAACCCTAAACCCTAAACCCTAAACCCTAAACCCTAAACCCTAAACCCTAAACCCTAAACCCTAAACCCTAAACCCTAAACCCCTAAACCCTAAACCCTAAACCCTAAACCCTAAACCCTAAACCCTAAACCCTAAACCCTAAACCCTAAACCCCTAAACCCTAAACCCTAAACCCTAAACCCTAAACCCTAAACCCTAAACCCTAAACCCCTAAACCCTAAACCCTAAACCCTAAACCCTAAACCCTAAACCCCTAAACCCTAAACCCTAAACCCTAAACCCTAAACCCTAAACCCTAAACCCTAAACCCTAAACCCTAAACCCTAAACCCTAAACCCTAAACCCTAAACCCTAAACCCTAAACCCTAAACCCTAAACCCTAAACCCTAAACCCTAAACCCTAAACCCTAAACCCCTAAACCCTAAACCCTAAACCCTAAACCCTAAACCCTAAACCCTAAACCCTAAACCCTAAACCCTAAACCCTAAACCCTAAACCCTAAACCCTAAACCCTAAACCCTAAACCCTAAACCCTAAACCCTAAACCCTAAACCCTAAACCCTAAACCCTAAACCCTAAACCCTAAACCCTAAACCCTAAACCCTAAACCCTAAACCCTAAACCCTAAACCCTAAACCCTAAACCCTAAACCCTAAACTCCTAAACCCTAAACCCTAAACCCTAAACCCTAAACCCTAAACCCTAAACCCTAAACCCTAAACCCCTAAACCCTAAACCCTAAACCCTAAACCCTAAACCCTAAACCCTAAACCCTAAACCCTAAACCCTAAACCCTAAACCCTAAACCCTAAACCCTAAACCCTAAACCCTAAACCCTAAACCCTAAACCCTAAACCCTAAACCCTAAACCCTAAACCCTAAACCCTAAACCCTAAACCCTAAACCCTAAACCCTAAACCCTAAACCCTAAACCCTAAACCCTAAACCCTAAACCCTAAACCCTAAACCCTAAACCCTAAACTCCTAAACCCTAAACCCTAAACCCTAAACCCTAAACCCTAAACCCTAAACCCTAAACCCTAAACCCTAAACCCTAAACCCTAAACCCTAAACCCTAAACCCTAAACCCTAAACTCCTAAACCCTAAACCCTAAACCCTAAACCCTAAACCCTAAACCCTAAACCCTAAACCCTAAACCCTAAACCCTAAACTCCTAAACCCTAAACCCTAAACCCTAAACCCTAAACCCTAAACCCTAAACCCTAAACCCTAAACCCTAAACCCTAAACCCTAAACCCTAAACCCTAAACCCTAAACCCTAAACCCTAAACCCTAAACCCTAAACCCTAAACCCTAAACCCTAAACCCTAAACCCTAAACCCTAAACCCTAAACCCTAAACCCTAAACCCTAAACCCCTAAACCCTAAACCCTAAACCCTAAACCCTAAACCCTAAACCCTAAACCCTAAACCCTAAACCCTAAACCCTAAACCCTAAACCCTAAACCCTAAACCCTAAACCCTAAACCCTAAACCCTAAACCCTAAACCCTAAACCCTAAACCCCTAAACCCTAAACCCTAAACCCTAAACCCTAAACCCTAAACCCTAAACCCTAAACCCTAAACCCTAAACCCTAAACCCTAAACTCCTAAACCCTAAACCCTAAACCCTAAACCCTAAACCCTAAACCCTAAACCCCTAAACCCTAAACCCTAAACCCTAAACCCTAAACCCTAAACCCTAAACCCTAAACCCTAAACCCTAAACCCCTAAACCCTAAACCCTAAACCCTAAACCCTAAACCCTAAACCCTAAACCCTAAACCCTAAACCCTAAACCCTAAACCCTAAACCCTAAACCCTAAACCCTAAACCCTAAACCCTAAACCCTAAACCCTAAACTCCTAAACCCTAAACCCTAAACCCTAAACCCTAAACCCTAAACCCTAAACCCTAAACCCTAAACCCTAAACCCTAAACCCTAAACCCTAAACCCTAAACCCTAAACCCTAAACCCTAAACCCTAAACCCTAAACCCTAAACCCTAAACTCCTAAACCCTAAACCCTAAACCCTAAACCCTAAACCCTAAACCCTAAACCCTAAACCCTAAACCCTAAACCCTAAACCCTAAACCCTAAACCCTAAACCCTAAACCCTAAACCCTAAACCCTAAACCCTAAACCCTAAACCCTAAACCCTAAACCCTAAACCCTAAACCCTAAACCCTAAACCCTAAACCCTAAACCCTAAACCCTAAACCCTAAACCCTAAACCCTAAACCCTAAACCCCTAAACCCTAAACCCTAAACCCTAAACCCTAAACCCTAAACCCTAAACCCTAAACCCTAAACCCTAAACCCTAAACCCTAAACCCTAAACCCTAAACCCTAAACCCTAAACCCTAAACCCTAAACCCTAAACCCTAAACTCCTAAACCCTAAACCCTAAACCCTAAACCCTAAACCCTAAACCCTAAACCCTAAACCCTAAACTCCTAAACCCTAAACCCTAAACCCTAAACCCTAAACCCTAAACCCTAAACCCTAAACCCTAAACCCTAAACCCTAAACCCTAAACCCTAAACCCTAAACCCTAAACCCTAAACCCTAAACCCTAAACCCTAAACCCTAAACCCTAAACCCTAAACCCCTAAACCCTAAACCCCCTAAACCCCTAAACCCTAAACCCTAAACCCCTAAACCCCTAAACCCCTAAACCCCTAAACCCCTAAACCCCTAAACCCCAAACCCTAAACCCCAAACCCTAAACCCCAAACCCCTAAACCCCTAAACCCTAAACCCTAAACCCCAAACCCCAAACCCCAAACCCCAAACCCCAAACCCCCAAACCCCAAACCCCAAACCCCAAACCCCAAACCCCAAACCCCCAAACCCCAAACCCCAAACCCCCAAACCCCAAAACCCCAAACCCCAAAACCCCCAAACCCCTAAACCCTAAAACCCCAAACCCTAAAACCCCAAACCCTAAAACCCCAAACCCTAAACCCCAAACCCCCAAAACCCCAAACCCCAAACCCCAAACCCCAAAACCCCCAACCCCAAAACCCCCAAACCCCAAACCCCAAACCCCAAACCCCAAACCCCAAACCCCTAAACCCTAAACCCTACAAAAATTGAACTTATAACGATTATTTTAAAAAAAAATTTGAATTTCTCCCGAAAATTTTTTAGTTTCGCCAAAAGTCAAACCCAAACCCAATTCAAATTGAGCCACAACCTTTACATGAAATCCAGTGCAGGAATGCCAAATCAATTAAGTACCACTCACAAAGCCATCTATATCTTTTTTAGAGCTGCAGACTTCATCAGAGAAAAATTGTATATCAGAAAGGCATTTTCTGTAGAATTGAAGAACCCTAGGAGAGAGAGAATTGAGGGCTTTCTGGAACTTTTGTATTGAATTTGATAAAGTTATAAATGGATATTTACAACCTTTTATAGCGTAAAATATCTTCTAAACTAACTTGTACAGCTCAGCTAAGTAATCTAACAAACTAACTGCATTTGAGTATTTACAATAAAGGAAAGCTAACTAACTACAAAGTCTGCACTTTAACTACTTTGAGGCTGCAGCTCTTCTTTCCTCTTTCCCTTCTCGACATCATCAGCTTCCTCTTCATTTATTCAAGCTTGCCTTTGAGATCCTTGCAACATCCTCCCACAAGCTGGACTGTCATACATATTGTATAATCCCAAATTTTTAAGAAGAAAATTAAATCTGCATCCTGTCAATGCTTTGGTAAAAACATCAGCCAATTGATCATGTGTTGTCACTGGTAATGGTTTAATGATCCCTGCCATATATCTTTCTCTAACTACATGACAATCTATCTCTACGTGCTTGGTTCTTTCATGAAAAACAGGGTTTTCAGCAATATATATATATATATAGCACTAATGCTATCACAATACATGGGCACTGCTTTCTCTCTGTTTAACTCCTAGATCTTTAAGCAAATTCACCAACCATTGCACCTCACAAGTAGTGATAGCCATAGCCCTATATTCAGCCTCAGCTGAACTTCTAGACACTGTATGTTGTTTCTTTGACTTCCAAGAAATCAAGGCTTCTCCAAGAAAGATACAATATCCTGTCATAGATTTCCTTGTCTCTACACACCCTGCCCAATCACTATCAGTGAATGCTCTTAAATTCAGTGAATTCTTGGAAGGAAAGAACAATCCTTGTACTGGTCCAGCCTTCAAGTATCTAAGAACTCTATGTGCAGCCTTCAAATGTAAAACAGTGGGACAATCCAAGAATTGGCTCAATTGTTGTATAGCATAAGAAATATCTGTCCTAGTTACTGTCAAGTACAATAACTTCCCTATCAAACTTCTATATGAGGATTTATCATCCAAGAGTTCTGAATCCAAATGAGTGTACTTGGCTACTGAGTCCATGGGTGTGTTTACAGGAACACAATCTAAGTAACCAGCATCTTTTAGAATGTCTAAGATATATTTCCTCTGTGTTAAGACAATACCTCCATCATTCCTTGCTACTTCAATACCCAGAAAGTACCTCAGCAGGCCTAGATCTTTAATTTTAAATTTCTTATGCGAAATTTCTTTACACAGTTTATCTCATCAACAATATCACTAACCAAAACTATGTCATCAACATAAATCAGTAGTGCAATGAAGTTACCTGCCTTAGTTGTTTTAGTGAACAAACTATAGTCATACCAGGATTGTTTGAATCCCAATCCTAGCAAAGCAATAGTCAAGGTGGAGTTCCACTCCCTACTTGCTTGTTTCAAGCCATATAGGGATTTTTGTAACTTGCATACCATCTACTTGTCCTTCTCCTGTGGAACAGTATATCCTAAAGGTGGCATCATGTATATATCTTCATGTAGAGTGCCATGAAGAAAAGCATTGTTTATATCTAGCTGGTGAATGTGCCACCCTTTAACTGCTGCCAATGCTATTAAGGTTCTCTGATTGTTGTCATTTTGGCAACTGGGGATAATGTGTTAACATAATCTATCCCGACTGTTGTGTGAATCCCTTGACAACCATTCTGGCTTTTGGCCTTTCTACTGATCCATCTGAATTATATTTAACTTTGTACACCCATTTATTTCCAACAGCTTCCTTCCCTTCTGGAAGCTCACAAACGATCCAAGTTTGATTGTCTTCTAGTGCCTTTATTTCTGCTTCCATAGCTTCCCTCCAAACTTGTGATTGTACTGCCTCTGAGTAGGACTTAGGCTCCTGTATTAAATCCAAAGCTGAAACAAAAGACTTATAGTTCTGGCTTAAATGATCATAAGTAAGCACCTGATTTAAAGAGTGTTTGGATTTCTGTAATGTAGGACAATGAAAATCAGATAGGTGAGTGGGAAGACTTCTATCTCTAAGAGATCTTCTGAGAGAAACATCAGGAATAGAATATGAACGTTGCACTTCAGGAGATGAATAAGTAGTAGGTCCAAGTGAGAGAACAGATGTATTATCAGAAGTTGAAGAAAGTATAAGATAGTCTAAGTCAATATATGAATCAGTAGAAAAAGAAGAATTAGGAGTTTCTACTTTGTTATGATCTGAAATAAAGAAAGGCAAAATATACTCAACAAATAGTACATTTCTGGAAATAAAAAGATCAAAACTCTCACTATCTAAGAGAATATACCCTTTTGTAGTTTTAGAGTGCCCAAGATAGACACATTGCTTACCCCTTGGGTCAAATTTACCCCTGCCATTCTCAAGAGTGCATGCATATGCTAAGCAACCAAAGACTTTCAGATTAGTGTAAGTAGGTTTGGTTTGGAATAGCAATTCATGAGGAGTTTTCATGGAAAGAATATGAGTAGGTGTAACATTTATAATATGTGCAGCATGTGATATACAATATCCCCAAAAGGAAAGAGGGATATTTGATTGACATTTGAGAGATCTGGCAATATTAAGTATATGTTGATGTTTTCTTTCCACAACACCATTTTGTTGTGGTGTTGAGACAACTAGTTTGATGAATAACTCCTTTTTCTGAGTAGAATTGGGGCGTGATAAACTCAGGTCCATTATCTGTTCTAACAGTCTTTATTGGAACAGAAAATTGTGTTTGAATGAATGTAAAGAAGGATTGTAAAGTGCATCTAGCTTGGTTTGTTTTTCAACAGGAAAACCCAAGTATATCTAGAATAATCATCAACAATAGTTAAAAAATATCTTTGATTATAAATGGTAGCCTCTTTGAAAGGGCCCCAAATGTCAACATGAATGAGATCAAAAGCTGCAAGAGATATACAATTTCTAAGAGGAAAAGTCAACTTGTGCTGCTTAGCAATAGGGCAAACTGAACAATGATGTGATGTATTGGTCTTATTACAATTGGATAAGCCTTGTATATGTTTCAATCTATCACTAGACAGGTGTCCTAACCTATAATGCCATAGGTTGGCATTTATTTCAGAATCAATAATAGGAAGAAGAACATTACAAGAGAAAATATGATCATTATCAATAGGACTAATTACAGTTAAATGAAGATAAGTAACAGGCAAAGGAGCAGGATGAAACAAATAAAGTCCAATATTCTGGGTGCTCAAAGCCTGTATCACAGAAAACTGTGCACAATAAAGCACAAAACAAGAATTTTGAGCTGTCAATTTAGAAACTGAGATGAGATTAAACCTAAAACTAGGAACTAACAAAACATCCTTGATGATGAGATGTTTATTTAGTTGTATAGTTCCTCTTTTAGTGACTGGAATAGCACTTTTGTTAGGAAGATGAACAAAGATATGATTGACAGGAAAAGTCTCAATGAAAAAGTGGTCAGTGCATACTATATGATCAGAGGCACCAGAATCTAGAATCCAAAGTTTCAAAGATGAATTTAAGCTAGGAGAAGAAGTACATGTATCAGCAATAGGTGTATCAAGGTTGGCTTGCAAAACAGTGGCCAGGTTGACATTAGGTTGTTGCATATCCCCTTCAGCATTCATAATTCCTGCATTTCCATTCCCTGAAACTTTCATAGATCTGATCATATTAATGATGTGTTGATCTGTGACATGTTTAGTCCTTCAGTGAGTGAATCAAGATTCATGTTGTTATCTTTAACAGTCACATGTGCATTGTTTCCATTGTTTCCTCCAGTGGTAGTATAGAAACCAGGTTTCTCACCATAATAAGCAGAATTAGCAGACCTAAAACCATTACCATTAGTTTGAAAATTGTTCATGGAAGTATCAGAGAATCCAGAAATGAATCCAGCCTTCTTGATAGGATACCCATGCTTCTTGTAACACCTATCAACCGTGTGCCCTTTTAAGCCACAAAAAGAACATAATAAGAGTTTTTTCTGGTTGTATCCTCCTCTTCCAAATCCTCTTCCAACAGCATTTATGTTAGTCACAGGTCCATCAAAAGTGGAATTATATCCTTGAGTCATAAGCCCATTTGTGTTCACTACTTGTCTGTTTCCTTGTGCAAACAATATATGTGGTGCAGCATGTTGTGTAGCATAAGTGGCTTGATTCTCATGTTGTGTAGCCCTATTAAAAGCTTCATTTATGCTTGGAAGAGGCTTCTGTTGTAATATGTTGGATCTAAATTCTCCAAAACTATCATTTAATCCTTTCAAAAACCTAATTACATGATCTCTATCATAATAGGATTGTACAACATTTAATCCCCGCATGTACAAGTAGGCAAAGGACTTAGCTCCACAAACTCATCCCAAAGGATCTTTAACTGAGTATAATATTGACTAACAATAAGATTACCTTGGTTCAGAGAATGTATTTCTTCTTGCAAATTGGACATTCTATATGCTGCTCCATCATGATACCTTTCTTCCAGATCATTCCAAACATCTAAAGCAGTGTTTAGACATTGAACACTTTGACTAATTGAAGACTCAAGTGTGTTATGCAGCCATGTCATTACTAGAGAGTCTGCTTGTTCCCAAGCCCTATATAGTCTATCACCAAGTTTTGGAATAGGAATGTCTGGTAGTTTCTCAATGAAACAGATTTTATTTTTGGTTACCAAAGCTCTGCGCATCTTCTTTCTCCATGAGTGGTAATTAGGACCTAGCAGATGTTGTGGAACTAAGATTTGTGAAGAACTTTCACTTGAATGAACAAAGAAAGGATGTGTAATGGGCAAAACTTCTGTAAAATCACTAGATCTCGAGTTCGCATAGGTAGTCATTAGAAGAATCAAAGAACAAAAGCAAGATGAAAGAAAATTGTTCAAGAATCAAACAGCAGAACAAAACTTCAAAACAAGAAACCACAAATTGCAAGGGAAAAATGCAACTTCTGGAAAAACAAATTGATTTAAAAACAATCGGATGATCTAATCATCAAGAATTATGTACAATTTTAGATCAATTGTAACAGTGCGGAAGCAATTTGAGCAGTGAATGCTCTGATACCATGTAGAATTGAAGAACCCTAGGAGAGAGAGAATTGAGAGCTTTCTGGAACTTTTGTATTGAATTTGATAAAGTTATAAATGGATATTTACAACCTTTTATAGCGTAAAATATCTTCTAAACTAACTTGTACAGCTCAGCTAAGTAATCTAACAAACTAACTGCATTTGAGTATTTACAATAAAGGAAAGCTAACTAACTACAAAGTCTGCACTTTAACTACTTTGAGGCTGCAGCTCTTCTTTCCTCTTTCCCTTCTCGACATCATCAGCTTCCTCTTCCTTTATTCCAGCTTGCCTTTGAGATCCTTGCAACATTTTCTGTGCTTCTGCGAAGAATACTATGACTTGCAATCATAGAACTCTGAATCGAGGAAAAAAAAATCTAGATTTTAGAATACTATGATTTGAGCAATCATATTCTAGATTTTTTTCTTCTTATGGTTATGGTTATTAAAACAAATAACGAAAAGAAAGAAATCATTAAGCCAGAATGGCATATATCACTATGTCACTAGGCTAAGTGTCATCTTGTCACTACTTTATAGCACAGACTTGGTCTAATCTTCACTATAGGTCAAGCAGTTCGAGTTTAAGTGCACTTTTTTTCTCCTTCCGGAATCTTATGGCACTTTGTTTTATCAATTGGAAAGGGAACATTATCTTTATCTTATAGTACTCGTTATAGCATTTTATGTAACATTCTTAATTTTAGTAGTTAATGTTTAGGTTTATCTTTTAGATTTCAATATTTATCTTGTATAGTTTAGAACATGCAACTTGAAGTTTATATAATTTAGAATATGCAAATTAAAGTTTATATAATTAAAAATAGTACTTGTTATAGGGATTCAGATGGTTTTCTTTTTCTTGTGTTGTAATTGTTGTTTAGATGAACTTTTTTCTTTTCCCTTTAAGACGTTTTAAGCTACATCACCTCTTTTTTCCCTTTGATTTTATGCTACATCCCTGAAAAGGAGATGCCTAGTATCACATTTGTTGCTTTCTAATTGACTATATCAAGGTGATTCTGTCGCGATTCTTTATAAAAAATTCTTGATGTACAGTGAACTTAATTATGATGTATACCGCAATTTAAATCCTCCACTGACCATAGAGATGGGGAGGTGGGGCTGTTAAAGTTGGGCTCAATTTTTTTCCTTTTATATTAAACTTGTCCTTTTAAAGAGGAGATGATTTGTTGAAATTGATTTTTGTTTAGTTCTTCACCAAGCACTCTGGTTTATTCTATATTAGTTTAGTATTTTTGCTTGAGATTTTTTGTATCAGAAAGGTGAATAATTTATGAGAGAAGATATGTTAAAAGTGGTACACGTTCTATGCGTTTATATTGCTGTTGTTTGAATTTTTTTTACATAAAAGAAATGAATTGTTTTTTAGATAAAGTGAATGTATTCTCAAAAAGCAAAAATGTGTAGGATATTTTCATCAGTTGGAATTAATTGCGCATTTGTGCACAACTTCAAGATAATATTTTATACAAAATTTTAAATTTAAATTTCACATATCTCACAAATAATTTACTTTTTCGATTTTCAAAACAGAAATTTACAAACAAACAAATGTGAATCCAAATGCTAGCACTTTGATCAAAATATTTCTATTGACAAAGACATTAAAAAAAGAGCAAGGTTTTGAAACGCATCTCGGTTATCGACCCGAAAATATTATTGGTTTATAGATTATTAGTCGGACAGGTGGATGGATCAAATCGACTCGGTGACATTATAAATATTATAAATAAATAGTATATAATTATTATTTAAAATAAAGTACAAATTCAAAGTCTAAAACATCTACTTAATATTAACCTGAAAATTATCAGAATGCTATGTAAATTCATTTATACACAAATTAATCTACAAAATTTAAATATATTTACTGATAATTAAAAAAGAAATAAACTTTCATGAAATTATAAAGAAAATATCAATTGATTTTAGAATCCCAAAACAATGAAGTTCAGCAAGTATCTATACATTATAGCACTGTCATAAACAAGAAAGTAAACTATAATAAGGAGTTTTTTTTCAGAAAATCAAACATAAGAACATCTTGGTACACCAAGTTGATGCTTGAGCTTTAAGATTTGTTAGAGAAATTTGGTGAATTTAGATTTTGATAAATAAAGGTTTATCCATTAATAACAAAATGATCGGGGCCATTACAACTTGAATAGCTTCCAAACTCTTTCTCTAATACAACGAAAGAGAGAAGTTGAGGAAGGAAGAAAATCAAATCAGACAAAAAATAAAAGTTACACAAGGTAACATATAATAACCCACACCTCAAATATCCTAGGTGGGAAGCAACTAAAACTACTACTACTAATAATCTAACAAACAAACAAAAGATAGTCTTCTCCGCAACATCTTCATCGCCATTCTCGAACGACAAAGGCAAACACTTGGTTTCAACCTCTTTCGTAGACAACGATTCAGAAGAACATGGGCGTATCAACAATCTAAAAAATCGCCTAGAAAAGAGGTGGAAACTCAAGAAAATGCCCAGATCTAATCTGGGTAACCATGTCATTCCACCAAGGCAAGGAGCAACAAACCGATCTAAGAAGATCTCGCATCGAAGTCTTGAATCTTGATGAAAAACGCACAAGAGAAAGTCCTTCGATGTTTGTGGCCAGAAGGAAGTGTGAGGACACAAAAATGGACTGAAAATGGCTAGATCCGACCTGTGGCCGGAGTTTTTGGCCGTATCTAAACATTAGAGAATTGAAAAGGAAGAAGAAACCAAGGAAATAATTTTTTAGAGAGAACTTTTTATTGGAGTTGGAGTTCACTCAGTGAACACTAATGGTGAATTTAGATTTGGTAGTTTGAATTTGATGAATTTGATTTGAGAGTTGAGACTGGGAGAGGTTTGTTCTTGACCTAAACGGTGATACTCAATAGAATTGAAGGTGAGATATAGAAATTGAGTGTTTCTCAATTTTTGTTTAAAATGTAATTTTTCTTTTTTCTAAAAAAATGAAACATATGAAATCCAATCGGTTCTAGTAAATTTGTTCTGGGTTTTAGGTTCTAGGTTCGACCGTCAAATTTTATCGGATTGAATAAGATAAGCTAATTTTTTAGTTATATTTGTATTGGGAACCAATCAAGATCGCAAAGAAGGCTGGGTGATAGTTCGACCGGTCCAACGGGCCGAGCCAGTTTTTAAAACCATGCAAAAAATTGTCAGGAAAGGAAAAAAATGACAGATCATAACGTGATGGCGGAGAGTATCCACTAAAAACATCATTTGCTTAGCTTCTTATCTTCTTAATCTTAAATTCAATTCAATCATAAATCCATCATATTACCCACTAAACGACTTCACCCGCTAAACCACTTCAGATCTTTTAATATTTGAATTTTTTTAATGATTCAAATTATATATTAATATAAATTAAATTATTATATATCTATTCAAAAAAAATTAAGTTATTATATATATTAGTGTAATTTTTTTATTTTTTTTAAAATTTTCTTATTTTTATAAGGTTTTAATTTTTTTAATATACTGAAATTTTCATGTATAGTCTATCTTATTTGAATTAGAGAAAATGGCCACAGAAATCCCCTAATTATTTCAGTTTAGCCTCAATAATTCCCGTTTATTTTTTCGGAACAAAGAATCCTCCAACAATCTACGGATAGCCTGTAAAGTCTTGTCACCACATTCGCAGCGGAATATGATCAAATTGACACACGTGGATAAAACTCAAGGGCAAAATCGTCCTCCTAAACCCGACCCACTATACACCATCCATTCATCTTTCTATTCGTCTCTACAGCCGCTGCCACCAAAATCAACATCAAGCAAATGAAGTTCAGGAAAAAAATTGCAGGCACTAACATTATGCAAAAAGAATAAAGAAGCTGCTTAAGCCATTCATCTTCAACAATTGAAAACTTATATTGACCAACAAAATCAATTGCCAACTTTGCAATTGTGGCTTGCATCCATTTTCCTCCAACTGATTCAGTATACTTAATGCAGAATCAAAATCCTTCTGCAAACAATATCCATGAATCATCGCATTATAGGTCACAACATCAGTTTCACAGCCATTTGTTCTCATTTCTTCCAACAATCTGAAGACGTCACCCTGTCTACCAGTTTTGAAAAGTGGTCCAACAAAATCAGAAGAAGAAAAAGACCCAGAAGAAGAAACAACAATTGTGGTCCAACAAAATCAGAATTCCATGAGAACCCAGATGCCCCTTTAAAACCAAGAATCCCAATATTTTTTTCATTAATTTTTTGCAAGAAAAACAGTTAAAGCTTTTCTAAAAATAAAACCTAATTCCTTTCATTCGAATCAAAGAAAATACCTTTCATCAAGTTTTGAAGGTCACGGATAACATGAACCATAAGTATTGTTCATATGTAAGCACTCAAAATTTCAAAACCCAAAAACCCCCAAACCAATCGATTTCTTGCAAGAATTTTCAAAATTTGACCGATTCTCATAGCGAATTAATTTCTAAAAATTGAGTGTTGCGCATAACGATTTCTTTATAGAATTTTCAATAATGGAGTGTTTCGCATGAAGGAGGGAGAAGATGTTGTGCGGTGGTGGGTTTTGCAGAAATATGGGTTAAAGTTGATGACAAAGAAAAAGGAAACCAAATAGGTGATGTGGTGGTGAAGTCCTCTATCGGTGGTGGTTTGGAGAAGAAGAATGAGAGGTGGTGGTTAGCAGTGGCGGAGTCAGGATTTGAATTTAGGGGGGCCGAACTAAAATTTGCTTACGGCTTAAAATGATATATTTGAGGTAGAATTATATATTTTATTAGAAAATTTTAATTTAAACGACACTTATATTCGAAAAGAAAAATAAACTAATTTTTAAAAAAATTGACAAAAAAAATTATAAAATGAAGAAAAACCTGACTATTTTTGCATTGACTATTGTCACGAATTATACTTCAAAATACGTAGACCAACCTTATTCCTTTGGTCCCAGGAGTAAGAAAATCAAGAATTAAAATACGGTAACGAATACATATACAAAGTCTTAGGTCAGCGGAACACAGACGGCGGTCCCAGCTAGCCCGTTAGCGGGCGGGGGTCCGGGGGCTGCCCCCGGAAGAAAAATATGATTCTTCATCAACTCATCAAATGAGTTTTCTACCCCGATTTTTGAAGATTTTTTTGAAGTTTTTGAAGTCATTTATATCATCACAGTTACAAACTGTTTGGTGCAAAAATTGGATGAATTTAATGACCCGAAAAAGATTTAGGTCTTAGGGTTTAATTAAATTAGAAAATTTATCATCAATATCATCATCAAAAATCAATCTGAAACGCAGAAATCACTCAAAAAATTGGGCCTTCACTCAAGTATATAAAAAAATTAAAAATTCTTGGGGGGCCATTTAAAAAAAAATAGCTCTATTATTCTGAACCGTTAAATATATATACCTAGTATATAAAAAAATTGAAAATTATTGGGGGAGCCAGGGCCCCCCCTGCCCCTTGAAAGCTCCGCCACTGGTGGTTAGGTCTGCAAACGGGTCGGATTTTTATCCGTATCCGACTCGAATCCGATTTTATTTTTAGGATATGGTAAGAACTCTAGACTCATATACCCGCATCCGAATCCAAGTCCGTATAAGAGTAATAAAACGGTTACGAATATGAAATATAAAAAATCGTATCCGTTAAACCCGAATCCGTTTCAGGTAAAACAATATATATATATATATATATATATATATATATATATATATATTCCCTAAAATAATATATTTTACGTGATTTATAGGATTTATGACTTTTTTGTAATATAAGTATTTTATAGGATTTATGTGATAATTATTTATATTGCAATTTTAGTCCTGTATATATACATTCTTAAGGGTTAAGAGATAACAAACCCTAACATCACATCCTCTTCTTCTCTCTCTCTCCCCCCACGTTACCTCTTATACCTTCTCCGGCGCCGTTCTATTTCTTTCATTTCTTCCCTCTTCTTCTCTCTCTCTCTCTCCCCGTTTCCTCTTGTACCTTCTCCGGCGCCTACTCCTCGCCGCTGCTCCTTCTCGTCACCGTCACCGCCGCATGTATATTGAGTTGCGTGTAAAGTATTTTTCTTCCTTCTGTTGGTTCTCGTTTACAAAGATATGTTTTTGTATTTGGTGTTCGAATTGCAGTATGGTGAAAAGGCTTTAGACTTCTTTCATTTTATTTATTCATAACCTCTAATTTTTTTTTTTATTTGAGAAACTATAGATTTTGAAACATAATTGTTGATTCATTGTCTTTCTCCTATAGGATGGAAAATACTCCTAGTGAGGTGGTCGAGCTCGATTTGGATATTGATGCAATAAAAGATCAACAAGTTGAGCTTGCGATTGAAATGAACAATACAAAGAAAGAAAAGAAATTAACTTCAAAGGTATGGAATGACATGACTAGATTTACCGCTCCTAATGGGAATAAAATGGCTAAATGCAATTGGTGTAAAAAAGAGTTTATTGGTAATAGTACTTCAGGGACTACTCACCTAAAATGATTATGTATTGTATTATATTATATTTCGTAGAATTATTTGTGGATTATAGTATAATTGGACTTTTTGAAACGGGTTTTACCATATCCGTATTCGGATCCAAATCAGCGGATCTGGTAATACATATTTTGGATCCGCTAGGATATGGATACGGATATGGTAGAAAAAATTAAAAATGGATATGGATCCGGAATAGACAATTCCGTATCCGTTTGTAACCGTTTGCAGGCCTAGTGGTGGTGGTGGTGTGGAGAAGTAGAAGATGGGTCCTTGTTAGAATATGGGAATGATTAGGAAAAAGAAAATTATTTTGTATTTTTTATTTATAAAATGAAAAGACTATTTTATCCCTATTTTTTAGTATGTGCACTGCAAATAGAGCTGTCAAAATGGACATATGCCTGCGGCATGCCCGCCCCGTGAGCTTAATGGGCGGGTGTAGGGTTATGAATTACATGCCCATTTAAATGCGGGTATTAATGAGCATACCAGTTCAGGTAAAGGGCAATGCAGATATGGGCGGGTTGCATCCGGACATGTCCTCTTTATTTTATTTTAATTTTGGATATGGATTAATTTTCACAGTTGAGACTTGAGAGCCAATTGAAGAAGAAAAAATCCTAAAAGCCCAAGATAAAATTTGAGTCGTGCTATATATCTTGGGCAAAATCCCTTGAAGCCGTTCTATCATTCTATTACCCAAATATTAACGATTTCATCTCTGAAGGTAACTAAATTATGTTCTAACTTATGTTTTATCATTTACCATTTATAATGTTCTAAGTTCTAACTTCTCAAGTTGTGTGTGTTTTATAGGTTGAGATGATGAGGAGGAATCAACATTATCTAAGGTGGATTCAAATAATACTTATAGTGTTCAAGATATAAGTCAATAAATAGAGGATATTAAAAAAAATGTATCTATTTTTTATTGCTTTGACTTCAGCAATATGTTTGTTAATTTTGGATAGTTGATCTTGAATTATTTTTGAAATTATGGACTTTGATTTTTTTTAATAACTATTTTGGATATTGTGGACTTTTATTTGATTGTTCTTGAACTATTTTGGATATTTATTTACCCTCTACAGGACTATAAACTACAAGTGAATGATAAATAATTACATTTTGTTGAATTTTTCGGATTTAATCTATTTTTTTAAAAAAAAAACAAAATTAATAATAAGGGTCGTGGGCATGCCCATTTGCCCACGGGCATTCGACGGGCGGGTATGGGCATCCCTTTTGATGGCCCGTGAAAAAAGCGGGCATGTCCGCCCATCCCCATTTAAGACATGCCCATGACGGGGCGGGCGGGTCTACCCGTTTTGACAGTACTAACTGTAAATGCTTTACTTGGCCGGATTTCACCGCGAATGTGGTGGCAATTACTCTACAGACTACCCATAAATTGTTAGAGGATTCACGAGATTAAACTGAAATAGTTGGAGGAAGTTTGAACCATTTTCCCTTAGTTTTGATGTGTTGATTTTTCTTGTTCTGGTTTTAACCTTGTTTAGGCTATTGTCTTGATAATACTAGGATGTGATTAAATTTATTTTATTACATGGCCTTTATTTGCGTTGTACATAGTTTCAATGTTGCTAAAAACTATTTTTGAATCGGATTTTATTCACCAACTATTTAATAGTGATTTTTAAAAATAATACTAAATATAGTAATATATAATAATTTTTATATGTAGTTCAGAATTTTTTATCAAGTTTGCCACCCAAATTTTTTTTTGCAATTTTTATAAGTAGGTCGACATACTATTACAGTTTTTTACCTCGAAATTATACAGTTTTTCGCCCCAAAATACAATTTCTGACTACGTCACTGGGCGGCAACGGACACATACATGGCCCATGCCATAGATTACATATACCGGTAGGTAGCAAAACGACTATAATAGATTACTACGCATAAATGATCCTTTACGACTGTGCGAAATGAAAAATGTCAAAATAAAAGGATTTATGAGGAACACACTCAGGTCTATTCCCTCCATTTTCTTCTAAAAATAAATAAATGAACAAAACTGGTGCTGATGGCGGTGGAAGCGTATTTGGAAGCAATATGAACTCTAGGGAGAAATATGCAAGGATGTCATGAGTTCAGCCAGCTGCTTGTGACCAAGCTTAGATGCTAATTCCATTGGGAGAAAATGTATGGATGTATTTGCGATATCTTCATTTTTAAAATCATAAAGCAGCTGAATTTTTCTAGCTTCGGCAGCAGAAGCTTCACTCTCAGCAAGTAAAACCTCGGCTTCTTCAAGGTCACCCAACTCCAGTGCAGCAGATCTTTCTGCAGTAGCAGCATCAGCAATTAGTATTAACCTCTGGAATCTAGCCATTGCTAGTTCTTTTTCCTTTGCCAAAATCCATGATTCAGTTTCTTGTAGTTCCTTTATAGTTTTGCAAATCTGTTCCTCAAGCTTCTTAAGCTCCAGCGTAGCATTCTCAATATTTATCTCTAGACCCTCCTTTTCAATAGCCAGAGTCTTTGCCTCCGTAGCTATACGTGCTGCTTCTCTAAAATTTCTCGCGGTAGCAGCAACTTTCTTCTCTGCCTCGAGCTCTGGAACTCTCTTTTCCACAAAAAGAAGCCTTTGATTGAGAGATTCGACTTTCTGTTGGATGCTCAACTTTGAGGAAGATAGCTCCTACAAGCAAACAAGTATGTGACAACAACTAAGCCATAGTCTCAAAGTAATTGAGGTAGAACAAGCATACAGTACACTAACATATTTGCGCATGTGTGTGTGTGTGTGTGTGTGTGTGAGAGAGAGAGAGAGAGAGATTCACACTCATTAACACCTTAAGCTTTTTGTGTAAGATATAAGGCCCGTCTGTTTGACGAAAGATGCCACTCAGATTCTGAAAGCACTACTCAATGCTTTTGATTCTGATAGGTGGAAAAAGGAAGAAATGCGACCAGCAACACTCAGTCGACAAGCAAAGAAGACTTAACCCAGAGAAGAGAAAATAAAAATGAAAATTCTGATGAAGGTCCAACCATTTGATGTTATTCAATTAGAGTTACCACCTAAGGAAAGACGACCATTGTGATTATCGATCTTTCCAACATCTACATGTATTACATTCCTGAGATACTTTCTCTAGAAAACAACATGAATCACCAACTGGCATGTTACAGTTGGTGCATTGGTGCACAAATTTTGTTTCCCCTGAAATTTCTTAAGTGGTACTATTTGTTATTCTTTTCCTGCATACATGTCACTAAAATATTTCAGTCCTGGAATCCATATTTCAACCACCATATGGGTGAAAAGAAGGAAAATGTAATCTGCCACATGCTGCTGGTGTTGCAAGAAATCAAATCTAGAAGTTTCAATATCAGAAGGAAAAAAATAAAGGCTGTAAAGCAAGATGCAACCTGGAGAGAAGCTCTAGCTCCAGAAATCCCCTCCCTGAGCGCATGGACATCCTCAGAAAGTTTTTCCTCAGTCTTGGTAAGCCTCAATTTATCTTCCAAAGATTGCAGAATAAACTGTAGCAGATTCTTCCGTAGTGTAACAACCTCTTGTAACATATTTGCTTCATTTTGAGATACCCTCGAAATTTCTCTTATCTTTCCCCCCCTAGTTTCTTCCTGACCTAGAAGTCTCTCAGCTTCTTTCTTCCTCTTAGATAAAGATTCATACTCCGTATCCACCTGACAAAGGGCTGACTGCAGTTCATTATACATTGTATCCAGTTGAGAATCTGCTGCTTGTAAACAAGAGACGACGCCAGAAATCCTTTTCTCAACTCTTTCAATTTTGGAATCAGTTTCACATATTTCAGCTTCTTTTTCCTTCACCAGAAGAAGAAGCCTCTGCATGTCTTCTCTCAATATTTCCCTTCTCTTGTAAAGAAGATCTCTTTCTTTCTGATCATCTTCAACTGAATGCTCAATAGATTCATTTAAAGCTAAACGAGCTTCATGTACCAAATGGGATTCAATATCTAATTCCATTTTCCGGAGCTCAACCTCTTCTGTTGATGAAAGCCACTTGTCCATTTCTTTGGATGACGATTCTTTTGCATTCTCAAGGAGTAAATCTGCATTATGTGAAGCGTCCTACCACGAGACAAGATGTTCAGCTTCCAATTAAATTACAATATTGGAAAAGGACCTTGGAAGTAATATGGAGGAAAACGAGGTTAAATGGACTATTAAGGGAAAAAATGGTTCAGTAATTAAAATAACGACACACTTATAAGTTTGGTGGAGGCCAGATAAGTTAAACTCAATAACACAAAGCGAATTGTTGGAGAACTCACTGGACTTTGAAGACGTATATTTCTAAGATGATCACAATCTAAAACGCTCCATTACACATTTTTGTAATCGGTATCCTGAAGAACAATCATTTGGGTTGGGTAGCTTTTCTTTAGCTAGTTAGCTACTATATAAGAAACTAAGGGGTGGGAGGGGTTGTAATTTTTGTAATGCTTTACCTGAATATTGCATAAGCAAAATATGATATATCTTAATCATGAACCGGATAAATAATTAAAGCAAAATATCCAAAAATGCAGTACCACGTTTTGAGACGGGTCTTAGAGATGAAATTAAGTGACACTCACCGCAGCAAAGCTCTGAAACAAAGAGGCAGATTCCTCCTCAGCTTGAATATGGTACTCTATAGCCGACTTCATCTTAGAGTCAAGAGTATCACAATATGCTTCAGCTTGTTTATAGGCGGAAACCAAAAGCTCCCGATCCTGCTCGGCCGAAGACAGATGTTCACTGACTCTTTCAGCTTTCTCAAAATCCTCGGCTTCACATGCTTCCTCTAATACCTTCTCAACTTCCCTGTATTTGCCAGCTGCCCGACTTAACTTCTCAGCAGTTTTTCTTCTCCTCCTTATAGACTCCTTTCGAGCAGCAGAGACTTCATTTACAGCTTCCCGAGCACGCTTTACCTTCTCAGTGATGAGCTTCCTGATTTCTTCCAATCTCGACTCATCATTAAGATTCCCAATTGACCACACATCTTCTATTTGATCATTAGAAGGATAAGGACAGGTGGATTGATGATGGTAGTCCTCATCATAGTCATCGGAGATTGGGGATGATTCGTGAGAGTATGAAGTGGAATTAGGGGGGAAATCCTTATCTCTACCATATCCGATCCTTAAGGCAGCACCTCTTTTTTTCTTTCGGATAGAATTTTGACGCTGAGGAGGAGTTACCACCGCTGCCGCCGCTGCGGATGATGACGGCGAAGAAGGATCTCCGGCAGAGGAGGGTGGCTCGGGTTCAGTAACAGTGACAAGAGTAAGATCAGAGAACAAATTCTCATCAAGCGGGACAGATGATGATGCTGAATCGTTGGATTGGTCGGGATCTGGTGGTGGAGAACCACCAAAGAGGATCATACCCTCGAACATATCATCGCTTTCCTCCGCCGCCGCCATCTCTCTCTCTCTCTCGGGTGGTTTCACCGGCAAGAAGTCCACTACTTTCTTTTACTCCTCAACTACGGCTGGAGTAGTAGTAAGTGGCTGACTTAGATGGAGCGGCCGGCGGTGGGCCTTAAGATTTCAGTGAAAAAATTATATTTTTTGGGTGCATTGCATTTTGGTCCCTGAAAATGGCTCACAATGTCCAGTTCGTCCCTATAATTTCATAAATATCACCTTAGTCCCTAGAAATGGCTCCCCAGTTCCAAAAAAGTCCTTATGTCATTAACTAACTCTAGACTAATAGAGACTAAGTTAAAGTGAAGCGAAATGCAAACTGTATAAAACGTATTGGGTGTGCATGCAAACTGTATAAAACTTGTAGGGTGTGTGTGAAATTAAAATAATTTGACTCCTTCCCCAAAAAGAAATATGAAAAACTCTATCAACTCTCTCATTCATACCCTGCTAATAATATGTGTATTTTCACTATTTTTTTGCTCATATCTTCCAAATCCATAATATTTGAGGCAACATATGTCCTTCGGTTCAGAATAAAATGGAAAAGTTCATGTACATTTGTACCTAATTGGAATGGAGATTTCAAATTTAAAGAAAAGTTCATGTTCATTTGCCTCATATATTATGGATTTGGAAGATATGAGCAAAACAATAGTGAAAATACACATGTTGTTAGTCGGGTATGAATGGGGGAGATGATAAGAGTTTTTCATAGTTTTATTTTGGGGAAGAAGGAGCCAAATTATTTTAATTTCACACACACCTTACAAGTTTTATACAGTTTGCATACACACCCCACAAGTTTTAAAATTTTGCATTTCGTTTCACTTTAATTTAGTCTCTGTTAGTTTAGAGTTAGTTAACGACATAAGTACTTTTTTGGAACTGGGGAGCCATTTCAAGGGACAAAGTTGACATTTATGGAATTATAGGGACGAACTTGACATTACGAGCTATTTCTAGGGATCAAAATGAAATTCACCCTATTTTTTGAGATTTCTTTATAAATATTGTATTATGTCTCTTTACAATATTTTCAGTAAATATTTGTCCCTTAAAACTTAAAGTCCCACTTTTACTTCGCTTGTTAGGCCGCTTTATAATTCCTGTTGATTCTATGTGTAATTTCCTTCACCATTCTAATTCACAATTTAATTATTAGTTTTGAATATATAAATAAAAAAAAATTACTATTAAATATTGTTTGCAAAGGGTGACACATAGAATCGAATCACTTTAAAGATCTATTCCCTTCTTCGGCCCCCCATAAAAAAATCATATCACTGGTTTGCTGGTTTTGTTTTTTGTTTTTTCTTTTGAAGCAAGTGGGTTAATAGTTTTTTCACATTCAGTTTTCTATTTCATTCCTTGTAATATTTTCTAATCATATCATTTATACTTCTAAAATTTCTCTCTTTTAATTTAAGTTACATGAATAATAAATATTAAACAATTAAAATATGAGTTAATAGCTATTTATAGTACTAAACTATTTACGAATTTCTCTTTATAGTAGTACTAAACTATTTTTTTATCTAAATATGTCACTCAACTATTTACGTTTATCAAAATATGTCACACAACTATTTACGTTTATCAAAAAATATATAACCACCCATTTTTTGGGTGTTTTCCGGCCAGCAATGTCACTTGAGATGCTTCAGAACATGTACAAAGGCGAAAAGGAAAAGAAATATTGGAAACGTCGGGCCATAACTGCTTAATTTGACAGACCCATTTGCCCTTGCAACAACAAATTAAGCAGTTATCGCCCGACGTTTCCAAGATTTCTTTTCCTTTTCGTCGTTGTTCATGTTCCGAAGCAACTCACGTGACATCGTTGGCCGGAAAACACCCAAAAAATGGGTGGTTGTATATTTTTTGATAAACATAAATAGTTGAGTGACATATTTAGATAAAAAAATAATTTAGTACTATAAAGAGAAATTCATAAATAGTTAAGTGCTATAAATAGATATTAACTCATTAAAATATTGCGGGTGTGATACTAAATTCTTTATGATTAGTCATTAGTCATTTAAGCATAAGTCTGTCATTTAGTTGGTTTGTTCTTCTTTTCTTTTCTTTTTGAATGAATGTCTCTAATTAGACGATAATAATTTTTGCATTTTTTTTTCAGACATAAACTTTGTTTTTGTACATTCATGAACTTAAACAATTTATAGGACATTCGATATAAAAAAAGTAGTAGATTCCGATCAAAATTAACCACGTGACGACAACATGCCGGTGTGGTATAGGTAAAATTGTTTATCTTAAAATATTTTTTTGTGAAAAGTTTTATTTGGTCACCAACAATTTTACTTTTCGCTTTTTAGACAAAAACTTTTTTGTTTGTACATTTACAACGATAAACAATTTTCGAATTTCTACAATTAGAAAATGTCGAAGACACGAAATTTTGACAATATCAAGCTGATCTCGATTTAGTGTAAGAAAGAATAAAGAATGCAAAGGTAACCAGTGGCGGAGCCAGGATTTGAATTTAGGGGGGCCGAACTAAAATTTGCTTACGGCGTAAAATGATATATTTGAGGTAGAATTATATATTTTATTAGAAAATTTTAATTTAAACGACACTTATATTCGAAAAGAAAAATAAACTAATTTTTAAAAAAAATGACAAAAAAAATTATAAATGAAGAAAAACCTGACTATTTTTGCATAGACTATTGTCACGAATTATATTTCAAAATACGTAGACCAACCTTATTCCTTTGGTCCCAGGAGTAAGAAAATCAAGAATTAAAATACGGTAACGAATACATATACAAAGTCTTAGGTCAGCGGAACACAGACGGCGGTCCCAGCTAGCCCGTTAGCGGGCGGGGGTCCGGGGGCTGCCCCCGGAAGAAAATATGATTCTTCATCAACTCATCAAATGAGTTTTCTACCCCGATTTTTGAAGATTTTATTGAAGTTTTTGAAGTCATTAATATCATCACAGTTACAAACTGTTTGGTGCAAAAATTGGATGAATTTAATGACCCGAAAAAGATTTAGGTCTTAGGGTTTAATTAAATTAGAGAATTTATCATCAAAATCATCATCAAAAATCAATCTGAAACGCAGAAATCACTCAAAAAATTGGGCTTTCACTCAAGTATATAAAAAAATTAAAAATTCTTGGGGGGGCCATTTAAAAAAAATAGCTCTATTATTCTGAACCGTTAAATATATATACCTAGTATATAAAAAAAATTGAAAATTCTTGGGGGGTAAGCTCCGCCACTGAAGGTAACTCGATAGGGGTATGAATACACAGGTTTCCTGCAAGAAATCATTTTGAAGCAGAAGCACATGATGCTATCAAGGCCATGGAGAAACTGTAGTCATGGGATATACATCATGCTATTCTTGAAGGTGATTGTCTTAATGTGCTTAGAGGTATTAAAGGTCACTCTCTAGATATCCATTGGATTGGGGTTGACTTAGTTAATGCGGGTAGAACTATCATATCTCAATTCAAGTTGTGGATATTCAATATGTTAATAGGATAGCTAACTATCATGCTCATAATCTAGCTACTTGGGCTAAGTCAAATGATGTAACTAGGTATATTGAGCCTGCTGCCATCCATCCCGCTGTTCTCTGTGATAGAGGGGCACTTTGTAACTTTAATCATTTTTTGGATTTTATTCATGTTTAAAACTTTACTTAGCAAAACAAAAAAAACCCTCGGTAAGTGTTTGTGGCGATGAGTTGGATTAATTAGCAATACTTGTGAGTTTGGAGTATAAATACATGTACTTTTCTTGTATTAAATCAATAAGAATGTGGAATCATTATCTCTCTTTTATGTTAGATAATTTTTAGCCAAGATTTGTCAAAAACAATTACTATTAGATTGTAGTTGTATAAAAATATAGATACATTTACTTTTCCTGTATTGAATCAATAAGAATGTAGAATCATTATCTCTCTTTTTACTGTTAGATGTTTTTCAACTAAAATCTGTCAATAACAATTACTATTAGATTGTACTCGTATAAAGTATAGGCACATGTACTTTTCCTACATTGAATCTATAATAAAGTAGAATCGTTCTTTCTCTCTTTTCTATTAAATATTTTTCAGCTCAGCTTTGTTAGTTCCAATTACTCTGAGATGGTAGTTGTATAAAATCATAAATATATGTACTTTTCATGTATTTAATCAGTAATAATGTAGAATCATTTGTTCTCATTTACTTTGTTCTTATTCTTCACAATTAGTACTTTGTTCTTATTCTTCGCATTTTGATATTTTCAATTAAAATCTATGGATAAAATTCACAATAATTTCTAATTATAGAAGCACGAAAAATGTTTATGGTTATAAATGTATAAACAAATTTTGTTTGGTCTAAAAACAGAAAAGTAAAATTGTTGGTGTCCAAATAAGTCTATTCACTAGAAAACTATTTTCAAATAGACAATTTTACCCCTACCTCCAAAGGCATGTCGTCGGCACGTGGTCAATTTTGGTCGGAATCTACTAATTTTTCTATATCGGGGCGTCCCGTAAATTGCTTATGTTCATAAATGTACAAAAATAAAGTTTATGTCTAAAAAGATAAAGAGAAAAATCAATATTTATAGCACATAACTATTTACTAATTTCGATTTTTAGCACAAATAATTTATTAAGCGATAAATAGCTTGAACTATTTACGAGCTGCCAAATGTGTCCAATTAAGAATTCCATTCAATTTTCGAGCATGAAAAAATCACGTGACAAGAACGTGACATCGGAAGAAATGGCAAATTTGTCCAAAAAAATCAACCACACCGTTAAAAACCCACCAAATACTATTATCTTCTTAACCATTTTTTATAACCAAAATAGTTACTAATTCGTACATTTTCAAATCAAACCTTTTTTGTACTTAAAATTCAAATAAGCAATTGAGGTAAAGCTGAAATTTCAAATTGGTAAATACCCGCTGAGTTCTCACTCAAGCAGCTACACAGATGCACTTGTAAAACCCTAAACCCTATCCTTCATCAATCTCAATTTCAATTTCAATCAAAATCAAAACTAATGTATGATCAAATTCGACTCATATGAAATTGTCCAAATCTATTGATTTTTGCTGCTCTGTTGAAATTGTCCAAATCAAAAGCTTGAATTTTTCTATGAGAATCTCTCATTTCAATGTCAAATTCAACCTTCTTCGGATCATTCCTCAATAAATCTCTTGCAACTTCTTTCACTCTACGATTCATCTTGAAAAAGCTTGTGAAATGGAGAAACTAAAATGGGTCTTTTGAATAAAAAATGGTTAAGAAGATGAAGAAGATAATAGTATTTGGTGGGTTTTTAATGGTAGGTTTGGTTTTTTTTTTTTATAACAAATTTGCCATTTCTTCCAATATTACGTGACTTTTTTATGTCTGAAAATTGAACGGAATCCTTAATTGAACACATTTGGCAGGTCATAAATAATTCATGTTATTTATCGTTTAATAAATAATTTATGTTAAAAAATGAAGTTAGTAAATAGTTATGTGTTATAAAAAGCGATTTTTTCAAAAGATAAAAGTAAAAATTGTTAAAATCTAATTTGAGCGATTCACTCCTTTTTTTGCCTGGAAAACTTCAGGTTATGGTTGATTTCCACACTTTCCTGCCGAATTGAGGAGCTGCCACTTGGACGATTTATTTTGTTTCCCCTAGAACTGAAATGTTAGGTCTTTCATTTCATGGTAACTCAAAGTCTCAAATGAAAGTTAGTGCATTCCTGAATTTATGAGCCTTTGTGTTACTAAATTTACCTCAAGTTCGTGAAAATAGCAATTTTTTTTTTTTTTGGAAAATTCCTTTTTGCTAGTCAACAACTGACAAACTTTATACAGCCCTGCTATACGTTCCTTAAGTTCTGTAGGTACATAACAAATTGCGGTGATCGGATGTAATAATTGGATGGGTGAAATCGAAGCGTTCTACACTGGAACCTGATCAAGTTTAGGAAGACATGAAAAAGAACTGCAATGCAAAGCGGGTATCCAACTATGTAGTAGAGGGAGGGACAAGAATAATTTGGCTGTATCAACAATGAACAAATGGTGCTTTGTATTTTCCTATCACATCTCTGGAGATCATAACAAAGAGGAAACCAAAATCACAAGCATATTTCAATAATTTCCACTATTTGATTAAAAAAAAGAAAACAAAAAGGCCTTGCCGGAAGAAAAAACTGTAAATTAAGCTACTACTAGAAGAACACAATAACAAATTCATTTAGTTGACTTTAAGGTACATTGCAACTTACTGCTTCTGCTCAGCGAGTTCAATATCCTTAAGAGGAGTGTTTTCCACTCCCTCTTTCAGTAATCTAATTTCCTCTTCAGTTAAGCTATTTTTTGCTTGGGGAGTTATCTTAGCATTCGACTGTTTTTCGAGCTCTACAGCCCAGCTATACACCACCATGCCAACCACAGCAATGACCATCCCCATGATATTCTTAAATGTCAGCTCCGAATCAAATATCAGCCACCCCAAAGTTAGGACACAAACAGTTTTCATATGACCTAATACCTGGAAGGAAACGGCTGAGAAGCGTCCAATGCAGAGGTACTGACTTACATTGCAGAAAACAGCTAGAGAGCATGACAGAAGAATGAATATCTGCAGACATTAGAACCACAAATTAGATTGAACTAATGATCCAATAATGTTCTGGAAGTAACCAATACATAGCAAAAAGAAATGCTTACAATGGCACCCGAAGAATATTTGTAGTCTAGTATGAGTTTATGAGAAAGAAAATAGTCGACAAAAGGGCCAAGCACAAGTAGAGAAGCTGCTTGAATTGGTGCTGTTTTACTTAACAATTCAAACGATCCAATAGAATACTTCTTTTGCAGAGATCCTATTGACTGAAATGATCAAACAAAGACAATGAGAACAAATTCGAGAAAACAACTGCAATGTCTAGCATGACTAGAACGATAATGATCAGTCTCTTTTCATGCATCAAATCTGTAGTATTAGGTAACCTTCAAAAGTGAAGATTTGCTTTTGCATTAGGATATTATTAGAATGAATTCAAATGAGATTATAGAGAGATGGATTCAAACAATCCAAATGTGCTTGTTGTTAGATCTCATTGGCTTCAAATATTGGAGAAAACCGAAATGACAAAAATGAAAATACTCACAATTTGTTGCAGTGAGGTTGAGAAAACAGCAACACAAGCACAGGTGAAACCTTTTGCATTGACCTTCACATCGGTCACAGTGCAGACACCAACACCTATCACGACAACCACAACGGCCATTTTAACTTCCCTTGTGTAATGCTTATTATGAAGGATCCATTCCATGACACAAACTACTGGGATCATGCTCAGTTTTGAGATCTGCACCAATACCCAAAAGAGGAACCAATAATAGGTGTGATGAGAAGGGAAAACAAAGAAGATGTTATAATTGAGAATAAGAGAAAAATGGGCGTACTTGATAGAAACCGACAGAGTTGAGCATGAGACTGAGGTTCATTCCAGTAATAGACATATTAGCAACAATTGAAAACCAGAGAAGTTCCCACAAAGGAACATGCTTTGAAGCAGAGAGTCCTGTTGCATTTGAAATCATGCCAACAAGTGCAGTCACAGCAAAGTGGAACCCTGTCAATGTCGTTGCTGAAATAAACACAGTTTTAAGTATTAATTGGAGATGCTTTTGCTTGAGAGAGGGTGAAAAATCAATGCTTTTGCTTTTGCTTTTCCATTTACAAAAAAAAAAACCAAAGATTAATTCTGAAGAAAGAAATAGTAGATCGAGGGAGATAAATAGACATACCGAAGCTGAAAGCGTAACCATGGTTAGACATGAGCTGCTTATTGGCCATAATAATCCCAACGGAGCTAATGACATTCATAGCCCATGCACCCACATCTGATACCCCTCTTCCTCCTCCTCCTCCTCCGGTTGATGTTGATGATGATTTCTTCTCCGGCTCCATTTTTATTACTACTTGGACTTGGACTTGGACTTTAATTGAGAGAATTGGATTCACTAGTAACAATTTTTACAACCCCCCCTCCCAAGATTCAAAAAAGAGGGATGAGAATTGGGGAAGAGGAAAGGAGAGAGAAGTTAGATCCAATTGGAAAATATGGGGTAACAATGGGGGCAGTAATAAGAAGAGAGAGAGAAGAGGAAGACGACGAAGACAACCGATGGTGATGATGCAATTAAAGAAGATTCTCAAGGTTTTCCTTATTTTTCTTCTTTTATTGTTTTAAAAAAAAATAGTAAAAAAGAAGGGTATCTCCCTCTCTTTGGGCTTTATTACCTTTGATTGTGGTGTGTGCTGTGGAGAATAAATCATGTGACGAGTAAAGAGGAGGAGAGGAATGGGCCTTAAGCGATGGGTATTAAGAACGTGACCTTAGAGAGAAAGAGGAGTAGGAGGACTGCAATATCTCTCTTCTTTTTACTTCTTCAATTGTCCAGAATAACAAAATAAACATAAAGAAATCAACATAAGTTGATGGCAGATTGGTGAATTTCGTCCCTAAATTTATACATTTTCGTGCGAATGATCTAATTCTAAATTTCTTTGTATTACACTTCCCAAATAATTTGCGTTTGTTGAAGGTAATATTTCCGTCTAATTCTGTTACGAAAAAAATGAATTTTGAATTATTTTTTGCAAAATGATCATTTGTAAATTTCTTTTTTCTTATTTGGTTAAGATTCTATTTATATTTATATGGGGAATTTCCCTCTGTTCATTGAATCAATTTAATATATTTTGATTACATATATTTTTACATGGTATCAGAGGCACCTAGTTAGATGTAGGGCCCTATTGATGTTCACGCTCCAGATGTCCGGTCCTGGGCGTGAGTGGGTGTGTTGAGAGTCTCACATCGATTAGTTAGTGAGCAAGTTTGTTCTTTTATAAGGATTGAGCAATCCGCTGGCCGATTTTTTATTCTTGGATAATTCATTCATTGATTATTTTTCGGCAGAAACTATTGACATTGATCAAGAAATTCCTCTAGCCGATTTTTTGTTCTTGGATAATTCATCAGATTCAATATTTTATGCAAAAACTCTTGACATAGATCAAGATATTCCTCTAACCGATTTATTATTCTTGGATAATTCATTGATTAAATATTTTTCGGCATAAACTCTTGACATTGATCAAGATATTCCTCTGGCCGATTTCTTGTTCTTGGATAATTCATCAGATTCAATATTTTTAGCAGAAACTCTTGACATTGATCAATATATTCCTCTGGCCGATTTCTTGTTTTTTGAATAATTCATCAGATTCAATATTTTCGGCATAAACTTTTGACATTGATCAAGATATTTCTCTAGCCGATTTACTCATTCTGATTGAAGTAACACACCAAAGTGTCATGACGGAAACAATTCGATTATCTGATTCGCGATCTACACACTCGGGGAGTGTTAAAGATATAATTTCTATATTAATAGAATTCTATCAAATTATTTATGAATTAATTGCCAATTGGGTCCTCAGCATATTTTCGTCTGGCCAATTTTATCCTTTTTAGCAGTTTCTTATTTTTTTCATCCCTTTTTTATTTTCGGACAGCCAAAATAGTCCTTCTGTTAAAAATATGGATTTTTTCTGTTAAATGGCTTAATGGTTCTAGAAATCATCTCTCTCATAGAAGGGCAAAATTGGAAATTCAAGTAAACAAAAATACATTAAAAAAATTAAAATCTAATTTTTTTACAAAGCATCAATAATTCTTGACTAATCCCCTCCTTAAACCCTTCTCAACTAATCACCACGATAACCACCATCCTCACTACCACCGCCGCCGCCGTCCTGCTTCACCACCTCCAAATCAATCATCTCCTCCACCAGCCTCACCACCACCGACTAATCAATCCTTTTCCCCTTCATTAGACTGGTCCCTAGTATGCAATTTCATAGCCACAAACCTCTTCTCCTCCACAAACCCTTTAGTTGAGAAGAATAAACCTTTTCTTGGACTTCTCAGAAGAAGAAGAAGAATCCACCGCCACAACCATCTTTAGTTCCCTCGAAAAAAACAATGATCTTTGAGTATTTTCCCAGATGGGTTCCACGAAAAACTGAAATTGAGCCCTTTTACTAATCAATCCAAATTCGGGTTTCTTGAAAAGGGGCGGAAGGAAACGGAAAAATAATAGAAAATAAATAAACTACAAAGCTCCACTTTAATTGCAAGAAAATCAAACACAAATGGGTCCAGAGGCCCTCTCCTTCAAATCAGTAGCAATAAGCAAGAAATTTGGGTCCAGGGGCCCTCCCTTTTGAGAAAATGTATAAGAATCTACCAAAATACTTCGGAGACCCGTGAAGAAGGAAAAAATAACCAGCTGACCCGTGAAATAGCGTCCAGACCCGCAAAATAGAACTTCTGACCCGCGAGAATGGCTTCTGTGACTGTGACCCGCAAAAAACCTCTTGACCCGCGAGATTAAAAGAGACCCGCAAACAATCCTCCTGACCCGCGAGCCACAAACAGACCCGAAATATCTACTGCCCTTTTTTGGATCAAAACATCGAAATATCACCATGTTCGTCGAAATAACACCAAGAACTTCAAAATTCAACCATGTCAAAACTTAAAATAAAACGGGTGTAAATGTTCCCTTCAGTCCCAATAGCCAGAAAAGAACAATTATAGCTTCCATCTGTTCCGCAACATCAGCAACCCAGAAGAAATAGGTTAAGGCGGTTTATAGATAAACCCCATAAGAAACCTTGTTTAACCAGCCAATGAAGACCAAATTCTTTCAATTTAATATGCCCAGAACACAAGCACGTAAAATGCCTATGAACAAACAAGATTAAATACAAGAGAGGGCTCACTGTAATTCGTCCCTATGAAACTCCAAACTCGAAAATCTCCAATCAGTTCAATAAATCCATCAAAGAGAAGGAAAAGAGAAGGGAGGAGAAGAGAAGGAGGAAGAGAGAACGCCGACGAAGGAAACGGTGGCCGGAGCTCGGAGAAGGAGTAGGAGAAGAAGAAAATGGAAATTGGGACTGGGAATCGATAAAGAAGAATAAGGAATAGGGGTGTAATCTAGTGTGGCTTAAAATTATTGATACTTTGTAAAAAAATTAAATTTAAATTTTTTTAATGTATTTTTGTTTACTTGAATTTCCAATTTTGCCCTTCTATGAGAGAGATGATTTCTAGAACCGTTAGCCATTTAACACAAAAAACCCATGTTTTTAACAGAATGACTATTTTGGCTGTCCGAAAATAAAAAATGGATGAAAAAAACAAGAAACTGCTAAAAAGGATAAAATTAGCCAGACGAAAATATGTTGAGGACCCAATTGGCAATTAATTCAAATATTTATTGTAGAGTTAGTTTATTATTCAATTTTCTTTTCCTTACTTATTTATTATTCTATTTGTCAATTTCCTTTTCCTTACTTGTTAGGATTCTATCTGTATTTATATGAAAAAATTTACTCTATTTATTAAATCAATTCAATATATTTTGATTCAATATATTTTTACATTCAATATCTTGAAAGTTCCCCAACACCCATGAAATCCATAGAAATTATTAACCCCAAATCATTTAACATATTTTATCTTGAGGAATTGAAAGAATACACAATTAAATATTTTAACCCATCATTTAAATTTTAAAAAAAAAAAACATACAAATCGAACACATAGAACATATATTTACAGAAGAATCAATGCCGGAGAAAATGGGAGCTCCGGTGCTGGCTATAACTTTGACTTGCAAAGATTGTGGCGGGACATAAGTTTATGATTTTGACGAAATCGATGAACACCCAGGGGTATGAGTCAGGCTGATTACTTCTCGCATAATCCCAGTTTGATTGATACTGGATCTGAAAATCGATTTTGATGGAGGAGGAGGAGGCGGCCGAGTTCTGGTCGGATTCTGGGGAGTGACAGACCGGAAAATTAATGAATTGAAAAGGGGACATGAAATTGGTCTTGCTGGAAAGGGGAAATTACAAGTGGTTTTTGAAGGAATTGGATAAATATGGATTCAGCGAGGAAGAAAAGGGGGTGGCATGGGATGAGTAGGGGTTTTTGTGGTGGGTGGGTCCAGGGAGGTGGTGGAAGGTTGAGGAGGATGATGATGGAAAGAAAAATATATATAAAAAAAATTTAAAATATTTTCTCTGCTTATCAGAGCATAGAGTAAATGACTATTTAAGGTCCTAAACTATTAACGTATTTATGGGAATCGGGTAGCCCAAGTGGTAAGGCTATCCGAACACGGGGCGAAGGTCCCGTATTCGATTCCTATATCTCCCCATAATGGGGCAAATAATTCTCCTCTTTATGAGGCTTATCTTCCCTCCCCAGGGCGTAGAGCGTGCTTCAATCTTCCCCTATCCAGTGACTCTCCGCTCTTCCTCTGGGCGCTCATATTAACGTATTTCTATTTATGATACTAAACTATTTTTTTAACTAATTATATCACTCATCTATTTGTGGGTGTCAAATAATATATAACTACTATTTTTGTAGGTGTTTTCCGTTAAATTTGGCATGTGATTTTCATGGAGTAAATAGCTCTTTTTGGACAATAACAATTTCTGCTTTTCATATTAGGCAAATGGCTCTGCGGGTCCAAAAAACAATTTAACTTTAGCGATTTTTGTCCAAAATCTATTTTTTTACAAAACTAGGTATCAAAACAATTTATGTTTGGTGAGATAGGTCCTTCCGTCCAAAATTCCGTCAGTCAACCGTTTACTTAAAATTTGAATTTGGTCAAACAAAAACTAATGAAGGGTATTTTTGAGATTTTACATCAACCCCCAAACCAACCTTACCCAACCCCTCCCTCTCTCCACCCCCACCCTACCCTACCCTACCCTTATTTCATCTTCCTCCTTCTCCCTTCTCCCTTCCCCCGTAACCCACCCCCCTGAAACAGACCACCACAGCCACAGTCACCGTCACCGCTGATACCACCACCACCACCTAAATCTCTCATCAATTCTAATTCCAAGCCCCAAAAGCTTCAAACTTTTATACACAATTCCAACCCAAATTAATTGAAGAAACAGCTAAAGGAGAGGATTAAAAAACCCAAGAAGTAGGGATATGAAGTGGGTTTTTGTTGTGGATTCTCGAGGTAAAGAAAAGAAAAGGGATTGTTGAGGGATATAATGGATGAAGGAATTGGAATGATAAGAAAATGTGGATTGAAGAGTAGGGTAGGATTAGGAGTTTCCATGGATTGATTTGGGTACGGAAGATTTGAGAGAGAAAAAGGGAGTGATATTTTGGGGAAGAAACAAGAATTGATGAGAGATTTAGGTGGTGGTGGTGGTATCAGCGGTGGCGGCGGACAGTGGTGTCTATTTCAGGGGGTGGCTTACGGGAGAGGGGAGGAAGATGAAGTAGGGGGTAGGGTAGGGTAGGGTGGGGCTGGAGGGAGGGAGAGAGGGGTCGGGTAGGGGTGGTTTGGGGGTGATGTAAAATATAAAAAAATACCCTTCATTAGTTTTTGTTTGATCAAATTCAAATTTTAAGTAAACGGTTGATTGACGAAATTTTGAACGGAATGACCTATCTCACCAAACATAAATTGTTTTGATACATAGTTTTGTAAAAAAATTACCAAAGTAAAATTGTTTTTGGACCCGTTGAGCCAATTTTCCTTTCATATTATAGACAAACAAATTTTTTGTATATTTTTAGACCATTACTATTTACGGGACGCTGTAATTGGACTTTTTACACTATTTCAGCAAAAAAAATAGCATGTGCCAAACACATGGACATCTGAACTGGGGTATTTTTGTCAAAGAAAAAAATTAACCAAATACCCCTCAAACAGGTATATCCACACCCCACAAATTAAAACTCGACGCACCCGCTAATTATATATATCCTACTTCAGAAATCACCCCTTCCCGTCATAAACATTCTTCCCAGGCCCGCCCCCTCCTACCCCCTGAGATTTTTAAAAATATTACTATATAGGAAAATGATTTAATCCTAGAATTTTGGGGATAGAAATCTTAAACCCCCAAATTGAGGGTGTTAAATGACTATCTTACCCCCGAAATTTTATGTGTAATTTAGAAAATTTTATCAATTTCGCCCCCCCCCAATAATTTTTTTTTTTGCCCTTTTTTTTGCCCCCCAAATTTTTGAGCAGTTTCGCCCCAACACTAAATTCCTGGTTTCGTCCCTGAATTTCTTCCCCTCCCTTCTTCCTCCTCGAATTTGAGCTCATATTTGCAAAAATCTTTGAGCTTTAGTAACCATTAAAAAAAAAAGCTCCGTTCTCTCGATGAGCAGGCGGCTGATTTGCCTCAGGTGAAGGTTGATATTGAGAAAATGACCGCCGACCGGAAATCACCCCCTCCCGTTGTAAACCTTCTTCCCTAGGGGTATATCGCAGGAGGATATATATATATATATATAATTAGCGGGTGGGTCGGGTTTCAATTTGTGGGTGTGGATATACCCCTCAAACAGGGTATTTGGTTAATTATTTGCTTTTACAAAAATACTCCAGCTCAGATGTCCACGTGCTCGGCACATGCTATTTTTTTGGCCGGAATAGTGTAAAAAGTCCAATTGCAGCGTACCGTAAAAAGTAATGGTTTAAAAATGTACAAAAAAATTGTTTGTGTCTATAATCCGAAAAGAAAAAATTGGAATTATTAGCCAAATTTGTCCCCAAAGAAGTTGCGCTTAGCCAGTTTCATCCTTTTTTTTTTTTTTTTAACTTTTCATCCTTTTTTTTTTTTTTTTAACTTTTCAAATCCCCAATGTATTTTCAAACAGCCACTTTCGTCCTTTTTAACTTTTCACATCCCCAATGTATTTTCAAACAGCCACTTTCATCCCCAATATATTTTCAAACAGCCACTTTAAAAAGGATGAAAATGGCTGTTTGAAAATACATTGGGGATGAAAATGGCTGTTTGAAAATACATTAGGGATGTGAAAAGTGAAAAAGGATGAAAGTGGTTGTTTGAAAATACATTGGGGATGTGAAAAGTTAAAAAAAAGAAAAAGGATGAAACTGGCTAAGTGCAACTTCTTTGAGGACAAAAATGGCTAATAATTCGAAAAAATTGTTATTATCCAAAAAGAGCTATTTACTCGACTTTCATGTGCAAATTATTGAGGGGCAAAATTAGAATTTTGCAATAACCCAGCTATCCGCGGGTTAAAAATTTGACCCGTGAATAGAAAAATTGCGCTTAAAAGCAGGTCAAATCTTTAACTCACGGATCACAGGATTATTGCGAAATTCCAATTTTATCCATCAATACTCTACACATGGAAGTCACATGTCAAATTTGACTGGAAAACACCCAAAAAAATGGTGGTTGTTTATTATTTGTTACTCACAAATAGATGAGTGATATAATTAGCTAAAAAAATAGTTTAGTACCATAAATAGAAATACTTAAATAGTTTAGTATCATAAATAGTCATTTACTCTTAGAACATATGCACGGCACATGTTAAAATTGGTTGAATTCTACCTTGTAAGTGGTGGCGAGAATTGTTATTAAAGCGCAAAAATATTATGAGGATTCTCTATAATATTAAAACGTACCAGGGATTATCGTGACAAACAAAAATAGTTGAGGGACATCTTAGACGAATTTCCCAAAAAAAAACCAAAAATTGATGTTTCTCTCTCACGCCTAGGTATGTCAAGGAGTTCGGGTTTGACCGAACACACCTCACATTGGCGCTGAGATTTTTAAAAATACTATTAGATATAGTAATTTTTATATGCCACCTCCCCCCATTTTTTTATTTTATACAATTTTTATAGGTATATCAGAATACTGTTGCAATTTTGAGGGTATTTCTGATCTCTTAATTATAAAAGACTATTTTACCTATATTAGGATTTAAATTTAGGAAAATGATTTACTCATAGAATTTTGAGGATAGAAACCCTAAACCCCCAAATTGAGGGTGTTAAATGACTATCTTACCCCCTGCTGGTATAAGGGATTAACCCAACTATAAGGGCGAAAAGGTTCAAAAAACTATTTTAGTCAATCTTTTAGCCAATAATTCTAGTAGCCTAGCAAGGTCCTTAAATTTAAGCTAATTTTATTTGGAGCCGATTTTGCCGAACGTCACATACTCACTCACAAGTCACAAGGCGTGATTTGAGGTGTATTTGTATTGGAATGTAAATATTATGTGAACGCGATATAATACCTAAATTAAAAATAATAATAAATTGTGATGGAGAATGTGATAGTTTTGTAAGCAAATACACTCTTAAAACTTTCACAACGTCAACAATCAACAATCAACAAGAAGATTGACTCTAGAAAATTTAAAGGTGGCACAATTGATCATCATCTTCTTAAAAAGGGAGCATGATGTCAGAAGTGTCCAAATTGAAGGGTGAAATTGTCATTAACGCCAGTGAATGAAAGTATCTCAACACCAGCAGCAGGTCGTTGGTCCGCCCATCCAGTGCTTTGTCTTGGCTCCAGCTAGCATTTGAACTCACAACACAACGTGGGCTTTGAGTTTTCCAGATTACTGCGGATGCAACCAAAATTATTCTTTTGTTTCCTATAAATAAAAACCTCTTTTACTAAAAGATACTGATACACATTAGAGCTTAAAGTGCAACAAAACAAAAGAAAGGTGAACTCCCACGTTTCGTGCAGCCAACGAAAATGGCCATTCTTATTTGTGGTCCTTAATTTCACTCTCTCTTGTCTCTTATGGTTCTAGCAATTAGGCCTTCGAACTTGAATTCGTGACCCTAACTGCACAAGAACACGTGGTCCAGGCAGTTATGGATCCTAACTGAACTTGAATTACATGTGGAACAGGCGAACAACTGTTCAGTCCGCAAACATAGAACGAATGTGCGTCGCTAGATAAATTGATCCGACAGTTGAGTTTTGTCGTTGGATGAGTTTATCTGACGGCTAAATTTTGTCTGGGAAGAACAGAACAGCTGTCTTGTCTTGAATGAGCATATATCCACTCAACAATAATTGTTCATTCTTTCAGACAAAACTCAGTCTCGGATCAATTCATCCAACGACGCACAGATCATAAGCCAAGATAACATCATCTGAATAACTGTACTCTAATTCAAGCCTTCAATTCATGATAAAACTGAATAGCAGATCCCCCAATTCAAATCAGAGATGTTAGTTACAAAGCAAGCCTGCCTGCCCTCTACACATACAACAAATTATAAACATCACTTTTGTCTCCTCTATGCACATTGATTTACTCACCCACACACCCACAACTAAACAAAGAATACCATCAGAGTCGAGAAACAAATGTGCACATCCATTGCTAGCAATCATTAACAAAGAATATAAATACTGTAGATACACACGCTTATTCTCTTCACCCTGAAAGCTTATTAATGTCTCTGAGCACCGGGTGGTGCTGTTGGCATCGGAAAACTATAGTTGAATTGACCACTCCCACCAAACTCGGGAGCCTCCACATATGGGCTCTGCAAAGTTCAATTATGCATCAATAATTAGTTGCCAAACTGGACATTTTAAAACATTCACGACGGTTACTTCTTAATAAGAAGAGTTGCTGCCTAAAACTCTCATTTTCTGTCTCAAGTCCATACAAGATGCATAGAGAATGATCTAAAACATGTAAATGATACACCCATGTCAACCAATTGAATCTTGACCATTTTGGATCGTCATAAAACAAATATCCAGATTCTTAGCTAGACATACTCGCAATCTGAATTTGCAACGATATCATCGGTTAAAACAAGAGCATGGATCGAAATCATCATACATTTCATTAAGAGTACGATGGTAAAAAGATGATAAATACCGTTATGGGAGCTAAATATGGACATTCAATGTGGGATATGGGGTTATTTATTTCCCTTCCTCATAGCAGCTACCCCCTCCACTGATAAATATAATAATTGAAGCAAAACCTGGTCTAACTCCAAACACAGACTATCTTTCTGTTCCAAAATTGGTACATCTTAATTTGATATGAAATCATTAAAAGTACCAAAGAGAGAAGGAAGAGTAAAGAAGAGAACCTTTCTGCCACGCATGAAAGAATGACCTTTACAGTTTTTGCCAGATACTACCACTCTTTACCGAAAATCAAGGGAGTATACACTAATGACAAGGTTGAAAAAGGTGGTACTTCCCAGGAAAGCAACAAGTCAAGTGTAGAAGGTTTGTGAACAAGAGGAACTATTCAGAACAGGTAAACTAGGGAACTTGAGTTTTTTAATAAATAAAGGAGCACAAAAAGAACAAGCAATACCTGTGAGACAAAAGCAGTAGGAGATGCATCTTCAGTGTTTGAAGATTTTGATGGTGTATTCGAAGGAAAAGTGTCACGGGTTGGTGCACTACCATTTAATTTGTTCAGTGGACTGTTTGCAGTTTCAGCTTCATTCTCACTGGATGACTTGACCCTCTAATGAGTTTCCCCGGGAAAATATAATATAAAGTAATTATTAGGCTGGTTGTGGAAAAGAAAATAATAAAAAATTTACAAGGTAGAACAATATAAAGTACCTGGAAAATTTTACCGAGGGTTTTCAACCCTTTTGCTCGGGCACGGAGCTCCTCTTTCTTGACATTGTTGTCTTGTAGGACCTAAAAAAACGATTGTTTTATTATCACAAAAATAAAGGGAAGACAGATTGTAAAAACCGAAACAATAATTAAGAAAAAAATCAAATTTGGAGTTCAACACTACCATCTGACAAACTCGAGAAAGGGTGGCTTCAATATCAGCAACATTAAGCTTCCACAGTGAATCGATCATTAACTTCTCGTGAGATTGCATGTATTCTTCAAGCTCTTCCTCAGTATAGTTTCCCTCTGCACTCAGCTGCCGCTTCATGTCCTCTTGCAGCTGAATCAAAGCAATTGCACCTGAGGAAAGAAACCAATATTACTTTGTGTAGTGCACTTGTTACAAAAAGGAGCATTCCATGAAAAAACACCCAACTGCTTTTCTATGGTAAGTAGTAAAAAAGTACAATTGACATATCGTACATAATAAAAGGCAATGACAACTCAAGGCATATATGGTACTCCGTCTATCACAAATTGAATGTCCACTATCTATTTTAGTTTTCCCAAAATGAATGTCCACTTCCTTCAAATGGATGTATTTTTTTCATTGAACTCCCATAACTAAAGGTGAATTTGTGATCCACTTTCATTTCAAACTCCAACACAATTTTCACTTTGGGTCTCACATCTCGTCTCATAAACAATTTAGTTTTTCAATCATGAGACAAAAAATCTCAAATAAAAAACCAATACAAATGCACCCTAACCTTCTGTATTTAAGAGATGCAAGTTCCACTAGCATATGGGTTCTCCTACGTTTAAGGATACTGTTGAAACTTATGGTAAAACTATTTTTCTGAATGCTTGTACAAGTCAAATGTGGACTTTCAAAATGTTTCCTACAAAGTAAAATTCATTCTTTCTATGCAACATATAAATGATTTAATATTGCTATATACTTGTCTGTGGAATCCTGAAGTGAAGCCCTTCCTGAGAAGAAAATTTAAGAAATTCAAACTTGTTGACAGTTGAAGTAAGTGAAAAGAAAATCATAATACAAACTTCTAGTTTCTTCTCATGAATCCTGTTATCTATCTACCTCTCAGTATTTCACGGACTCAAGTTCATCTACTCACTTCCCAATAATCTCAGGTATAGGATGTACTATGACAAACAACCCTTTTCAATCAGCACAAGTCCAAGAAGGTTCCTTACTTAACTTGTTTAAATAACACGCTCAAAAACTCTTTTACCAAAAAAGTGGTAGAAAGCAAAGAATTATGATTCCAGAAATTAAATGGAAATGAAAATGACAAGAACATGACATTTTAGTTAAACGCGAGGATTTTCACTGACCTGTTGCTGCAGTGACTTGGGATTTAATAAAATGACCTTTGTTTCTGAACCACTCAGCAACGAATGGCACACCCAAGTATATTGCCTTCTTTCCCAACTCTTTAGCAGCTTGCCTCGCATATATGTAACCAATCGTATTCAACATGTCAACACCATAAGCTGTGACAGAACATGCATTAGCCTAATAGGATAAGTTATACCCTATTATTAAAGGAAACAATTCCACTAATTTCAAAAATATGCTGTGGAAAATAATATAAATCACCAGAAAATAACAAATTTTCCGTTATCAAGTAAACCAAGTGAAAGTTAACGGTGAATTCATGCTTAAGGATAGCGTGTAAATGTATTTTCTTATTTATTTCCCAATAGTCCTTGGCATGACTGCATAGGGTGCAAAATCATATATGAAAGCTTAAGCATCGATACAGTGAAGTCTCTAGAGGCTATCGCTTCTATAAAACAATGCAGACTCATGAAGTCCTCTGACCTCGGTTCCAAACTTCTTTTCTCCCTTGTTGAGCATTGTCTTAAATCTTCCACCTACCATATAACACCATCTGTTCCTCTCTCCCTTGAAAAGTTATTGGACATTTGATATAATCTACCAAAGTACCAATACTTATGAAGAGTTTCGAAGCTTGCATCCTTCCTTCAATAGTTGACTCCACATCAACTTTGACCATTTTAAAGTACCCTATTCTCGAGGACGATACGAGTGGAAGCCTCAAAGCCTTCCAAGAGTTGTTGTATGAAAGTTTCATAATAGGTATCAAATGCTACATGACTTAAGACCATCTAAAGCGCATACTCCTGCTTTTAAGCAACGAATAAATTTTTCCTTTTTTTTTCAGATACCATGATAGGGCAATTAACAGGAGATGTAACAGAAATCCATTAACAAAAAGTCGCATATTACCGGCATTAGAGAGCCTTGATACTTCAGCTTCAGAATGACAAATAAAATCTTCTTTATTTCCTTGTACATAAAGATTTAGACGATCCTTAAGTATTTCAGCAAGCTTCTCTTCTCTTTCCTTCTGTACAACCTAAAGCAAAGATGAAAGTGATGTTTATAGGGAGGAAAGAGAAAAATAAGTACATACATGCTTTAGGTTATGCCAAAGACCAAGCCACATAAAATCTGTGCAACTGAAACTGGCATAAAATCAAAATGTCCAAGATCTTAACCCTCTTACTTTGCACTACGGATAAACTTGTCTACAACTTGGCCCTAAACCCTAAACTTTGCCCATCTAAGGTTTAAGTCCTTGTTTGATACAATTTTAAAAAACACAAAATACTAATAATAATGACAATGATAACAATAATAACAACAACAATGATCAATAAGGTTTGCGATCATCAAATCTCTTCCACAGAATGGATAAAGCAAAGTATATTTCCTATCCATTATTTTGATAAAATAAATATTTATAGTTGATATGTAGTGATCAAGTATCTCATAATTTACACCAGAGAGCTAACTGTTAAGACTATGATAGAGCTAATTCTAAACCCCCCCCAAAAAAAACTCATAACTAGCCTATCATCCTCAGTCATATGCTTCTCTTACAATAGAGGTCACAATGATGATTGAGATTTCAAAATTTTCAGAACTACCACTGAGAGACTAACTAGAAAAGTTAATTCATACAGCATCAGAGAATCAGAAAAAGAAAACCTTGCTACTACAACAAATCTGTACCCTGCCGTCTTGCAACCCAAAGCTCCAAAGAAATCAGAAAACACTAGAACCATAAAGAATAGCTATGTAAAAGTGATAAATTTGACATGCAGAAATACCTGCATTTTCTCTTGCAGCTTTCTAGGATCAAAATCTTCACCTTCAGTGAAAATATCAAGTGAAGCCATTGATGCCATTGCAAGCTGGCCAATGTATTCCTCAAAAAGCTCGCTTCCAAATAGCATGGCAAATATTGCAGCAGGATCAATGATAGCTTCCCTGTGGTTTATAAGCAGCAAAAGCATCTATAATAATAGTTACTATATAGGACAGATTGACAGAAACCCCAAACATCTATAATTTCATTAATTGTGAAGAAGAAGAAGAGGACTGACGTTGAAATCCCTGATTTGCCGTAACTATCATAAGCTTGTCGTTGGGCAGTATCACTCAATACTTGATAAGCCTCTCCCAAAACCTAAAATGAAAAGGAAAAGAATATAGGTATCTAAAAACAGATCCTGAAACAATAACACTGCATTTATATATATATATATATATATATATATCAAAGAGACTATAACTATTTTCCGTTAATTATTCTGTAATTTTCTCCATATAGAATCTTATTTAACTTGAGTTCAATCATTAATTAACTAAAATTTCCTGTTCATGGATTTTTTAGAACATTTGGAGATCTTAATTTATGGGTAATGCGAACAAGTGGTCGGTACCTGGAAATTGAGTGCAGCCTTGGGGTCATTTGGGTTTTTATCAGGATGCACCTGACGCGCCTAAAATGCAACAACCAAGTTAATTGAGAGCAGTCAAACATAGATCATAGATGTAATGGGGATTGAGGTAATAATAAAAATACCTTGATGTAATAAGCTTTCTTAATTTCAGATTCAGTGGCAGTAGGGCTTACTCCCAGAACATCATAATATTCCGTCTCCTTCACCATCCTCTTTTCTCTCTGCAAATTAATTCAATTACACCACCCACTCCAATCCACCTCCCTCAGATTTTTCTGTTTAATTTCGAAACCAGAGAATGTATACGTTTGATTTTATGATGATGATGGTAAAGAGTTTAGAATGAATCTGTTGTTGACTACTCTATTTTACTCCCAACCCAAACCCTTCACTTGAACAGCACAAGTCTTTTTTTTCTTTTTATATTAAGAGAAACTTGAGTATAATAATTTATGTATTTAATCTCGGTTTGATAATTAAATAGTTTAGCACATACTTATATATAATTCAAACTTTAAACATGTTACATATGGGATGACTATACATTAGTTGTATGAGTTTCAATATCAAATCAATAATTAAGTTTTATTACTTTAGTTTTTCCCTAAAAAAAAAAACATTATTACTTTAGAAGTCATATAATGGACAGTCTGTTTTTTTCAATTTGTTAATTTACATTCAACGTTTCTTTGTTAATGGTCTTACATTTTTAGGTAAAAAGCATTGACGCCCCCTAAATTAGTTCGTTTTTTGGTTTTTTATCCTCAACTAAAAACAGTCAAGTTTTATCCCCTAGACTATTTCGCTTTTTGGTTTTTGACCTTCCATCCATATTCTCCGTTACATCACAACGGAAGTCCAAAAAATGGGGGCATTTTGGGAAAATCATATCATTCATAATAAATAGAATTAAATTTAAGGGAAAAAATGGTCTTTTAAGATTTTTTTTTAGAGGTTGGAATTTACAGTTGGTGGTTGGAGAAGAGGAGTGGTACCCGGCTTCCGGCTTCTTCTGTCACTGTTCTCACCGACGACTTCTTCTTTCTTGTCAGAATAATAGGTTTTTTTTTTTATTATATAAAAACAAAAAATTTATGATCTTATACAGATTGCTCAAAAATGTCCCCATTTTTTGGACTTCTGTTATGATGTAACAAAGAATATGGATGTAAGGTCAAAAACCAAAAACCAAAATAGTTTAGGGGGTAAATCTTGACCGTTTTTAGTTGAGGGTCAAAAACCAAAAAACGAAATAATTTAGGTGGGCGTGAGCTCTTTTTACCCGACATTTTTTTTTATAAGCAATGATCCTCGTAAAAATAACACCACTCCCTCTTGTTCTTTTTAAGGTGAACGACTAATTTGAAATGATTTTTGTTGGAAAATCAGTTTCATGCACATGTCATAAATGGAATAGTCATAAAATGATAATTTACTATTAAAAAATTTGTGCATTTTTTTACAAAGAGGCATTCTCAAGGTGTTATGAATTGACCCGGTGAGACAATTCTAAAAATAAAGGAATTTAGTCGGCAATGAAGAACACGATTAAAAGAGGTGGGAATATCCCAATCTCTCTCATTAAGATAGCTTTATGGGAGAGAATACTCAATGTCTAAAAGATAATTATGAGATACCAAAAGGCGAAGACAGTAAATGTATGTGGTATTTATAGAAAGCATAATACTAAGAATATATTAATTATCAATTTGATTATAACAACACTTACCACAAGTCTTTTGATACGAAGAGGATTATGAAACACTTTTACATAATGATTAAGCCATCTGTCAGTGGACCGAAGCTAGATGGATTTATTAAAAAAAAATTCGACCCAATAAGAGTTGGATCTACTCGATTAACAATCAGCCCAAGTATGAATTTTAGGCCGGAACCCACGATAAAGTAATACTCGTTATGCACATTAAACAAGTTTGAATTTGTTGTTTTTTTGTTATTTATAGAAGTGTGGTTGATCTTTTACTTTTGGAAAACATATACTTATGACTAAAATAGTCGAAAAACGTATATAAAACATCCGTAAGTTATAATAAATACTTTCAAAACTATATTTTTAAAATTAGTAAGAAAAATTGAAGGCAAATCAATAAAATAAACTTGTAATTTGTAAGAAAGAGGGAGAAGAGAAGGGGGATTGGTGGTTTATACTAGATGTCATATTGGTTGCGTTTTGCATCTAAGAAATTTTACTTTTTTAATCACTTTTTGTTTTCCCCTCTAAATATTCTCACAAAAATTAAATGGGAACCCTACAAAATGCAAAAGTTCCACTCAAGTGAAAAGTTCAACCAAGATGATGTTAATAGCTACCACACTGAATACTCAGTATTCATAATTATAATTTATTATAGATTGGCGTTATTGTCGGAATTAACCTTGACAATATTGCCAACTTTGTTGGCACCAACCATGAGAAGCCATTTGAGTAAGAAACCGGGTGAAACTTCTGCAACAATTAATGAGATTGAATACACCATAGAACGAATCCATATGAAGATACTTGCAAGATGGATGAAGATTTGCACTTGCTTGCCATTTTACCACTACCGCCTTATAATTTCCTCTTTTTTTTTTCCGATTTTCTCATTTTTTAAATAGTTGGCGTGGATTTGTCAAAAATGTCCTATTATTTGAGCTTCCGTCACGATTTAGCGAGAAAAATAGACGGAAGAGGCACCATTGATACGTCTGGATAGTTTAGAGGAATTTTTTTTGAGAAAAGCGAAAGGAAAAGAGACAAACAATTGAGGCAAATATAGTTCTATGTCGAACTCCTGTTTTGTGACATGGTGGGGAGTGGTTCCGGATGCAGTAAGGGTCTCCCCCAAGGGGGTTGATTCTCAAATTTCAACGAATCATAAGAAAGGGAATATTAAATGAATTGATTGTAAATTAGGAGATTTTAATACCCCATTTCCCTATTTTAGAAGATATTAATGGTAAAGCCCATGGTAGCAATGGAACGTGGGAAAGTATACAGAAAAGACAACTCTTCTTACTCTTCAAGGTTAATATACTTATATGACATTTATCCCATTATCCCTGGGTATTCACTTATATCGCTCATTTAATTTTTTAAGAAAACCTTGAAAGGGGTAAAAAATGTGCTTGACACACCAAAGGCGACTCAGAACATAGGCTCGAATGCCATACCTATGACCTCCTTCCTCCCCCGATTTCTTAATGTTTCCAATTGACGGTAAAAAAAAAAAAGTTTAAAGGTGCAACACTTTTTTTATCCTTTCTTTCATGTGAAAAAAAAGAAAAAACAATTAAGAAATGAGCAAATAGCAAAGATCTGTCAACGGCCTGCCAGACGGCTTCCGTTATAAGGTTTTTATAACCATTGGATGCCGTGACTGATAAAAAAAGTTCCATCCATCTCTTTACACCGGAAATAAATAAATAATTATCTTCCACTATCGGCGGCGCCACCACAACTACCAACTTCTCCATTCCATCGATCAGCCAAGTTTCAGGTACTTAAATTGAATCTATATATGTATGCAATTTGTAATATATACAAATATATGAATTGTATTTATGCGTATATGAACTGTGGAGAGACGGTTTAGTTGAATCTCCTTTTTAGGGTATCTTCTTAGTAGTATTATTATTATTGCGTTTTTGATAAATGAAAAATTGGAAGAACATCATTAGGCGCCTGCAATTCCTTGTATCACGAAGCTTTATTATTATTATTATTGTCGTATAGGCTGATCGAAGAAAATTCTATAACTTAATAGCTGCCTTGCTCTTTCAGATATTTTGGTCGAATTTCAGCTGTTTCATAATAGATGTTCTTCTAGGTAGGAGGGGATAAATTAAAGAAGGGGGACACAAAATACATTAATTTAGTTTATTCTCAAACACTAACCCATCCCTTTCTCTCTGTAGAGCAATGTTAGAAAAACAACCTTAAAAGTCGGAAAAGACACACATTTCGATTCTAAAAAGATCTCTATTAGAAAACCGAGGGAGTATCTTTTATGATTCTAATTTTATTTATTTATTTGTTTATTTATGGGTTTGATCGCCGATTGATGCTGTCTGTCTCTGCAGGGAGCTTGTGCAAGTCATGGTTTCTTCAATATTTTGTCACCAGGTGCAGGGTGTCACACCCACTCAACTCTATGAATATGAGCATTCTTTCTTTTCTAGGAAAAGGATGAAGGTAGCGTCTTCTGCAGATCCCACAGGAAGTCACCACAGTCTTGATGAATTCTCCATGGAGTTGAGTCTTGGGTAATATAATGTCACAACCGTAGCATATCCACAATTTTTGTATATCGTACTACTTCCAACTGACTGGCTCTGTTATTCAATTTGTTCATTTTTTTGTGTTATTTCCTCTCAGTTGCTCGGACAGTATTCACGTTTCTTCATCATGCTGCAACTGCGATGAGCAAGTTTGTTCCCACTCTTGTACGGAGATTATCTGTCAATCAAATGGCACCAATACTGATGATATTACCCAGCCTTGTGACGCTGAAGGGTCATCATATAACGATAAGGGCTTTCCTATGTATTCCAGACCATCATATGTGACTGGATGGATGTATGTTAATCAAAACGGTCAAATGTGTGGTCCATATATTCAGGAGCAACTCTATGAAGGTTTGGCTACTGGTTTCTTGCCAGAGGAGCTGCATGTTTATCCCATTCTAAATGGGGCCCTGATTAATCCTGTGCCTTTGAAGTACTTCAGGCAATTTCCGGATCATGTCGCTACAGGTTTTACTTATTTAGCTGCTGCTGCTGGTGGCTCTGGCAGTAATGGCCTGTTAAACTCTTCAGTGGTTTCTACTGTGGAATTGGTTGCAAACAGACAGGAGTTTTCATCGAAATCTAGCTATTCTAATTGCAAAATGCAGTCTTCTAAGAACCCTTATGGTTCTGAGTCCAATTATGAGGTGTCATCTTCTGGAAATACTGGCATGACAATGACTCCATCCATGCCGATGGTATACTTTTGCCTAAGACCTATAGTTGACTGATGCTTGCTTATTAATATGTTGTCCCAAGATAACTGTCCTAGTTTATAGATGGGTATGACACTTACATATTTGTAATTTTCTTATCTGCATGATGATGCAGGTAGGTGAATCTTGTTGGCAATTTACTGATGAAGAAGGGAGGAAGCATGGGCCACACTCTCTCATAGAGCTGCACTCCTGGCATCACTATGGGTATCTATGTGATTCATTGAAGGTAGCTGAATATTGAGAATTATAGATGAGTACTTGGTTTTATATATAATGCACTCACACCATTATTTCTGCCATGAACTATGAACTTCTGATGAATTAAATCCTTGCTACTACAGAGTCTTGTACTAATAGGAACCTTATTCATTGGACTTGCCCTCAGAGATGGATAATTAGGACCTGTTTCTTGCTAGAATGTAGATTTTATATTTGTAATGATTAATATTGAGAATTATAGATGAGTACTTGGTTTTATATATAATGCACTCACACCATTATTTCTGCCATGAACTATGAACTTCTGATGAATTAAATCCTTGCTACTACAGAGTCTTGTACTAATAGGAACCTTATTCATTGGACTTGCCCTCAGAGATGGATAATTAGGACCTGTTTCTTGCTAGAATGTAGATTTTATATTTGTAATGATCTTATGGTTCCCAGTGATGCACCTGTGCAGGTTTATCATGCTGAAGACAAAGTTGATCCGTTCACTTTGAAATCATTAATTGAAATGTGGAAAATGGCAGGAAGTGGAACTGTCTCTAAATCTGATGCCAAAGATGAAGAGACAAGCTCGTCCGTAAACTTCCTGTCTGATGTTTCTGAGGAACTTTGCTCCCAGCTTCACTTCGGGATCATGAAAGCTGTTCGTCGAGTTTTGCTAGATGAGATTGTTAGTAACATAATTTTGGATTTTATTGCTTTAAAGAAAGCTCACAAGCATTCCAAACCTGAAGCAATATGCCAGTCTGCCGAAACATCCTCCTTAAGTGGGAAAATGGTAATGAGATTTTATTTGAGATAAAACCATTTTTCTTTTACTTTCATTACACTTCTTGATGTGTTGTTTTGTGGACAGTCTAAAAGTTCTAATCGGATGAAAGGTAGCATTGCAAAAGTCTATGAGAATGAGGTATCTAGTGTCACAGAGGAGAAGTTCAGTACGAGAAAAGCCACAGGGAGGTCTTCAGTGTGCATGAAATCTGTTGGAAGCTTCGAAAATTATTTGGGGACATATTCTGTTGTTTGCAGAATGTTCTATGACTCTTGCATGCAAGTCATGTGGAATGCAGTATTTTATGATACTATAGCAGAATATTCATCTGGATGGAGGAAGAGGAAGCGCTGGCATAATCCTAATGTTACTCAGGAAATGGGCATTCTATCTGAGCAACATGCTGAACCACTTGAAAGGCTACCAGATGAAGCTGTAAGTTTTGTGTCTTTTTTCTCTATTTCTGTCGTGTTCCTTCTTGTGTACCATCTTATTGCCATTATAATGGCTTTGCAGTTGGATCTGGATCAAGAAACCTACGGTGAGGCGGATTTCCCCCCCGGTTTTGGGGTGTCGCAAATGGCAGTGGAGTTGAGCCCACACTCACTGTTGAGGTGTTTCTCTCCTTCTGAGGGGGAAAAATTACCTGAAAACAACATTTTAATCGAGTTGAACATTGAGGATGACACCCTTGAAATTGTGTTAAATGATCTGCATTCATCAGCAAATGCATCATTGTTTCAGTATTTCAACAGTATTGTAGACAAGGAGGTAAAAAGGGGGATTGTTGCTGAAGCAGATGTCCAACATGGTCAGGTAATTATAGACATGAATCTTTGGTGTGGATCTAGGGATTCTTCTGCATTCTTCTTGCTACTTGGTGCCCCCTACATGAAGACATAAAACTTAAGGAAACATAAAAGAACTTTGCGTAGCTGATTGAATCAGTTATTTCTTTCCAATGCTTGTTCTAGTTGCTGAAACAAATTTGTCTTTTGTGATCAGGTTGCTACAGACTCCACTTGTATCCAAAGCAATCTGATTGAACCTGATGCACCTGGTGATATCTCTGGTTCCAGAATGCCTTCAAGCAATGATGTTCAGATACCAGCTCAGACTTTAGAACCCTTTCAGGAGACTACGTTTTACAAAAACAAATCTTCTGTAACTGAATTCCTAGCAAGTGTATTTAGTAAATTGCCCTTGTCGTTGGATGATTCTAGTTACAAGGTCATTAGTAAGCTGCAGCCTAGTAGAGTTGAGGATAGTTTTAGAGCCTCTACTTCCTCAGGACCCTTCATTTTACGTCCACCTAGGAAAGATGGTTGTATGAGGATGACCTTGGTTGCAGCTTTGACAATATTACGGCAAAGGATACATGACGATGTGCTTACTGCATTGAAACCTTGGTTTGTTGATGATACTAGCGCAGGACTCTTGGTTTCATCATTTTCGTTGACGAAATTCAGTAATTTGGATCATCTTGAGGTACCTAACTTTTTTGGTCTTCACCAAGTTCCTCCTTCACTTGACATGATAATTGTTTTTTTCTTCAATCTTTTAGTTTCTCTTCTGTTCTCTGCCCCTTTGCCATGAAAAAGTTTCTGCAGGAGGCATTTTCTTTGATCTTTCCTCATTCTGCATTTTCCAGTTTATCTGTTCTAATGTTCTTATTCTTTATACTTTTCAGGGTCCAACAACTGTGAGAGCCAATGGTGATTCTATCACTCAATTCCCGAGACATGGAGAAATAGGTTCTAAAATCTCGGTTTTAATTGGGAAACACACATATCACCGCAAGAAAAAGTTGGCTAGAAGAGATTCAGGGTCATTTTCTCACTGCCCAACTGCTGGAGCCATTGGATTACAGAGGCAGTATGTGGACAAGTCCGCAAAAGATGACATTTTTGGAGAAATATCGGATAATGCTATGGTTGAAAATGTGAGCATAAATCTAAAAAAAGTTGAGCTAGATATTTGTCAGAATGAAGGGCATGATGCTGCAAGAGATTGTTCGTTGCCGAGTCAAATATCTCGTCAAGTGGTTAGAGGTATTTCAAACTTTCCTGTTTCTGTTTCGTTCCTTTCAACTATCGGTGAAAATAATTATGACTAAATTTTCCTAGGTAATGAAGTTAAGGAAGATGTCCCAATTAACCGCAGAAAGAATGCTTCTCTGTACACTAACTCCAAAAATCTTCAGAAGTTTGTCTCGACCAGGAGCCGGAAACTTACAAAACAGGAAGTTCAATCTTCTGCTTTCTCGGAAAGGATGCAAAACTGTTAGTATCATAGCTGATTGTTACCTCTGTTTTAGTTTCAAATTGTTTAGCCTAACTTTTCATTTGAATTTCTATAAATAAATACAGCAAGTAGGGTGGTGAATTTAAAAAGAAAGCATTTAGTGGACGATTTGGAGCAATCGAGTTCTCAAAAGGATTTAAAAAGAAAGCATTTAGTGGATGATTTGGAGCAACCAAGTTCTCAAAAGGTTTTGAAAGTTGCAAAGGGTGCTTTTAAGCAGGCAGCTTCTAATCAAGTTACCGTACAAAAAAAGAAGTCTGGTAAGTCGAGAACTCTGAAATCCTGGCCTCAATCGAAAGGCTGTGCTCGGTGTTCAATTAATGGGTGGGACTGGCGTAACTGGTCAGTGAATGCAAGCCCTGCGGATAGGGCTCGTGCCAGGGGATCTAGTTCTCTTCATACTAAGGATATTAATGCAGATGGAAATTTTTCTCAGTTGTCAAATTTTAAAGGACTTTCTGCAAGAACAAATAGGGTTAAGTTGCGGAACCTTCTTGCTGCTGCTGAGGGTGCTGAACTTTTGAAGGCTACTCAGCTAAAGGTAAGACTAGTGATTTCAGGATTGTAGGTTTTGTCTTGTCTCAAGTTCTTTTTCAATTTACTGTTACACTATTCTAGTCGAGGAAAAAGCGTTTGCGCTTCCAAAGGAGCAAGATACATGATTGGGGTCTTGTTGCTCTGGAGCCCATTGATGCAGAGGATTTTGTCATTGAGTATGTTGGCGAACTTATTCGACCTCGTGTAAGTGATTACTTTCTGCTGCAGGAGCATATTCAGTTATATTTGTAAAGTCCTAGAAATATGATGACACTGCTGTTTCGACTTTGATGAAATTATCTTTTCACAAATTTTGATGATTAGATATCAGACATACGCGAACGCCATTACGAGAAGATGGGTATTGGGAGCAGTTATCTATTTAGACTTGATGATGGTTATGTGGTAAGCAAGCAGGTTTCATTTTAGCTGAAGAAATACACATTTCACTTGCACGATGATCATGGAATATTGGACGTATATGCCAAAGGAACTTCCTTCTTTTTTTTTTCCTCTTCCTTTTTTGATTTTTGTTTTACCTTCACATTCCTCCTCTGGTAAACTGTGAAGGAGGAGGGTGTTGCTGACAGTAATGATCTTTTGATTTTCTCCTCTTTGCTTGATCTTTTTAGGCCTTTTTCATTATGCTCCCTAAAATTTGAACAGGTAAGTTCTTGTGCCCCTGTAGGGCCATGGATTAAAATATTCTCACACCCAGGGGTGTGAGGAAGTGGAGGGGTGTAGGGGTGTAGGCTTGGGATCTTGAGTTCTTGTCCTTTACTAAATCCTTTTGCATTTCAGATCCACAAAATCTTAATCGAACTGTCTTCTTTATAGTCACTGAAACCCTTCTGTGCTTTCTGCTCCGGGGCTTCCCTTTTGGTGCTGGTCACTTTGCTTGCAACGATACTTGAAGGACTAATCAGTCTACATTGAAGCATTTAGTGCACTTTGAAGCACAAGGAACTGAATCTACTTCAGTTATTCTGCTCTATCCCTCTTTTCTTTTATTAATTTGTCTGAATCTTTTGTAGGTTGATGCTACAAAGCGTGGTGGAATTGCCAGATTTATAAACCATTCTTGTGAGGTAGCCCCTTTGTAAAACCAAGGTTAACTGTCACACATGATGAGCCTTGAGATGCAAGATTAATGTAGTTTATTGTTTGTCTATCTCTTGCAGCCTAATTGCTATACAAAGGTTATAAGTGTAGAGGGCCAGAAAAAGATCTTCATATATGCCAAACGCCATATTGCTGCTGGCGAAGAAATTACGTACAACTATAAGTTCCCGTTGGAGGAAAAAAAGATCCCCTGCAATTGTGGTTCTAGGAGGTATTATGAATTGCAACTCCAACAAGTCTCATCACAATTCTATAATTTTTGGTGCATTAGTGGGTACTCTTTGCTATTCTTTTTAAAACCTTTAAATTTGTTTAATGAGAAGAGTACCTTGTTAGGCTTTAGGTGGAAAGATTTATGTGCGGTTTGTAGGCCTCAGTAACCACTTGTTTCTGAAACTATTATGCCATCTTGAGTTTCAAATTTGGCTCTGATGTTTGTTGTGCTCAGTTTCTAGTTGCAGAAGAAATGAGCTGCGATCTTCATAATAAGATGAATAGTAAATGGCTTTCCATCTTATTTTTGAAGTTCTATGTTTTATTGTTAAAACTTGCAGAACCTTTTCCCCACAATATCATTCGGCTTATATTAAGTCACACTTTTGTAAGCTGTTCATGTTCTTCTCTGCCGCAAGGATATGTTAAAGTCATCTTTTGCTTACTGCCCTAGAAAGTCGAACCTTCTGATTTATGCCAACTGAGCATCATTTCCTGAAAGCAACTTATACGAACTCAAACAAGTGACATTAGTTGTATCTTCCATTTCTGTTTATTATGATACATTAGAATACGGCCGGAAAGAAATTGTATTTTTTACTTTCAGATTTTTCATTTTTTCCCCTTTCTTCTAGGCTGTTTTTACTCGCCTGACCAACACCGGGAGGACTCCGTGTTTTCTTTTTTTTGTTGGCCGATACGGCCGAGCATTTTTGCTCATCTTAGCACCCCATATTGCACCTATTGGTACTTTTTTTCTTTGCCTTGAACTCCTTTGATTGCTTCTGGTTTGTCCTGCCCTTCCATTCCAGCAGGACATGATGTAAATTGTTATATGACTATTGGGTTGTAGTGTCCAAAAACTGATTGCTTGCAATTTGAACTTTTTATGTGCGGGTTACTAACTTGAGGTCTTGCAATTGATGATCAGGTGTCGTGGCTCACTAAATTGAGAACCTTAAGGATCTCTGCAAGCCGGTTAGTCTGCGTGTTAAGTTTAGTTTTATGATTAATTTAAAACCCGGTCTTTCCTTTCTTATTATTTGTTTTCTGTTTCTATTTTCAGATAAGATGTTGGAGTTTTGAGTTCTCATAGATCAGAGCTGCTTCCTCTATTCTTGTAAGGGGACTTGTCTGGGGGTTTGGTGTTATGGCATACATTGTGGAATGCAGGTTGGTTTCATAACTACTCTATGATGTACTAATACAAAGGCTAGTCCACAGAACTCGTGTGCGCTTCTGAAAGCAAAGATTAGGTTTTTGTTTTCTGTTTTTGGTTTGTTTTACTAGTCCTTAGTTTTTCTTTAATTTCCTCTTTATCGGGTGCAAAGGAATAAAGGGAATGTGTTTTGGGTCCTTTTTTATACTCCCTCCGTCCCAAATTATCTGTCCACATTTCCTTTTTAGTATGTCCCAAATTATTTGTCCACTTTCTAAATAAAGGGTTCATTAATGATGATTTTTCCAATTCTACCCTTTACATTAAATATTGGAGAAAGAAAATAAAGAGAGAAAAAGAGGTGAATTAAATTGGGAATAACATTAAATAAGGTTATGTTTGACATTTTATCATATTTCACTCTAGAATTTGATGAAACCTTAATTCCCGTGCAAAATACAAAGTGGACAGATAATTTGGGACGGAGGGAGTATTAAACTTTGCAACAGGGCTGTAAACGAGCCGAGCCGGGCTCAAAATTTAAAAGTTAATCTAAATAAGTAGAAAACACAATGCAATGTCGATAATTGTTTTTTTTGGGAGGGTGTTCATATGTTCTTAACATATAAATAACAATTAGAATCAAAACAATGTTAATATCTCTAAATTTTAACAAAATAATAAAAACATTTGATACGTTATTACAAATTCACAATGCACATACATGGCGCATAATTTTTTTCACTTAATTTTTTTCACATTCGAACTCAAAATGAAACTTGAGTTTTTATTTGGATAGTGAGACATATTTTTCACTTTTTCTCAAAGGCAAGTTTTATAATTTATTTGTAGTTGATATGTTCGAATTTCAAAATTTATATTTCCCTCCATAACAACATTTTGCAACTTACACTCAAAATAAATGTAATTTTTTTGAATGAAAAACCTATCCAAATACACCCTAGGTAGGTTCAAGGAGATGACAGGCAGGGAGAGTGGTGGTTGGCCGAGGTTTTTCTGGAGTAGAGAGAGGAGGAAGAGTTTGCTGCCAAGTTTCTTTGAGAATGAAAATGGGGAATGCCTATACTTTTGACAAATCAAACACGAGAGTACAATTTAGAAGTAGAATGCTTTAGTTCTTCTCTCAATTTCCCTCAGTACTTGACTCATGCTGTTTTATATAGTAGTATTCACCGTTCAAGAATCTGCAATGTGGCCATGGTACCAATGATTTCAGAACAACTTGTCAATGGTCCCTTTGAGGACATAGCTTCAAACCTAATTTCAACCATGAGAAATTTATATGCCAACCTTCTTCCACCAAAAATATTACAAGTAATTTGCTTCAAGTTAATGTGTTTTGCTAATGGTCTTGAATACAATCTAATCAAACATCTCAAATATCAACAAGGAGCTATTCATTGCTAAGGCTATTTTCAATTTCCTGGCACCTGTTAGTGTCTCATGTTTTTATAACTTGGGTGTTTGGTCTGATTGATGGGTCTGGAACAATGTGTTAAATTATATTACTTGGTACTTCCAGATGAAAACTATGAGCTTTTGAATTAGGTGTTTCTGTAGTTTCTACCAGAAGGTAGATTCAACTGAAGGCTTAAGAAGCCACTTTCTCTTTCTTGGGCCAGATTCACTTTGAAAGTTAATTTATATGATGAAGAAATGATTTCTCATTGGGGTGCCTCTCAGCTTCGATACTGCCTTTTTGTTATTTCAGGTGAAGGACGCTTATTCCCAAGTATGCAAGACAGAATGACGTTTCCATTTTTTTTGGATTTTGTTGACTTGTCAAGGATGAGGAATACTGACCAATGTGTATCCTTGTAAATATCTCTCAGTTGCAGATGAGTTTCTCCTCTTATGGACTGGATCGGTGTTTTCCTTAATTCATTTGGGGGCGATTCTGAGGTTAATCTGTACAAGCCATGCTTAGTTTCAGCTGATTTAGAATTAGGTATCTGATACCTCACATGATTTTATCTTTGTAGTTGATACAGAATTTTCCCTGGGATAAATCTAATCATTGTTTTTTCATACCATGAGGGATAAGAATATTGTAAAAGAACATGCCTATGATACTAATTTATTCTGGCCTGGTGTTTCTGATTTTGTTATCAATGATGCCCTTGGTGAGTGCTTTTAATTTCTTTTGGCTTCTATTCCATATGGAGTCCTATAGTATACTACTATATGTTCCAAATATATATATATAACACCTCAGATTATGAGAATAGGCTACTGTACTCTCTCTAATCTTCTTTAAAAGGTCCAAACCTTAAGTAATAGTCTACAAAACCACATGCCAATGTTCTCCTTGAGAGCCATTGCGTTGGGTTTGATTGCTTTAGATAGTGGTGTGAGTTGAATCTTAAATTAATCTTCTATTAAATTGTGTACCTTGTGACACTTCAGTAAAGTGGAATGAATAACTGCTCTATTTTGCATATGATTCGAGGGCCTGAAAAGCATTGTATTTGATTGGCAATCTTTGCTAATATAAGTTGCTAATAAATCTTCTTATCCATGCATATAATCTCTAATGTGTTCTCTCTCATAAATATTTCCAGTTTAATGAAATGGGCACATATATCTGCATCTCATATTCCCACCAATTATATAAAGAATAGAAGAGGCAATACAAGTCCCAATTATTTCTTTCTTTCCTTTTCTATGGCGCAGGAGCAGTCAATAGTGTACATGTCCTTACGAACTGCGAAGTGGAGGTTTATGGAGGCCTTTTGGTATGTTTCCTATCTTTTTTTTCTTCCTTTCGTCAGGAATTTCCTTCCCCTTTTTAAGTTTCCAACTAATATCATATACTTTGCGGATCAAATATGGTTGATAAATGCATCAACTCTTGGCAAACCTACCTCTCTTGGATTTCCCATAAAAACTTTTCTTTTTAAAAAAATTCCATTTAAGCGTCACATGTGGAAATATTCACCTTAAAGCATCATATGAGAAGACTTATGCAATATGACATTGTGGCTTAAAACAGGATCAGCAGTTTTTTTTGGGCCAAGTAACGGGATCAGCAGTTTGACGCCATCCACTATTTATGCAGGCTGAACCCTCTTTTTATTTTTTTTGGGGATGAATTTTTTTGGACTGAACTTGAAACAAGAGAACCGAGCACTTAGTAAAATGACCTTAAAACTAAGCAAACATATGTTTTCTTTCTTTCTATAAGTTTGGTGGGGGGGATGGATGTGTGATACATCCTGAAATTGGGTGGGCAGTGGACTCATCATAAAGATTAGTTATGAGATGGAGTGAACCTCGTGCACCAATTTATGTACCAAAGCTATATGACATTGCATGGTAATGAAAGGAACCAATCTCGATAGGCATCCTTGGTCTTAATCTAGAGATGGGGGAATATCCTCACAACAGATGCGTGTCACAGCTGCATTACAAATGAATTATCTAGCTATTTTGCAAATTAGCACGCTTTTCGCCTAGTCCGTGTTATTAGGCCGTGAAGGAGGGGATAATAAGCTTCTCGATTTTGGAAGCTTTAGCAATCTTTTTGCAAAACAATCATCGGCTACTTTTACATGGTAAAAATGAGACTACCAAAATGAGTAGTGATCTTTGACCAACCTTAGCTCAAGTGGAAGGGTAGAAGGGTTTTGCAAAACCTGGAATCATTCCTGCAAAATGCAAAATCCTTCTGTTTTCGGTTCGAATCCGGCAGGTCGGCTTGTACCCTATTTCCTGTAATTTTTGGGGTCAGTTTATCTATTTCCTTGGCACTCTTACTACATGGTTGTCTGTTACCATCACGTAAGGTAATGAAATCTTTATCCATCCGTATGTTCAAATCAAAGACCGAAGTCCGGAGCTTTTTTTGGGGTTCTATCATCCCTTTTGTTCTCCTTTGTAGTGGGGTTTGACAATATGGGTGCTTGTGGTTGGTGAAAAATTTCCTAAAAACATGTGATGACCACCTTTAGAATTTTTGGGGTAAATTCTTTTTACTTGCTACCTTTAGAATTGTCTGGATTTGGTAGTCAGATCCATCCACCTGGCTCTTCATTTATTTCCGTAAGGAAGAAGATAAAAAATCAGAGAGGGAGAAATGAGAGGAAGAGAGTTGCTCGCATGGGCCTGCTAGGACTTGGAAGCAGATCTCCTTGATATTTCACATATTTTATTCACCATTCCCTGGCACTTCCTGCTTTGGTTTGTCAGTTCATGGTTTAGTTTTTGGGGTTAAGTTCGAGACCCCCGAACATGGAGGAATGGCAAATTGGGTACATATCCTCTAAATGGTGATAATCGAGTATTCAATTAAAACGATAGAACTTGCATTCTAGAAATGAAAGCTGCAAAAATTGGAATGTTACTTTTATTCTGGAGGTCAGAAACATGCCAAAAGGATCCAGGATTCGTGATGGTTAGCTCATGTCAGAGCCAGGGATTGACTAGAACCTCGAGTATATGACATCCACTGTCGGCTGCAACGATTTAAATATTGGAGCGCTTTGATCCAAGATCCGTGATGGTTAGCACACACCCTTGACATGAATTGACTGAAACCTGGAGTATGTGTCATTTGCTACCGGCTGTAACAATTTAAAAACCAAAGCTCGCGGACCCCAAATCCTTGATGTTTAGCACACACTCTTGCAAATGATCGATTATAGCCTCGAGTTTGTGCCATCCACCGTCGGCTGCATCAGTTTAAACACCATAGCGTGAGGATCCTGGATCTGTGTTGGTTAGCCCACGACCTCGTTGGGGATTGACTAGAATTTCGAGTATGTTTCATCCAACGCAAGCTACAACGGTTTGAAAACTGGAGCGCGAGGACCTGTATCCATGATGGTTAGCCAACGTCCTCAGCATGGACTAACTACAACCTTGAGTATGTGCCATCCGACGTCGACCACAACGTTTTAAATATTGGAGCGCTTAGACTCCAGACTCGTGATGGTTAGTCCACGACCTCGCCAAGGATTGACTAGAATCTCAAGTGTGTCACCCGACGCTAGCCGCAACGATTTAAAAATCAGAGCGCACATGGATCCGTGGTAGTTAGCCCACACCCTCGCCAAGGATTGACTAGAATCTCAAGTATGTGCCATAAGGCGTCAGCCGCAACCGTTTAAAAATCGGAGCGCAAAGACCCTGAATTCGTGATGGTTAGCCTACGCCCTCGCTATGGATTGACTAGAATCCCGGGGATGTTTCATTCGCTGCCAGCCGCAACAGTTTAAAAATCGGAGATCTTGGACCATGGATTTGTGATGGTTAGCCCATGCCCTCGCCAGGGATTAACTGGAACCTCAAGTATGCGCTATTCGCCGCTGGACGCAACGATTTAAAAACAAGAGCTCGAGGACCTCGAATTTGCGATGTTGATCCCACGTCCTCGCAAAGGATTGACTAGAGCATCGAGTATGTGCCATCCGCCGCCGACAACAGTGGTTTAAAACTAGAGCACGAGAACCCCGAATCCATGATAGTTAGCCCACACCCTCACTAGGGAATTGACTAGAACCTCGAGTATGTGCAATCCGCTGTCGTATGCAATTGTCTAAAAATCGGAGTGTGAGGACCTCAGATATGTGCTGGTTAGCCCACGACCTCACAATGGATTGACTAGAATTTCGAGTATGTGGCATTCGATGTCTGGTGCAACGATTTGAAAATCGGAGCGCGATAGCCCGATATTCGTGATGATTAGCCCATCGACTCGCCAAGGATTGACTAGAACCTCAAGTATGTGCCATTCGGGCAGTTCAAAACGATTTGAAAACTAGAGCACGGGAACCCTAAATCTGTGATAGTTAGCCCACTTTCTCGTCAAGGATTTACTAGATTCTCGAGTATGTGCCATCCACCGCACGCCGCATCGGTTTAAAAACCAAAGTGCGAGGACTCTAGATCTGTGATGGTTAGGTCATACCCTCGCCAGAAATTGACTAGAACCTTGAGTATATGCTATTTGTCTCAGGCTGTGACACTTTAAAAATCGGAGCGCAAGAACCCCTTACCTGTGATGGTTAGCCCACGCTCTTGCCATGGATTGTCTAGAATAAATCCCTGGAAACTCGAGTATGTGTCATTCGCCACCGGTCACAATAGTTTAATAACCGCAGCACGAGGATCCCAAATTCGTGATGATTAGCCTATGACATCGCCAATGTTTGACTAGAATCGATTATGCGCTATCCGCTGCCGGCCACAACGTTTTAAGAACTGAAGCGTGAGGACCCCGAATCCGTGATGGTTATCCCACGCGCTCGCCAGCGATTGACTAAAAGTTCGAGTATGTGCCATCCATCGTCGACTACAACAGTTTAAAACAGGAGCACAAAGACACCAGATCTGTGATGGTTAGTCCACACTCTCTCCAGGGATTGACTAGAGTTTTGAGTATGTGCCATCCGTCGCTGGTTGATAATTAGATGGTTATTATTAATAATTATTATTAATAAACCATACATCTTAAACCCTCAATAATACATTCTAAATTAAATGTTCAATTTCTTTTTCATTTGTCTATGAAAATGGACATTGATTTAATTTTAGAGGGAGAAAGCATAGTTAATTAATCAATTAAATTTGTAAATTATTTTAAGTTAAAATAAGTTATATGTTAAGGTAGGTTTAATATTACACATTATTCAAATGAGTGGATATATAACATTTTGCAATTAATGTAACTGTGAAAAATAAGGGCAAGTGAGGACGAGAAAAAGTGGGAGCAAGCGGGGAAAGGCGAGGCGAGCCACGGACATCATTATTCCTAGCTCCAGTAGTTGGGATAAAATTTGATCACGACTCCAATCCTTGTTAAACTGGGGATTCCTCAATCTAGTCGGATATATATATATATATATATATATATATATCCCTCTTTTAAATAATTCACTTTTACTCTTAAGATTTCTAGATGAGAAAAATGACTAATTTTAAAATGTGCATAACTTAGTTGTCTCGCTAATTTTACTATTTATTCTTTTTTTTTAAAAGGTACATAGCTTAGTAATGAAATTACTCCTTGTATAGAAACCCTCACATGGGAATTGTGCACAATAACTTTAGATCTCTAAGTAAATTGTCTATTTCATTAATTAAATTGTATTGTATGAAATTACTCCGTTGGTCCAAATTTATTATTTTTTCTTAATTCAATAATATTTCTACATGTGTTGCACTTTAATTGGTATATAATTAATTCTCATTCCTGTTTAAATATTCATATTTCTTATAATAAATATACTAATAAAATATACTAGAATACTACTGAGGAATCGGAGTCTCATCTACTGAGCTGCGGACGCACCTAAAAAATGCTGGAGGACAGCTCCCATGCGTATTAGTTGTGCGTTGATCAAATGCAGAAGGAGACGGGCAGAAGGAGGCTTGACATGGGATGGCAGGAGTAGAGATTACGAGCTAAGAGAAGCTTTCCAGATGTATAAAAAGAACAGCAGTGGTTGAGTCTGAAGCCGGATGCCTAGCAGGTTTTGAGAGCCTACCACCATTGGGAAATGCAAGACCATGTTTTGCAGGTTTGACATCAACGGCAACAGTTGCGCGTTGAGTTCAAGAGGATCACATGCAGTTGAACATGTATAAGCAGCTCCCTTTTCTAGCAATACTTTGGTTGCTGCTACTTCCGTCCTTTCCCTATATTTACAACTCGCAAACAAGAAACGAATGAGAAAAACTGCACTATGAAGGTACTCATGCTCCCCCATCAGCCCTGCTTTCGCTACGCAGTCTTTTGCTTTTCCAAGTATGTCGTAGGTTTTTGAGGGACATTGCAGAGTCCAAGTGAAGCTACCATGCCATTTGAGCCAAGTAGGTAACGAAACAGAGGCATAGAATCCAGAGAAGATTCAAAGTGGGATAAAACTGCAATTCTGCAACATCTTATGGTACGCACAGAAATGAGGGGGAGGGGTGGCGCGGGCAAGAACCCACAACTCAGGATTCCATTGGTCCTCAGGAAGAAAAATATTGACATCTTAGTAGCAGTACAGAGCCTGTATTGTTTTCTTTCCGGTTCTCTTGACAGTAGTTCTGATACATGAAGATAATGCTACATGTTCAAATAGATAAACCTACGTCAAAATGATAATACTCTCCTAAACCATAATCTATAGAATTGGGAAAACAACCGTCAGTTGTGCCAAAAACATCAGCACGCTTGAGATCTTTCTTTTTCAGTCTTGGCTGACTTACATACCATTTAGGGTAACAACAATATGGCGGGGAGTAGCATAGTCACGGTGTTCACACAGCCATATACCCTGAAATACGAAGAAGGGACATCACTTGGAGACAATAAACTCTGTCCAGAACCAATGCAAATACAAATGCACAAAATAAAATCTACAATATATAAAATTAGGCCAAGTTGAGGTAGAAACTTAATGACGTGACATGTGACATGTTATGAGATGTGTTCCAATTATAAGCTTCCATGTGACAACTTTGTCATTAATTTTCTTTTAAAAATAGTGTTTCATGAGTTAAAATCTGCATCTTCAGTCTAAAGTTACTATGAAGATGAATATTTTAGTTATAATCTTCATCTTCATTCTAAAGTTACATATTTATAAATTATAGAAAAAGTATGTAACATAAATGAATTGAATTTAAATGAAGAAGTTCAATGTTTTTTTTTATGAAGTAGTTCATTGGTTCTTTTTTAATGAAGTTCAATAATTTTCTTTTTTAATGAAGTAGATTTAATGTATATATGAATTCTAAAAGTCTTCCATCATAAAGCAGATTTAATATTCTAAGAAATAACATGTATATAGGAATTCGGCTATGTAACATAAATGAATTGAATTTAAATGAAGAAATTCAATTGATTTTTTCAATGAATAAGTTGAATGGTTTTCTTTTTTAATGAAGAAGTTCATTGGTTCTTTTTAAATGAAGAAGTTGAATAAATTTTTTTAAATAAAGAAGTTCAATAATTTTTTTAAATGAAGAAGTTCAATAGTTTTCCTTTTTAATGAAGTATATTTAATGTATATAGGAATTCTAAAAGTCTTCCATCATAAAGTAGATTTAATAATCTAAGAAAATAACATGTATATAGGAATTCCAAAAGGCTCACATAAAAAAAATATGCATAAAGAATTTTTGGATTCTTATTAATGCATATAGGAATTATAAAAGACTTGCATTATGAAGTAAAAAAATTTCAATGTTTTTTTTAAATGAAGAAGTTCAATAGTTATCCTTTTTAATGAATTAGATTTAATGTATATAGGAATTCTAAAAGTCTTCCATCATAAAAGTAGATTTAACATTCTAAGAAAATAAAACACACACACACAGAAACATATATATATATATATATATATATATATATATATATTACATAAAAAAATATGCAGAATGAATTTTTGGATTCTTATTAATGCATATAGGAATTATAAAATGCTTGCATTATTTAGTAAATTTAATATTCCAAGAAAAAAAACGAAATTCTTATTCATATATATAGAAATTCTAAAAGTCTTGCATTATAAATTATATTTAATATTTCAAGAAAATAACCGACTATATAAACCAAAATCAGACATGCATTCCCTCATAAAAAACAAAAAATACCATCAAAACAAACATTATGAGAAAATCAAGACTTCAGTATGTGCATCTCAATGAACTTGGAAAAGACAAACAAGAAAATAGAATATTATTTCGAATAAACAGATTATGTAACACTTTCAATGCCCCAGAAACCTGACGATTTAATGAGTGTTGATTCTTTGATTTGGATGAAAAGGTAAAATTCATTCTAATTTATTTTGTTGTTGTAATCGTGATTATTCATTAGAAATACAACCGCGCATCGCGCATGTATGAAAACTAGTAAAAACCTAAATTTAGGTCTCAGCCGAAATCTCAATAAGGTACTAAAGCATGCTCCCAATGAATACCATACAGATTTACTTGGCAAAAAAAAAAAACGAATACCATACAGATTCATGACCGTCAGAAACTTTGCACTTACAGTCAATGCTCATCTTTCCATGACGCTTAAAGTAAAATTCATCTCTACAAAAGGTCCATCGAAATGAAGATGGTGTCTTTGATGAAGTTTGAAATGTCTTCTTTCTATTTTTGTTCGAAGTCCAAAGTGAGGGAAAATCGAAAAAATTCAACTTTTATATCCTCAAGTGTCAAAAGTTTGACTGTCTCAAACAAGTAGTCCTTTGTTTCTAGTTTTTCACAGTTCATATGGCTAGGTAATGAAATATGTCATCTCCAAAAAATATAGCTGATTTCCTTGTACCAAAGAGAATGAATAATACCAGAAGATTTTAAATGCTTTGGCTCGAGCATAAGAACTAGAACCAGTATTTTATATTTTTGTTGACAAGAAATTCGAGTCACTCAAAATATTATCAAACAACACAATACAATAACTCATTTGATGGACTCACAAAGTAGTGAATGTTCTTCTGGCTAATAGGAGATTTCTAAAGAAAGTTAGAAACAACAATATAAATATGGAAAAACACACCTGCCAAGTACCCATGTTCAGCTTGCCATTTGTGATTGGTACCCTGTAGAAGTTAAAGACAATGCAAAAGTTCAAAGAGAAAATGAAAATCCTAATCCAGAATCATAAAGAAGATGATTTTTTATTTTAAAGAAGAAGGAAATGCATTATTCGCACGTTAAGGCACAGCCAAACATTGATGACTTGATATGAGCGGGCATGTCATCTGGACCTGCAGAGTTACAGAATATCAGAGAAACTAAACAAGTTTATAAGCTGCTTGGCAGTCCACTTTTACAACTTTATGCTGTTTAGCTACTAATATAAGAGAATCAAATATGTATGCTTGATTCACCTATAACGGTGAAAATACCATCTTTGCTGGTTCTTGTCCACTTATTATTCTTAGATAAGGGCTAAGGATGAAAAAGCCTATTAGAAACCAGACAATCCCAATTTAAATATTAATTACTGCTTCATGTCTATTATTGGAACCTGTTTGGTTACTGATCAGGAAAGTCATATAATTTATTAAGAAATAGTACAATAATTTACATTTTAAAGTACTGCGTTGAGTAAAATGTGCACGAAGAAATCTCTTGAGAAATGTAAGCCACAAACTAACCTTCCAATGTATGCTTCCATGGAGCGTTTATTCCCTGTGATCATGACTTAACTAAAATTAAAAATAAAAGTACAACAAACTTAGGAAATAAAAGTATGCAACAACAAACACGCAACATAAAAACTAACCTCGGGAACCACTCTGTTCAGAAATGTCTCAGTATCATGTCGAACATCAGAGTCGTAGTTCTCATTAATGGTCAATGAAGCACTTGTATGCTGCACTGTTGCAACACACAAGACAAATAAATAAATAAATATTCAATTTAAAAATAAAGGTAAAAACGACAAAAATGAAATTAGGTAGGAAGTGAACTTACAGAAGAGATGAGCAAGACCACAATGGAAAGTGGACAAGTCTTGGTCTATCTCTTTCAAAATCTGAGAGAGATAGAAGAACTTTGCTTATGTCAAAACAACATGCAAAAAAACCAAATTCAAGACGTAATTATGAGAACATATAATGGAGTTTCCATTAGTCTCTGCATCAGAAAATTTCAAAATATTGGTCGTGTTCCAACTGACAGGATCTCAGCTTTTATAACAGTGTGTAGCTCTTATTGCGGTGAAGCAGAACTTTTAACTTTAAAAGCATTAAATATAAGAGATTGGTGGGAGTAAGCATTATAGCAAAATATGCCATTAGCTAAGGAAAAAAACACTCACTATACATACGCATAAACAATTTGCGATTTTCTATTTCTGTCTGCAAACTTTATTTTAGTGTGTTCTGTACATAAAAAAAAATTCCGACTAGCTCTCTTTGTCAAATTAGTGATCATTCAGTAGTTTTTGGCAACTTTTGGATTGGTCAAGCATTTTGCATGTGTGGATGGTTCTTAAGGCAACATAGTTCATTGAAACCAGTGATTCCTTGCAAAGTTGATGATAAAAAAAAAACATCGAAAATCACACTAATTTGAGAAAGAGAGCAAGTTTGAAATTTGTTTATGCATAGGAAACACTAATGATTTACAGAGTCAATTGATTTTGGAGGTTTCGCAATAATGAATATGAAAGGGCTACCAGTGCAAATTAGGCTCTGCTTCAATATTTCATTGAACAAAAAAAATAAGCATATTTGAGTGACTCGTATACCTTATCGAACAAGGAAGTAGGTCCATAAATAACCAACACGGAAAAAAAGTTAAATTAAAAAACTGGAAGAACAATTCATATGAAGAGAGAGAGAGAGAGAGAGAGAGAGAGAGAGAGAGAGAGAGAGAGAGACCTTGGAGGTGATGAGATGACAACCTCGCTTGAGGGGGGCGATGGTAATAGTCTTCTGAGCCCATTTTGGGGCTGTTGTAATAGTTCCAGATCCAGATGATGCCATAGAACAACAAGGAAGGTTGATCCGGCGGCAGCGGTAGCTGTAAGAAGAAAGTTCTTACTCTGATCGCCGGCAACGAAAGACGAGGGTTTCCGTTTCCAACTCCGACTGACGACACTGCTTGCATTTTTAATCAATTTGTCTTTGGGTTCTTCTACTTGTATGGCCTCAAGATTTTGATTTCAGGCCCTTACACATTGGGCCCCTTTTCCCGTGTGGTTCAGATTTCAAAGTCTCCCAAATCACCAGATTTTGGACCTTTTGTTTCCTAGTTATCTAGCCACCATTCGACATTTTTTTATTTTTTTTTACAATTTACGACTAATCTGTTCCGCTCCTCAAGATTTAAACTCAACCAGGGCCGGAACTATCAAGGCACTCCCCCAGGCACTTGAGGGAAATTTGAGATGTGGATGCGGCTCCACAATCCCTCCCACAAACGACAGCCAAACTCTCCGCATGCAGCCGCTGAAAATTGTAAGAGGCTGTGGAGCCAGATTCATTGATTCAGGTCTATTTCCAACAATGTTGTTAAAATCCCGATTTAAATCTACGATTTTACGATTTTACAATTTTTCACCCCTTCACCGATTCTACGATTTTACGGAAGGAAAATCCCGATTTTATGATTCTACAGAAGGAAAATCCCGATTTTACGATTTTTCACCCCTTCACCGATTCTACTAGAATCCCGATTTTAACAACCTTGATTTCCAATAATAATAAAAAATCTCCCAATCCCCTCATCAGTATTAATTTTAAAAAAAACATAACTAATTTTGTTAAATAACTGTTTTGAAGAGAAAGATTACAAGAAACGTAAGGACATTTGACCCAAGACTTTCACTACCTAGGCCCCAACATTATCCAACAGGTGAATGCCTCGTCAGCTAATTTTGTTAAATAAAATTTATAGGAATGAAAAATATAAGTAACAGAAAAGTGCTACGACAAGTACAATACAATAGTAACGAAACTGAATGCAACCTTAATAACCAACTTTAATGGCAGCAAACCATACAAAATCTGTGTGAAGCGAAATTCAAAAGCTCCCAGTTAGTTAGTTCCTTGTACTCTCTGGACTTGAGAGGCATTAATGGTAGCCAACAAAACTTTCCAATATTTGAGACAAGATGGATTCAAATGGATTGCTTGAAGAATCCATCTTAGAGGATTCTGAGAAGACTCTAGTAAAGCCGGTAAACCGTAAGAACCGTCTGTTGTTTGGTGTTGAGAGAGCAAATACATTTGAAAATATATTTCTGGAGGCCTCATCATCTCTGCAACAAAATGTAAACAATCACCGTCAGAGGAGGATACACATAACCATAACCTACCTCAGAGTTATTAACTTTCTTAATTGAAATCGAGCAAACCATTTCTGCATTGTAAGCCTATACAGATTATCAGAAAGCAAGAAAGCTTGCTTAGGTCTATTATCATTATTTGTCAGTTGCCAAATGAATGCGAAAGAAGGTTGGACCTACTAAGTCATATATGCCAAATATAAGAAAACCCCATTTCTCAACTTTGGCTTCTGATGTTAGCCAAAAGCTAAAACATGTAACTATAATTTTTCAGGAGCATATTGATCATATGAAATCACAGCCCAAGATCTCACTACTAACGAACCTTCCTAATCCTACAAATAAAAGGAAGTTCAGTTTTCTACTCCATCCACAATGCAACTAAAGCCCATGAAGCCCAGAAGTAAAAACCTACCAAACATAATATACACATATATAAATCAAACCTCGTGGCCACGACAACCATTCATTATGGAGGTTTTTCTCCCATTTTGCTTTACTGCCAAGGCTACCTTCTGCTTGCGCCAACAGTAACGAGACAATAGGTAAGGTCATTCGAGAAGTTTCTCTTGCTTTCTTGAGGCTTCTAATTGCAACAGATAAGAAATGTGAGTCACACTGCTGTCTTGCAAGCTCCATGCAGATGGTACCTGAGCGTCCATTTACACATTTAATAAGAAATCTCCTGTGTGGGTGTTTGTGGTGGGGTTGGGGGGGTGGAGAGGAATAGCCAGTAAAGAAGCACAAGACAACTTTTGCTGATATAGTCCATTTCCTTTCCAAATATGGTTTATATGTTTCATTCACTTTCATAATTTTGGGAGATCTTTTTTATAGATGTGGCACATTTACAAACACAATCATGTTAGAGAAGTGATTTTCACGCTCCCCTTTTAGCTTTTTGCACTCCTCTTTTCTTTTCATTGAAAAGACTTGGAAGTCCCCAACTCAAATCTAGCAGTCCAAAAAAGCTAGCTATGGTTATTCAAGTACTTTTATTTATAGAATAAGGGGGAGGGGAGTGCAAGAAGCTATAAACTGGGCGCAAAAACCACTACCTTTTTTATTAGTCTGTCAGTAAACACAAGTTAAATCCATAAAGAAATTCAATGGTCATTTTCTGAAGCTTTACCATGACAGAAGAAGAGACAGCTCTCATCACCAGCAAGTGAACAAGCTTGTGAAAGAAGATCTTCTGCAGCAACAAAGTCCTTCATCTTAATAGCAACAAGGCCTTGCACTAAGTTATACATCGCCATCCACATATTCCAGGTGTTCTTGATCTCTTTCGAGCATTCCTCGAAATATAATACTAAGACAGTAGCATCAGCCTCTACCTTGTACTCGGATTCAATCATCTTAAGACAAAGCCAACCAATATGACAATCAGTTTTAAGCTCTAAGCACCTCATATACTCTTTTCTCAGGCTAACCAAATTATCTTGTATGGCAAAGGCACGACACAGTAGCAAGTGTGCATAAAATATATAGCCACCAGGAAGTAGAAGCGTTGAAGCACTACTAGCATGCTGAACACAACCAATGTAGTTCCCAGACTGCAAGCAAACTTCAGCAACACAAAGGAGAAGCTGAAATTTTTTATATTTGTAATTTGCATCTTGCCTCAAATACACTGGATTAGAAAGAGCCACACAAATAAGCCGCTGAAGTAGAGCACAGAGATGTTGAGGAAACCTCTCCTTCCGTGCCTTTTGTAGATAATTAAGTATAAGCAAGTATCTTGCATTATGACTCCATGGCTGTTGATGTAAATACCTGTAATTTTGAATTCAGAGCAAAACAAATGATCACTTTTTACAGAGACTTTTCTATCATATAAGACAAAAGTATTAGAAAGTGGGAACATAATGCACTAGGCTTTGCGATGATGAATGTCTATATGTTTCCTTGTGAAATGAAACCCATCCCCTCCACAGGAATGAGTATCGTATAGCATACTGAATAAAGATAATCAGCGCACCAGCGCTGTCAACCTTTATAAATTAATGACTCAAAAGTCAAAAGGAATTGACAACTTAAGCAAGAGACACGTAGCTCCTCCGATTGAAAATTGGAAAATTGCGGACTTCCATAAGAGCATGATATCCCAATAAAATCATCTCACTTTAATCAGCACATAATTGTAATTGATTGGAGAAATACAAAATGACAAATGTCAGTGCAAATGACGTGAAGAAGAAGCACATACTTTTGCAACTGCAGGATTGGTACAGGTTCAGGTAGCCCCTGGTCTCTACAGGAAGAGAATGAGATTTTCTTGCTAGTGCGTCCTGTAGTATAGCAAGCAACAGCTCCAGCACCAAGGATCTCAAATCCAGGTTTTAAGACATCATTGTTCTTACGGTCATAAATGTCTGTAACAGAACATCTAGTCGCAACATGAACGTCGTTCCATTCTCTACTGGATACTAAGAGAGAGCCAAGGAGATTCCTATAAGCATGAGACTATGTCAATATAAAACAGATTGATGTAAAGCATTATGAGGAATATGAATCACAGCAAATGCTTCACAGTTACCACGATCAGTAACCTATCACAAGTGCTATCTGGAAATTGTGATTCTCAATTTTTTTTCCGACTCTCCCTAGATATTTTATAGACAGAAATTTATACTTAGTGGCAGATTTTCTCATGAAGAAGTGCGTAAGGCATGTCAGTAAATGAATGTAAAGTCTAAGCAATCCGTACTAAGGACAATTTCTTCAACAGGAAATGCTGTACATTTCTTCCTATGATCCTATCATTATTAACATTGACATAATTTGGCAGAGATCAGTTGTGGCGGCAAATATGCCACAAAATACATCTGTTCAATTACCTTATCAAACTACTATTAGGATATAAATGAAGAGCCTTTCTAAGATGGTGAACGCCATCTCGAATTCCTATGCAATCCTCAGATGCATTTTTGACCTACAATACCCCGAAAGAGGACTTATAGCATACTTGATGGAAAACAGCATATGAACAGCTAAATCATTTTTTAAAGTATATAACATTAAACTAAAAGCACTGGAAATGAAACTCACTAGTTTACCAAGTGTTACGAGACAGTGCATCGAAGAAATATCTTCGCTCAAAACAACAGAGCGGCTGCTACTGGAAACAATAGTCTCAAGCAGATTGCTTTTATCTAGAGCATGAATAGCAGATACTGTAAAATAAACTTTTGAACTCTGAACTGACTGTTCACGCCTTCCCAAAATGCTTGCAGTTGCAGACTCAATTCCAGAAATGAAGTACGTCAATCTGCAGATGAAACTTATGGACGCAGCAGCTAATCTAGGTTCCAAAGAAAAAATGAATGGAGAAAGAGCTCTTGCTGTGGACAGAGCCATATCATTCTTGCCAAGTTGCCATAGACATAAAGCATATATCTGCAACCCCTCTGGATCAAGCTGACCTATTTAGTAAATGAATGTGATAAAAAGTATAAATGCTACTTGCCGTAAGTATCATCAAAGACACGAACGGAAAAGAGTACGGGTTAAAGCAGATTCCGGACTTCGACTAGGAAGCCTTTCAATGGTCACATTAATGATCAGAAAGAGAACAACAATAAACCATACTGGTGTCCATCACTGCTTCAAGTGTTCCAGTCTGAATTCTAATTGATAAACAACACTCAGGAAGAATACATTAATGTTTTCTTGATATCAGAGATTTGTGCACAGTGTAGTGAGAACATTGAAACCCCATAAAAGCTACACAAGTTGAGCAAATACCAAATGCCAATACCTTCTTTTTCCAATGCTTCACACTCCCGAATAGCATCACTGGCGTTTCCTGCCTGTACCAGACTGAAAGCATTAAATTGAGCATCACACGATGCTTCAGCAAATTAGATCAACATTTCCCTCAATAAGAGATGCTGATGATTTGACTTAGCAAGTAGTGCATGAGGAGAAGTCGGAGGGAAGAGAGGAAAAAGAACTTTTATACCTTACAAAGTGACCTTGCAAGGTTCATAGAAATGTCTTTCAGGAAGGATTTTGAATGTTTTCCAGATGAACTCATTGCATAGCGGGCCAGCCTAAATGAGGTTATAGCACTCTGATAATCAGTCCGTGCCTCACATACAAGCCCATTCAAATTGTGAGATTCAGGATAGTGAGGAGCACGCTGCAAGGCCTGCCGAATGGCTCTGAAAACCTGTCTCAACCACAAAAAGTTATTTTTATGTTTGCCAAGTGTTCCCTCACAACTTCTCAGCTGTCACAGTAATGTACAATAGGAGCAACATGTGAGAGTAATTAGCAATTACTCCTCAGTACCTCTGAAGATGTGAGGTGACTGGAATGTAGAGCAAGCTTTGCAAGGCCAATCTGAAACTCTGCAACCTAATCAAGAAAGGAAGCTGATGTTACAACACAGTCTAAACGGGATAACATTTTCCTCATTCATATGCTTCATCTGTGTGTGTGTGAGAGAGAGAGAGAGAGTACTGGAAATATCTGCACAGCCTGTAGACAGCAATCATATGCTTCGTCTGATTTGAGATTCCTAAAATAGAAGTAGATATATCGATACACATTCCACCAAAATATACCAAACATAGTACTATTACAAAATTATACTATGGACGCACAAAATTTACCTAACACCAGCATCAGCAGACATACCAGCCCAGGGTAATGCAAGCGACGGATCTATGCTTCTGGCACGATCAAAAGCTAGTTGACCCAATTGCTTTTTACCCTCTTTCCTATAGAGCTGTAACTTGCAATGTCAGACCTCCTAAAAATACATAGATTATCTCGAAATTACATTAAAGACATTACAATTATCTGCAAACAACTACAGAAGCCAGAACCGAAGTCAAATTCATTTATTTTGAATTTTTTATAAGATCTTGATATACATGAAATTGGTTTTACGCCAAAGAATGACTCCGAATGCTTAAACTAGAACAAACAGGGGGCAATTGGCCGGCTTATGCGTTGCCCAAGCTCATACAGAATTCATCTTTCTATTATTTATGTTGCATGGTAGTGTCGTAGTCGGAGGCGTAAATGTTGGATTAAATGCATAAAAACCAAATGTGTATGCTGCATCATGTTTCGATGATAGAAACACAATGATCAAAGGACACGATTGCACTTTATTTCATGAATATATTACACTGCATTAGGTGGCATAAACGATTTGGTTCATGTTTACTAACTAAAAGCTCCTTCAAAATAGATTTGGAAACATTATGAATGCATCTAGCATGAGCTCAAATCAGGATCCAAGCAACTGCCATGGATTGAGTGTGAGGGGTCTTGGACAAAGTATAGTCAGTAAGGTTAAGTCATCTAAACAAGAAACCGGAACTCGAGCTAGCAGGAATGACCTTGGTCACTCACTTATCACCAGTAAAATGTCATGCACCAAAAGAACTCTATATGACTTCTTTGGACCATGAATCAACCCAGTCAATTTGCCAATAAAAAACAACTATTGCATCTTTATCACACTGAACAATCTCCCAAACAACCAAAATATGATTTTATAATGTGGTGATAGAACTCAGAAAGGTTCAAGTTCCTCATATTATAGACAATTCTTGCAAAGTAGTAATCGACCAAAAGTACATTACCTTCCCAAGGTGTGCCCATGCAACAGCTAGAGAAATGTCCAGCTGAAGTCCACGGATAAGAGCATGTTGTCTCAGTACATTGTGATTTGATAAACATCCTAAAGACACCCAGAACTCACTATTATCACCCTCGAGTAGTAAGCTCCCTAAGCACATCTTCTCAGATAGTGACCTGTCGAAAGAAAACCAATTTAAATGCAGCTCAAAATAAATTATGAAACAATCGGTAAGTACCATGACTTGAGCCCCTCTTTTTTATTCTCCTTTGAGAAGAAACAGAGATCTGATGCAATAGCAATGTCAATGTACAGATTAGCTTCCCAAGGCGCCAAATGTAAAGCCCGCTGATAGGAACGACAGGCAGATACAGCAGCTAGAGAGCATCTACTTTTCCAGGATAATATTGAATCAATCAAGGTTCTCTGATCAATTTCTGAGCCCCAGCTATTTTCCATCCACGGAAAACTTTTAGCAAACAATTGCTAACAAAAGACACAGATAGATATCAGTTCCGACCAATTTCATAAAACAGAAAGTATCTTGGGAACTCCAGATACGAAAAATGTCAAATTCTAATTAAATACATAAAAGTAAAGCAAACACAGACTGACTCTTATACAACAACGCCAAGAATAATATAACTCATTAAGTCCCCAGGGGTATAGGCGAGGGATGGATAAGAGAGACCTAACATTTGGCAATAAATGCACAAAGTGGCTGCTCCCAGAATACCACTATGGGTGTTAAAAATTATGGCCAGCCAAAGCAAGTAACTGCACATCATTTTACCTGAATATCACCATGAAGCTTCCAGATACATGACATATTACCAGCTAATGACATAATTGCTATTGTAACTTCAGAAGCCTCCTGCATTAGTGACAAAAGAAATTATACAGGGACAAAAGTAACACTTTCTGAAAGACAAATGCCACTGATACACTCGTGCTACTACTGAGATTTCAGCAAGACTGACCTCCAATAATGAAGCTCCCCATCTAAATGCACCTAAATTTATACATTCCTTTGCCAACCCAAGTAGTGAAGAAGCAAGGCCATAGTGCGCTGCGACATTTAGGGGTGATATTTGCAAAGCTTGACGGAAATGCTCAATTCCCTTCATGCATGGATAAGTAGAAGGAAGTTAAGAAAACAATAATGTGGAAATATTATGCATGAAATTCAAATTATCTCGAGCGAGTAACATAGGTTTTACCAAATTTCCAATTATATCTTTACTGCTGCCCTCAAAATGTTATCTGATTGAACTATTCATACATTGCTAAAAAATTCTTTGTTTAAGATGGACTTAACGTCAAATTTATTTAATGACTAGTCTCAAGCACAAGCTTAAAAATGGCCTCTCCATTGCAAATAAGATATCAGAATAAGCATAACAGACCACGCTTCTGAATAGCTTAACTACAAGCTGAGCTCCATTTTGGTTTTCGAAACTATATACAAAAGCTCAAATTTACTCAACTAACCAAAAATGGGCCAAATGTCCATTTGACTTGACCAGCTATTAACGAACATTTCAACTCATATCATGCACTGTATGGGGCAAAAAGAAAAGGAAAACAAAACTAAGCAGCAGAGGCAAGTTGCAAATGCAGGTGGAAGAAACCAAGGCCTCAAAGTAATACTCCCTCCGTCCAGAATTTAATGTCTCATTTTGCCTTGATACTAAAATTAAGAAGAGCATTTTGACTCTAGTGAAATTACTAACTTCCCCTTATTAATTAGAAAAATTAGTGGTGAAATCGTCTGTCAGTAGAGTTAAATCAATGGAGTTAAAAGGAGTTCAAGGGTGGAACCATGAGTAAGTGGAGCTTAGTTCCCTTAAATCAAGCCTTAAATTAAGGGAGCGGTGTAGTCATATGGTAGTAGAGCTTAATCCCTTAAATTAAAGTCCAAGTCAAGTAAGGTTAGCAGTGGAAGTTTATATAGAAATTTTTATTATTTTAGAAAATGGAACATTCAATCCGAACATCCTAAAAAGGAAAATGGGATATTCAATTCAAGACGGAGGGATTAAAAGGATAAAAGAGAATGGTGTAAAATTAACACTTCATATGCATGAAAACATAAAATTACTTCGATACAATACCTACTAGAAAAGAGGGTAAAATAGATGTCTAACGGTAAACTTCAAATAACGAGTAGAGTAGAAGTTCCGAAAGTAACATCCATAGAGACCTAGCTAAAAGCATAATTATTTTAGTGCAATTTGTGCAGAATTATGGTCAACTGGAGCTCCCCATGATACTATAAGATGTCAAATAAGCTACGAGACGCAAGCAATACAAACAAGTTTTACATTTTACCTTTCTGAAAGAACCAAGCATCAAAGATATATTGCCACTTTCAACCAAAGCGAAGATCATTGTATCTTCTAACTCAATAGCTCTTCCATATGACTGTGGAAACAACCAAAAGAAGTCATTCTTTAAATAAATCAAACAAAAAGTCCAGGATGAAAGATGAAACATACTGAAGTAGAGAAACTGATCAGAGAAAAGTAAACAAGGTACCTTAGTTGCAGCAGTAAACATGCCTAAACGCTGGTAGGATAAACCCAAGGCCTAAGAAGAACCCATGTTAGAAGCTTGTTGTAGTTAGAGAGGCCTCATTAAATGCAACAACAAACAAAAGAAACAAAAGTGACAAGAGAGAATGAAAGGGCATAATTAAGGAAATAAATACCTCCCAAAGATCAGCACAGGCAGGGTAACCTCTGATGGCATTCTGAAGGCTCTGTACAGCTTCAGGCCATCTCTTCTCATGAAGCTGTTAAAAAAAGAAAAATAAAGGTATGGTAAGATGGAGAAGGAAGTCATGAAAGAAGTAATGAGTGCACACCCCGTATCCTCTATGCCACTACGTGCAACATTCCTAATTATTACTTGATACATTTCAGTTTTTTTGTATATTCCAAATTACTTGATATATTTCAGAAATCAATGCATATTTATTTCCAGACTTGGCCTTAACTAATTACTCAACTAACCACTAATAATACATCGTCTATCATTAATTATGGTCATTTTGAAAATTTCCCTTCATAATAATTGTCCCACAATCCGTTCTTTGGTATTCGTAAAAAGTGCAAATGTATAAGTAATTTGGACTCCTGAGGTAGTAATATCTTGTTCACACACTAATTATATCTTTTCACATCTAGGGCTTATCTTTTTTAGTTTTAGGATATATGAACGAACATTTCTACAATTAAAAAGTGTTGTTTACATCCCAATTAGTATATCTTTTCACAACTAGGTTGAGTACAATTCTCTCATAATCTCCAACATAAAATTATAAGTGTGGGCCCCACATCTCTCTCACAACAATTCACTTTTTCATTTACCCACACAGAAATTCTTAAACAAAATACCAGTACAATAGGGATATATGAATGAAAAATTCTGAAATTAGGGTGGGAAGAAGATAGAACCTGAAGAAAACCCAATCGGCGGAAAGCCCAAAAGGCCCTTGGAGACTTATTGGAAGCTTCACGGCAAATAGAAATCTGCAAGGTGTCTTTACCAGATTGGTCAAGCAAATCACAAATGGCTTCCCCAGCTTGGGAATCATCGGGATTAAGAGTTACTGCTCTTTGGTAGCACTTGATAGCCCTCTTATGATAGGAGTCTTCGGCGGTGGCGGAGGAAATGTAATAATCACCTAAGTATCTAAATGCGACACCGTTTTCAGGGTTGAGTTTTGCCGATTTCACGAAATACTCAGCAGCTTTGGATTTTTCTCCCTTGTCCCATAATACAACTCCCTATAATATAATAACATTCCGGCGGGCGGGGGGGCGGGGGTAAGTAATAAGTAATTCTTCAGAGAATGAAAAAGTAAAATTGTTAAAAGGAAGGAAAATAAGAGGAAATGGTATAATTACGAGATTGAAATGGAGGAAAGGATCATCTGGATGCTCTTCCAAGCCGGCTTCATCATCTCCCTGCGCAATTAATTGTAATTAAAAAGGTAATTAAGAAGATTGAGATACACACACACACACACACACAAAATATATGAATGGTGGGACTGGGAGGAGGATGGAGAGAAGACCATTGTCGTCATTTCGATATGGTAATAATTAATGCAGCGGCGGAAGACCAAAACCCTAAAAACATGAGTCAGGCGGTTAGTGGCTGGAGAACGGAGACGGCGGTGATTGACCGGTATTTTAGCGCTCCCAATGGTTTTCCTTTTTTGTCCCTCTGTTTATTAGCCTGCTTTTATTCACCACGCCTCCTATGCTGAACATATTTTGTTCAGTATGTGCGGGACAAGCTGTTAACCTTTTGATCCAACGCCTGGGTGTGATGCAGGGTATTAAATGATAAAATTGTTTGATGTCACTTTAGGCGGGAAAATAAAATTTCAAATCCCACATTACTCTCTCTTTTACTTTTAGTTGGTAGAAGATAATTTCATATCCCTAAAATGTCTCAATCTTCCTCTCTTCTCTTCTCTTCTATCACTGGTTCATCATCTTTCTTCCTCTCTCTTTTGTCGTCTTTTTTTTCTATTCAATATAAAATTATAAAGTAACAGTGGAAGAATATGTAAATAACACTGAATGAAAAAGATTCAGAGATTTTCTTGACAATAACGGTGTCCCTCACGATGGCCACATAATTTCGCTGAATGGAAAAGATTCATAGATTTTCTCTTGTAAAGCTAAACTTTTTATGGTTGTTCTTTGTGATGAATTAGGAAATTGTGACTTTTTATTTTGTTTTATAAATGACATTGTTATTTATCGTGTTATTTATTCCTAATATATGGAGTTTATCATGAAACAGAGTTGGAAGAATTCGAAGATAAGCACAATGAGCAGAATGTTCATAATGCTCGTGTTCTATGACAGAAAACCTATTTTTTATGTCAGAACATGTGTTTTTTTCAACAGAACACCTGTTCCTTCATCTAGAACATGTGTTATGTTAAAAAAACAGGTGTTCGATATATCAAGCAAGAAGGGTAAACAATTCATGCAGGAAAAATACAGCATGCATGGGCCAAGAATATTAGGCAGCGAGTAGAAAAGGTAGAAGACACTTTCTACCTAGATGAAGAAAACATTCATCTTAGACTTTGAGTATTAGATATCTTAAATATGTAGTTTGTTGGTGTTGAACATCTTAAGCATTAAACTAGTTATTTTTTTGAGCAAATTCATTGTTCAATTCAGTTGTTCTATGATATTGAATACTTGTTTTTTCAGTGTGAACACCTGTTTTTGTGGTGTGAATACTTGTTTTTGGGGTGTGAGCACCTATTTTTTGAGTAAGAACATTTGTTCTTTGAGTGTGAACGTTTGTTTTTTTAGTGTGTACACCTACATTCTGTAATGGTTATGAACACCTATTGTTTTGGTTATGATAATCAACGTATGTACTTTTTTAAGTCTACGAACACTTGCTTTTATTTTTTGATCTCTTATCTTTTTTGTAATGTAAACATGTTTTAATAGTGTGAACATATGTTCTTGTGCAGTGAACACATGTTCTTTTACTCTGAACACATGTTCTTGTGCAGTGAACACATGTTCTGGTATTCTTAACACATGTTCTTGTATTCTTAACACATGTTCTCCAAAATATTCATTTCTTCGGGAGTGAACTCCTAAAATTGTTATTTTTTTGTTCCATATGAAATATATGTATCATAGTTCTTGATTTAAAATTTTAACCCGTCTTTATGAAGACTCGAAAGTTTTAATTAGAAGAAGATAAAATAGTGATCCCTAAAATATCTCCCATTTCAAATTGAAGTGTTCAGAATAACAGAAAATGTGTTCACTAATCAAGAACATGTGTTCACAGAACAAGAACAAGTGTTCACTGCACAAAAACACATGTTCATTAATCACAAATATACAAGAACATGTGTTCACTGCACAAAAATACGTGTTCATCAATCACAAATATACAAGAACATGTATTTACTGTACAAAAACATGTGTTCACAATATACAAGAACACGTGTTCATTGCACCAAAAACATATGTTCTTGTAAAAATGTGTCTTTTTGCCTTTTTCTGTCGTTTTCTCTCACCTCGGTAACCCAACCGATGTGACGGTTGCGTGTTCCCTTTTTTTTTTTTTTTTATATGCAAATCCCTTTTTTTATTTATTAGTTATTTGTGAAATTACATATGTACCATTTTAACTCTCTTTAAAATCGCAGCCGTCGAATGTCGATCCATCTGAAAATGAAATCAACAACCCTCTGCGTGTCCCGTACGTACGGAATTTTTACTGTTCCGCACAGGAGCCGGACTGTGATTTGATTCAAGTGCTTTTATTCTTTGGCTCTTATTATCCTTATCTCTAATAAATCGCACCTCCATCTACTCATTTTCCTTAAAAAAAAATCTTTCCCTTCCCACCACTACCCTTATTCTCACTCACACAAAAACACTCATATTCCATCTTTTCTAGTATTAAATATTCCCTCCATTCCCTATTAATTGTCGTTTAGGAGATATCTAGGTATCCAAATTAATTGTCGTTTAAGGTTGTTTTATTAGTTGTCAACAATTTATTCCAATTATACCATCAATATTTTCCTTTCTTTATCAAGTAGAAGTAAGAGAGAGAGGAGAGATGGGGTAATATTGGAAGTTTAGGTGAAAATGACAACTTCCTTAATTTTCTCAAATTGTCTAAAGAGTCTTATATTTAGGAATGGAGGAGTATATATATATATATATATATATATATATATATATATATATATATATATATATATATATATATATATATATATATATATTTATTTATTTATTTTTTTTGTACGATTGTAGGACGAGATTGACTGTTTTCTGAGAGTTGCAACCATATAATTTTACACTAATCCTTTTACAAAACGTTTGCTATACTGAACTGAAAAATAAACAAATTAAATGACACATTCAATTTCTCTTTAACAACTGTTGGAATTATTAAATCAAACTTATTATTATTTAAGAGAATATTTAGTTTTGGTAATTACTAGTTTGATTGTATTAGATTTGTTTTAGTAGTTTCCTAATTACCGTAGTATTGTTGTGAGATTCTCTGTGTTTGTACTCTGCCACTCACCACCAAATTATTTATTAAATATATGTGTTACCGCATTTAAAAAAAAATATACAATTGGTATCAGAGCTAGTGTTGTGTGATGTATTCCTATGTGATGAATCCTCGAGCTTTGAGTGTTTGTCCAGTTTTTGTCTTTGATAGCAAAAATGATTTTGATATTTGGCGAAAACATATGCAAATTTATTTTGAAAGTCTACAAGTTTGGAACATTATAAAAGAATGTTTTGAAGAACCTCCTTCCAACCCCCAATTGACTGGTGAAGAGAAGAAGCGGTGTAAAAATGTCTTTGTAAGACACAACCTTAGTATTAAGGTAGCATTAGATGTTGCAAAACAATTTGTCTATGTTGAATCGACAAAGGAGATTTGGACTCATTTGATTACTTGTTATGGAGGTAAGATTTCTTCAAAAAATATTGTTGGAAAAGATGAAAGTTTTAGATTTAAAAAAATTGATGAGAAAATTATTATTCATGAGGAGAAGATTAAAATTTATTCTCCTCAGAAAGAAGAAAAATATTTTGAGAAAATAATTGAAGATAAATTTGAATATCTTGATTTGAAAAATTCTTCTTTATTTGAGTTGAAAGAAAAAAAAATGATTTTGATGATTGTGAAAATATTATTTTGATAGATGTTTCTCAAGATAATATTTAATGTAACTTATTCGTTGAGTGCTACAATCAATGAATGAATAGTTGATTCAGCATTCTTCACAAATTATTAATTTGATAGATAATTGTGATAATTTTAGTGTTAAAAATTTATTTAAAGAAAAATAAAAAGAAAAAGGGTCAGAAGAGGAAGATAAAAATGAGGAGGGTAATAAGCAAATTGTTGTGAAATTTGATCTCTATTTTGTATTTCAAAATTATTTATTCAATAGATGTGTTTCCGCATTAAATAAAAATTCTACAATGACTGAAATGAGCAAAACATCATATTAAAAAATAAGTTGACTTATCCTATAAGTCTTCAGCAACAACATAGGCAACTAGGGAAGCAAAGAAATCCCCCCACTAGATTTTTAAATGTACATTCCTCTATAGCCTTGAAGATCTCTAGTGATTGGGATGACAATACGTCCATCTAACTGAGAACATGCCTGCCCCCACCCTGGGAATCGTCAATTAAGGAATAGGGCCGAGGGCGGATATTTCCCCTCGTCGAGAGGACGGGAACATTATTCATCCGTCCCACCCTCACCCCCCACAATATTTCTTTTTATTAGTTTTAAAAACAATGTTTCTTTTTTATTATTATTATTATATCAACTAAAAGCTACGTATGTAAATCTAACTAAATGAGTTGAATTTGGCTTACCTCACGCTCACATAAAAATTGAAAAACTCAACCCGAAAAAGCTCACAAACATTGAACTTACGCTCAACTCACATTTTAATGTGAGCTCGAACTAATCTCACGAGCTAAATTTATATTAGCAAAAAAAAAAAAAAAAAAAATCATCTAGCAAGAATAATATAATACAATGAGTATTGAAACTAAATTCTAACAAAAATATAAATATGCATAATACACAATGATACTTAATTCTTGAAGCAAATTAAACTAATAAAAAGATAACAAAGATAAATACATAGAAGGGTTAGAGGTTAAAGAATCTAAATACAACGTTGATAAAAATCCTTATATAGACTAAAACAAAAGAAACGGAAGTCCCATAATTGTAAAAGTCTTATATAGAGAAAATCAAGAGAAGTAGAAGTTTCAAAATTGTTTGTTATGCTAGTAAAATAAGTCTTATATAAAAACAAGAGAACTCATGCATTTACAATTTTAACAAATAATTAAATTGCAAATTGTAAAAGAGTGATTTAATTCCATTGTTGGTGCCAAATCCAATTTCGGCAATCTCATTGAATTATTCTACAATCATTCGAATGTATAGGGAAGTAGTGAACTGCGAAATTGATTCAAGAGACAACTCCCGGTGCTAAAAGCACACTTAGATACTACTGAACTTACAGGAATTGCTAATACATCTCTTGCCATTATAAACAAAATAGGAAACTTAAGAGCATTTTCTTTTCAATAATCCAAGATAATAAAGTTTTCATCAACACTAGCACTATTTGTTAGACAAAGTTTTTCCTTCAAATAAACATCTAGTTCACTCTTACAATGCATCACTTATTCCCCCTCACTAAATTTAAGGAATTCTTCAATGAATGCCAATTTATAGGTCTTCTTCTTTTTAATTAGTATTACTTTATATATATATATATAATATTTTTATTATATTATTCTTATTCGGGTTTGGGTTTGAGTTTGAGTTTTTTTCGGGTTGAGCGAGGCCGAACTCACGCTCAACTCACATAAAATTCGAACTTGAATGTTAAGCCCAGGCTCACATTTTTTCGAGTTATGGGAGGACTGTTGACAACCCTACTAAAAGCTAGTTAATAAAAATATTCATACAATTTTTTTCTTAAAAAACAAAAGGAAACAAATTTCGATTAAATTTGGGTTGAGATCTTGTCCCCCAACCCGTTGCCATTCCTACTAAAAATGCAGCTCGGTAGAATACACCCGTTTGATTGAAACTTGAATAAAAAACGGCTTCAATCCAGTCAATTGGAGGTGGATGTGAAATAATACTTGGGACAAAAGATTCAATTAATTGAGATTTAGAAGTTGAAATTACACCTCTACCATTAATAGGTTTAGCTAGGACATTTATAATTAAGACAGTCAAAATCGAATTTATACGTAGAATTGGAAGGGTGTAGAAAGATCGTAAATCCTACATAATTTAAAAAATATTAATTAATTCAATACTTTCCTAATTATTTTAAATGAAATATGAAATTTTACAGAATATTATGATATTTTGTAGTATTAAACAAATATTCATCACATGATAAAGATATAGGAAAATGATATTATATCCATGTCTCAGAATTATGAAACTTATTTACTATAAAAAATTTTACCCAAAAAAAATAGAAAAAATCTACTCATGCATCGGCCAATTGGACCAATCTAAATTCAATAACATTGATTATTTTACTAAATAACTTAATTTATCAAATTAAAGTTTAAAGTTTCGAATTACCTCTTCGATGTTCTAGACGATGGCATAGGAAGAGGTCGGAGACTAAAAAAGTAGAGGCAAAAAAAAAAATTGGTATCAATCGAGGAAGAGAAGAAATTGATCGGCGGTTGAAAATTGGAGAGGATTGAAAAGATTGGATAAGCCACGGAGTCGAACAGGGAGTTAACTTGTATGATCATGTTCTTGAGTACGATCCCACGAGTTTACCCCGATCCGATCCTACTTGATTATCGATCCTACGTAGGATCTAACACGTAAGTTCCCTTAAAACTCGTAGAATTGTACGAGTCAACTCGCGAGTTTGACTGACTTGTTTATAACACACCCTCGCCCAAGTCCAAAGTCCAAGTAAGAACGATTACCATAACCAAGATTTGCCTACTTCAATATTCATTCTTCCTAAGCAGAGACTGAACAAAATTGAATTTAAAACCGATCGTCAAGGGATTCATACTTTGTACAGTAAAAACAGAATTCGTACAATAAAAACATAAAAGGACCAGGGACGTTATGGCTATGGAAAACACACACAGAAAATGCATCACAGCTCCCCCCATAAAAAAAGTAATCAATCACATGCTTCTTCTGACACAGGCTAATCACTCGTTATTTCCCCATTAATTGGATTCCTCCCAGAATCATCTAAATGGACATACCCGCATATGCACCAGGAAAAGTCTATAACATTCGAATATGCCCAACGCAGATTATACAGGATACAACCACAAGTAACATAATTTCCACCCTATCACAATCACGGAGAAAACAAATTTGAGAAATGCCCCAATACCACATGAGAACCAAACAGCAGATTACATACACTAAAACCTTCACACAAGTTATTTTACTTAGTTGCCTGCGCAATCATATTACTCAAAGTACTTGCTTGCTCTTTAGCAGCTTCCACCAAGGAATCCTGCAAATTAATGGTAAAGTAGTAGTAAGGTATTTTTTAACTCTCACGAACTGAAGAACGAAAGACACTCTGAAGAGACTTACCTGAGCAGCTATTAGGCGTGCAACTGTTTTCTTGCTAGATTCTTGAAGTTCCCCAGCAATCAGTAGTTCATCCAATATATAATAAGCCTGCCAAATTGATATCAATATTAGAATGGATGCATACAAATTATCTGGAGTATTAAACTAATCTGAACTTTGGCGTCTCTCTCTCTCTCTCTCTCACACACACACACACACACACACAGGTTTCTCATATTGGTGAAAGTGAGAAACTCCCAATTTTCAGCACTAAGTTTCTATCCACTGATAGATTAGTTTACTTCAACTGAACCATACAAGATAGTTGAAGAAATTCAATATCAGCATATAGCCTACTCCTAAAGAAGGAATATAAATTTGACATCGAGATCAAGAACCATAATTTCCTGTACTTACTGGGGAAAAAAATAGAGAAGTGGATTAAAATTTTCATGCGAAGGCATTAGAGAAGCAGAAATGATTAGATTGAGAACCACGAAAAAATTCTTGTCATCTCCTCTAGAAAACGACTTATACTGCCAAGATACAACTAAAAGATGTTACATCAGATATTTAACTCATAGGAGCAGCAGACGTAACAAATCCATGAGACATCCAAGTTAAACAGCTTCTCATAAGAGAAAGTTATATTGGTTTGCTTTAGATCCAATTGAACTGGTTCAAACTCAAAGAAGGACCATCTAAAATTTTGAGAATCACCTTGGCCAACATACTATGTAGCTAGTATTCTTGCTTTCCACAATTGAATGCCTATAATTTTTTGTTCTGGGATTCCAAAAATAAATGCCTACTTTCCTTAAAACAAACATATTTTCAATTTAAACCTCCCTTACTCGAAGGACATGAGTTTAACACTAACATACTAATCCCACCAATAGCATTTTAGTTTAGGAGGGTAAGATGGCAACTTGTCAAGGTCAAATGCTCTTGTAGATTTTTTTATCAAGTTAAAGTAGGACATTCAATTCTCGAACAACTGAGTATAAGAAACGTAATTCCATAAGAAACATAGTCAACATGGAACAAAGTATCAATTAAAAGATCATTTCTCTGGTAATACAAAACGACCCATCAAATACAACATTAAGTACAATGTACTACATGCCCAATGTCTAAAAGAAAAAAACATTTACGTTCGGATTGGATTGGAACTTCATTCAAGTTTTCACTCAACTTCTTTTAATCTAGGTGGGTTAGATGTTGAGTTTTGTGAGAGGAGAAGTGGGGTCCACAGCAGAAAAAGTAGATAAGGTTAAGTTTTCACTTGAATTAAGCCTCAATACAATCTGAACCTTAAATTCTTTATCATTGTTTCCTTTTGTTCAATTTTGAAAATCGAATTGGTAAAAACTCGTACCTTGTGAAAATTAAATATCAAATCCAGCTCGCAAACCTGGAAAACAAAGAAACACAATCAAACCTGCACTTTGCATGTCTTTTCATTTTTAGAATGTAAACAAAAACCAAAATGGATTGGTATAAAGTTCAGCAGGTGTACACTGCCAAAATAACGATCCAAAATCTCAACAAAATGGTGAATAATTTCAAGAATCTCTAATTCATTGTCCTCCTGGTCTACGCACATGCAGAAATAGAGGCTCGCATATCTACAAAATCAACACAACAGTAGTAAAGTTTATTATCAAAGCTAACACCTGAGAAAGCACAAGACAAGAGAAAGGAAGTAATTGATGTACATAACAAGATAGTGCAAAAATGCTTAATCTGATAAATAAATAAGAAATATTACAGTACCTTTTGTAAACAACCTTAAACCCCCTCCACTCAACAAAGTTGCAAAGCTTGGGACCTCGAGTGAGAATTAAACCACTGAGTTCTCGTATTACCTTAAAGAATTTGTACATAAAATATTTTAAACAGGAATGACTTTTATGATAGGAACATGAGTTAGGAAAAATTTCACAAGACATATTTCACCAAAATAGTCCTAATGTTTATATCTAATGGATACCAACAATTTAAAGAGAGACATCTCCATTTGTATTTATGCCCAACCCTTTCATCCATGTACTCCTAGCCAGAACAATCTCAATAGTTTAAGAGTTTCATTTCGGGATCCAGGGCCATAAGAAGAATTAGCAAAAGAGTATTAAAAGTCAATCTTCTCATAAAGCAAGTCAAATAACTCAAATGGATTGACCCGTCTCTATCGAGAATTATTTGTAAGAAATACCTTAGTTCTTTCCTTCTGGGCATAAGGTGAATACCACTTTGTCAACCTTACTTTTCCCTGCCGACTAATGAGAAGCACAAAGTGAATCTACAAGAAAGAGTAAGTCGTAAGTAATGCTCATTTTCACCAGATAAAAGTCTTACTAGCAAGCAATAGACAATTTCGTTTTATAAAAATAAGGAATAAACATTAACATTAACATTAACAACAACAACAACAACAACAACAACAACAACAACAACAACAACGTTGCTGTATCAACTAGGATAAATTACCAAATGCAACAGGAAAATGACCAAAAGATAATAACAGATTACGGATAAACCAAGATAAACTAAAGGACAACTCAAACTTAATGTCAAGAGTTCAATCATAGAAGGGCAAAAAAATAAGTATGTAAAAACAATATATATCTCTCCAAGAGATGCACACGAGATATTCACTACCTCTGCAGGTTATAAATATTCAAGAAACTAAAGGCAACATCTTAAGTTAAATAAGCCTATAGTTTAAAGGCTCTTTTTAGATGGTTATTATATTTGATCAGTTATTTGACCAAAGACCCCAGCACTTCTAAATGTGGATTGATGAACTCCCAAACATAGCTTGGATTGACTATTAGTAGGCAGGCAGTTTAAAGATAAACGAGCTTATTTTTAAGATTAGTTTCTTACCTTCCAAAACTCGATCAAGTAAAGTATGAGCACAGTTTATCCAATTTAAGCTAGTTGGTAGCCATCAGATAGTTTAATTGAAAATTGCACCTAATCAAGCCCCTTATTTAGTTAAGTAGCTATCTAAGCTTACAACTTTTTGTCCTTCCCATTATCCAAACAAAGGGCAAAGTTATCTTCATAGTTACAACGGATGTCTGGAGCAAATATAGAATGAGATTTCATGGCATTTCAGATCTTGATACCCTGTAAAACTAAGTTCAGTATTATGGATCATGTTAGTTGTCTCTTTCAGAAAAGCAGAACTTAAATTGTGAGCATGTCAATTAAGATGAAAACAGCCTGCAGCGCTTAGGGGATATAGAGATGAAGAGCAAGGGGGAAAAAGAAATCTCTTATCATACAAATAAGACTCTGATCTTCTAGTACATTATGTAACACACCAATGAAATTGCTGCACAGATAGCAACATTATTTGAATAGACTGAATTGAACCAATAAAATTGCTCCACACCTAATAATATTAACTACAAAAAAGGTACTAGAAGATCCGGAGACTACAAATAAAGGCAATTCACATTAACTCGGGAGTAAAAAGGATGGGTGCCAATTTACACTATTAAAAGTAGTTTTGGACCACACCCAATCCTCTGTGCGTGCCACTCCTGCAACATTCCTAATTACATATTGTTGACAACGTAATTATATATTTTTTAGTTTATGATATATATATGCAAAATTCTGCAATTAGAGTGTTGCGGGGGAGTTGCCATATAAGATCTGAACCGGTTTAGAAGAAAAGAGCAAAAAGAGGATGATAAGTGTAGAAGTGATGAGATCGTAAGGATGTTAAAGTTGTGAATTTTTTTAAGCAAATCTAACAGATTATGGGAAACCCAAAATGTAAATGATCTCAGAATTCAATAATCAGATCTCAGAGGTGGAAGCTCGCCATAAAAACAAGAATGAAAAATCAAAAGATAAATGAAATTATTATCAATCCCAGGCAAAGGAATAATATGAAATTAAGTAAGAAGTAATAAAACCCCAGGCCCAAGGGTATATGATATTGCTATATTTACTCCCGAGGAAAGAAAGAGGTAACTCTTTTACACACTTACCATGCCTCTGTTGCGGTAGTTTCCGGCTGTGTAATCCACGTCGGAGATTAGATCGTCGGAGCCTCGGATGGGAATTTGGTGGAATATCGAAGAAGGGCAGGCGGTAGGAAATTTGCTTCTTTTCTTTTATTTTCTCTCTTTAAAAAGATATGGAAATGGCATCGGGTTTATTAGGGAGATTGGTCTGTTTGGTCCTCAAAGTATTTACGAAATAATCGATTCGTCCTTAAAGTTTTTACACTTCTTATTTAGTCATTTATGTATTTACGTGCTTTCCACATTGTCCTTCCACCACCAAACATTTTTACGTGCTCATAACCGATGAGCACGTAAAAATGTTTGGTGGTGAAAGGACAATGTGAAAAGCGCGTAAATACATAAATGACTAAATAAGAAGTGCAAAAACTTTGAGGACGAATCGATTATTTCATAAATACTTTGAGGACCAATCTCTCGGTTTATTATTAAGGCTTTGTTTTAGGTAACTTCGAGTGAGCCAAATATTTGACTATAGTAGTGGGGGCAAAAATATATTAAAAAAAAGTTAAAAACCTTTATCCTATAAAAGATGACAGTGTTTACTTATAATTTTAAACCAATTTTACTCAGTTATAAAATATTGCCCTTTGTTTTATTAGTGGCATACTTTCACCAGTATCAAAGTCTTTTTGACAAGTTAATTTTTTTAAATCGAGCAATGTATATTTAGGGTTGACCAAACAAGTTTTAAAGTTAATAGATGTACATCTAATGATGTATATAGGGGGTGGGGGGAGAAACAATAGTATACAAATTCTAAAATAAATTTACACATTATTTCAATAAAAATTAATCTACACGAGATTTGAACTTACACGGCCAGAATTTCTCCTTACATCCCTGAAATCTAACTAACTCGTATATAAACAGTTTTTTTTTTATTATTTATTAGCGGTTTCATTAGGGGAATTTAAAAAAAAAAAATTGTTAGAGAAAACAAACAAAGAAAAACAAGAAACATAGTGAAAATAATTTTTAGAAATCTTAAAAATGAATGCAGCAAGAACCATGTGAATTATAATAATAATCTCCCATTCAATAACAAGTTAAAATCAATTGAGAATTGCAGCTCCACGTTAGTTTGACAAAGGAAAATACTCTTTCCTACAACTAAATTAAGTCATTCGTTTGCCTCTTTGTTTTGCCATGTGGTTCGACAGACAGATAATTTTACAAGGCAAAGATATAAGCGATGCTTCTGTCTCTTTACAGTGCATATTCTCTCTTATTGTAATCTTCATTTACAACCCACAAAAAAAACACAAATTCAAAGGTGTATTATTCCTCCTGCTATTTCCTTGTGGATCAAATACCGGAAAGACGAACTCTGTGGAACCCAGCAAATGTGTTTGTCTGGCCTATTCTTCATGCTGGCCGTTATAGCTTTCTGTTGAATTTCTGGAAGAAAATCGCAAACTGTTTCGAGGACTTGGCTCACACTCATTGACATGTCCCTTGCAAAGTAAGAAACAATTTTCGGCATGCATATTTTCTTTTCCTTGTGCACGTAAACATTAGCTCTTATATACTCTTCTCTTGCAACTTTCAGGTCCTGAAATACATTCTTCGCTCTATATAGACGAACCTGCATCGCGCATTGTGTGGTCAAGTCAAGTCCAGACGATTGATTGATTACCAGAATATTCAAATATCAAATGAAAATCTAATTTGAATACCATGGGATCATAGTATGAGCCTGAGGAGAGTGCAAAATGGACTAGAGGTTCAGGGTATTCAATGGCGAAAGGATGTTCACCGGTCATAGATCTCTTCCTTGGCGACACAAATGACTGCAGCCACTGCATTCATATTCAATTATTGTAACTCTTGAGTAATTTCAATGTTAGGAAAAAGAGGGAAACCGTGAAGATAGGTATATAGAGACTCCATAGTCTTTGTCAAATTGCAGTTCACCACAAAAAGAGAAACCTTACTTTGGGAGGGGGAAAAAATGCACACGATGACCTAATGAAGCTAACTGTCATGGGATCTAATAGTAGAGGTAGGTAACCGTTGAGAGCACTACATCCCTTTTCAAGATGGCAATTGCAGAAATAATCACTAGGTCCTGAAATCTGATATATCAAGGAAAACGAAGTGCAAACACAAGTAATGTCCGCTAGGCAATAGAACTGTAATAACAAATCATATCTACCCGACAACAAACAAGCACTTTCTAACCATTTTGCACATGCATTGCACCTTGTAGAGCATAGATGGAATTTGACCTTTAGTGGTGTACATTTAAGGATCATCAAAATACGACTAGATTGCAGAAAGCTGAGCAAACACAAAGGGTTATGCCAATTTTATCTCGTCGTTAAGGGGTTCACTCGAATTGAATCAGTGTTTAATTGCATTTGCTCAAGTGGTGCGATATCTCTATGGTTGTGTGCATGTGCAACAGATAGAGAAAGTGTGCGCGTATATAAACATGGATGAAAAAACGATTTCATTATTATACAAATTCTCGGCTTGTTTTTTCATGATTTGTTGGAAACTGATAAAAGAAAAAGGTGGAAATTATGCAACAATTTTATAAGAGAAAGCAGGACTAAAAGATAGCATACCGGTGCAGAGTAGTGCGGTCGGATTCCCAAGATGGAGCTTTGTATGGCACAAGCATTTATACAATAACCACCCACGTTATACGCTGCCTGAGAAATAAGCTTGCATATGCATTTATTATATTAGCAGAGTATGAAAAGCTAAATGGACTAGGAAAATTAGCACACTCTACCTTCAATACAGAAGTACTTCTCACAGAGTTATGAGTTCCATATGCTAAATAAGCCTGTAATAGGAAGTCAATAAGTCATAAGACATAAACTTAACGTACCAATGTGATTGACGAGGAGGGAGTCAACCATTTTAAGCATCGCAGATTTTAAATCAGCAGAAAGAGTAATATGATTGTATTAAGTCATTAAGGGTTGTTTACCCAAACAATATGCATAGGATGTCTTAAAGAAGTTACCACTTGATATTCATGCGTGGTAAAGTATATGCAAATCATAAAGAGATCGTTTCCATTTATACATTTCCTTAAGACTTTATAGGATCATATACCATGGCATCTTTCAAGTAGCAAGATTACGAACAACCTAACTAACTGTAAAGGATGTTGAAGCGAAGATGTCATACATACATGCATGACCAAAGAGTTGTGAATATTAAGCCAAAACACAAGCTTCTGTTCACGCTTCATCTTTCTTGGGTCAACCTTCTCAAGACACTTGACCAGTGACCTACAGAAATGAGAATTTCAAGAAATAAGAGCAGAAGAATTAACATTCAAATATAAATCTGAAGGAGAGAACCTGAAGCTTTGCAGAAGGGTTGCAGCATATTTGGAAGTGTCATCGTCCAAATATAAATCTGAAACTTGTACTGCTGCAGTGTTGTCGAAGTGAGGGGAAGCTTTAGGTTGTTGGTGGAGTTGAGGACTCCAAACATCTCTAGGAGAAAATGCGGTTGAGGAGGAAAGTGAAAGAGGGTTATTATGGTGGTGGAATTTGAAGTAAATAGAAGATATAGAAGTTAAAATCTGTTGAGAAAGTTGATCAGGATCCATTTCAGAATGATGAAGATGAGCTGCAAGGCTACGATGGCCAGAATCAACCTGCAAATTCTGTTATTACACAAAAGAAGGAATATTTGGAGAAAGAATTTGAAGGGGGAAGTTTCTCTGACCCTTTTAGTAGTAGTAGCAGATGAGTTTCTCTGAGCAGTTGAAGAAGGGAAGAGACCAAAAGGATGGGTTTGCTGTTGATAGAGAGAAAGAAGATGGCATTCCAATTGCAATATTTCAACCTCAAGCTTCCCTATCTCTTTCATCAACTCCAACGACCACTGCTTTTTCCAATACCCATTAATTTTACATCAAATCAGTTCCATTTATGAATCCCCCAACCCCAATCCCAACCAACAATATATACCACAAACTTACTGGGCTCAAATGATCCTCCTCCTCCTTCGTTAGATGACTGTATGTACAACTGTAACATTAAAAAAAAACACTGAATATTTATGTGATCTTCTTCTTCTTCTTCTTCAAGAAAGAAAAAAAGAAAAAAAGAAGAAAAAAAGAAGAAAAAAAAAGAAGAGAATATGATAGTATAAAATACCAATGGAAAGGAGATGAATGTGTTGGAATTGAGCGGAGGAAATCCATTCCACTTTCAGGAGGCATTGTTTTCGTCTCAGGCGCCGACAGTAGTTGTTGAGTAAGAGGAAGAGGAAAAATGCACTCTGCTGCAACCCAAAATAAATAAATAAAACCTCTTAAATTGGGCCAATTAAATTGGATAGCAGAACGCTCACTTCACTAGTCTACTTAATTATATTTGTATGTGAGGCAATTAAATTAGTTTCTGATTGTTTTTGGTAGTAAATATCATTTGGATCATCTCTGTTGCTGGCAATGACAAGTGCAGGTTTGGACGGCTAAGAATACTCTGTCATCATTTCCTATCCCACAAATAAAAAAATAACATGTATTAAATTTTTAATTAAAAAATTATAACTTAAAAAAAATAGTGAAACCCACAGGAGGTATCAAATATTTATATCCATTCGTGGGATATAGAATTGAACAGACGATTTTTTTGCCGGTTTAAACCAAGTACAAATTAAGTCTGAGTTGAGGTGGGTCAAAATTTTCAAGACTCTTAACTCATTTCGGCCCACATGAAAAAACCTGTGGATTTTAGTCGGAGCTAGACGGAGACGCGGGGGGGCGGTTGTGGCGGGATGTGATAAACTCATGCCTAATTTAATTACAGATACTTACAGTACAAGGGAGTGGTCACTGGTCAGTGGAGTGAGTAACCAAAAGGTGACGCTTAAAGCAGGCGGGATTAGATTAATTAGGTCAACCCACTTGCCCAACTCCATCCACATGGACTATTAGTTAATAAGGGAGTTAATATTTTCACTCCTTTAAATTTTTTTATAATTTTATTAGTGAAAAGATGTTAATATCTAAACTCAAATATAACATTCCAAAACAAACAAAATTAAAAATATTAAAGTCATTTTATTTATAAAATAAGTAAAAAACAAATTACTTTGTTAGCAAAAATATCAATATTAATCTCTTAAAATACGACTTATATACCACTATTCCTATTAAAGAGAATAATATTAATATTTTAACTAACAAAATATATTATTTTTTCATATGTCCAAACGATTTATATTACGTAATGAAAAAAGTCTCCCCATATCCAAAATACAGTTGGTGATGGTGGTAATTATGCACTCTTAATGATACGTTTCCTCTTTTTTAATCTTTCCTAATCCAAGCTAATCACCTCTTTCCACTAGTAAAGAGAATTTATTGACTAATCTCAAACAAGTACCGGTAAATTGATTGACTAATCCAATAAAAATATTTAAAGGACAAACATGAATATGCTACATTACATCGCTTTTTAAATGACTTACACCTTTAACTTTACAATGAATATATGCTTTAAGTCGGAGATAAATGATGAGTTGAGTTAATCCCACTTTTGGAGAAAGAATTAATGGTAATTAGTGACAGCACTATTCCCTTTAATAATTGGCCATAAGTAGGCCGGTTCCCTCCCGTTGCATGTGCCAACTGGCAAACAGAAAATAATGTTTCCTTTTCTTTATTGTCTACGAGTATCAGAAGTTGCCTTTCCAGAAGGATTCTACAATGGCTCCGGATCTTCAAGCCCAGCCTTCAGTCACGTAAAGCCCAATAACAAGAATAGTCTTACTATCTGGAAAAAATGATTTGAATTGGATCCAATAATAGCGGGCTTTATAAATGATTTTGTTTGCTTTGTTCCAACGGAGAACCAGGCACTTGGTCTCTACATTGATGTATCCTAATTCCTTGACCAAATATTCCATCTTCTTATATCCGAGGGCAAAATATTCTATTATGTGTCCCGTTCTTTATTTCATTAATAAAAAATTATTATATATTATTTTTTAATGAAAAAAAACGAGATACATAATTGGTAGACGATTTTTACCGTATCCGAAAGAGGCAGAGAGCTTGTCTATTTGAAGATTCCTCTTTTTTATTAAAAACTTTTTAATTTAATTGCTAAATTCTTCAGCACAAAAAAAGAAGAATGCTAGTGTTATAACTTTGAAATATTTTCAGTTAAAATAGAGACATTCAATCTCATCTTATTGCTACAATTTTATATTGATCGATGACCTTTTCTTCTTCTTCTCTTTTGAGAAATTATATTGGTTGATGACTAGCAACATGGAAATTGATATCTTTCTTTCGCTAAGTAATTTGGAAATTGAGGCCTAATGACGTAGATATCATAAATTCGGATTTCTTTCCCGCTTTTTCAATCCCCTATTTGTTAGAATAGATAACTTATCTTCCCCAAATAAATTTAAAAAAATATATATATATTTTGTCAACTTATGTGAGAAACTAAATAAGGACGGTTACATGATTGAGTGACCCTAAAATAGGGGACTCTTGTGGGTTTGACATTTTTGAAGAATGATCAAGAGAAGGAAGAAGGGGAGGGGACGGTGGTTTTTGACATTTCATTCAGCTTGTTTTTGAAGATAAGAAAATCAGCAGAAGAAGAACATCCTAAAGCGGACCTTTCCCATTTCCACACGCTCCAAAAAGTCCACAATACCCACATCAAACGGGCCAAGACTAGTGTATTTTTTTTTTTTTTTGGTGAATAAGGCTTAAGAGTGTATTTGTACTTTTACTTTTTTTATTCACCCTAGCCAGGTAATAATCATTTGCTAAAGTTTTTTCATCTTTCCTATCATTAATTTACTAAAGAACTAGTAGCAGTAGTCGTATTTCATTTGCTAAAGTTTACTAGCATTTCAATTATTTAAAAAAAAATAAATGATCACTCTATTTCGGATTCTCAAAAAAAAACAACCTAGAATTAAAGACCTCTCGCCGCCAAGCATTTGTACAAAAGGCTGAGAGTCTCTCTTTCTTTCGGAAAATCTTTACACAAAAAAAATAAAAATAAAAAATAAAAATAAAAAAGAAAGAAGAGAAAAAACCACCTCCATCATGTCTATGATTTTCTCTTCTTCTAAATAACCATAAACAACCAATTAATTTGATGATGGAAACCAATTGTTTATCTAGGAAAAAACAAGTACGGATCCTTCGTAGATGGTGGTGAGCTTGATTCTGAAAGAACGAACCGCAAGCTTTGCCCGTTTGGAAGAGTATCTTTGAAGTTTCCTCACTGACCCGGATCTGGAAATACCCGAGATTCGCTGCTGCTTTTTCTTCGAATAACTGGAAATAGAATTATTATAATAATCATTATTAGCTCCTTCTTGTTGTTGTTGATCATCTACAACTTCCGAGAGCAGAACGGGAGAAATACGGGACTTGTTCTTCTTGTTATTGCGGCCGCGAAACTTGTTGTCATGAGACTCGAGTGCCAGGCTGGCCTTGACAGCGAGAGCAGCCATGTCGGAAGCACTGAGTCTATATTGTAGCTTGGAAGAAGGCAATATGAAGTAGATCTGACCGGATTGAAGCTCATCTTCGGGTTTCAGAGCCGGAATGTAATCGTCGAAATATAAGCGGTCGGAGTTGCAGAGGAACGCTGAAGAAGAAATTGTTTCAGATCGAACAACTTGGGAAACGGTTACTGGAACTGGATATTGACGTAGATCTCCATCCATTGATACAACGTAAGACGAAGGTTGTTTCTTCGTCTCTTCGGAAACTGATCTGCTTGAAGAAATACAAACCCCCATCGATATGTTCTTCAGTTTACTTTTTTTTTGATGATTTGGAAACTAAAGGTGTTGTTGAATTCGATTCCCCCACGCTTTCTATAAAAAAAACAGAGAATTGATAGAAATGGAATTAATTGAATATGAATTATGGTAATCAATGGGGAGCAGGAAATGAGGGGATTACCCGATTTTATAGCCAGGAAGGAGGGAGTCCAGCTGTGATGTGGAGCCTACAAAAGATGACGTAAGCGACGCGGTCATTAACGAAAATTGACTTCTTTGATCGTACAGGAATTAATGGATTGGAGTAGAAATAACCCACGCCGTCAACAGTCAAATGCAATACGCCGTCAGGTCAGGATAGGAACTAGGATTAGGAAGGAGTTGTGTTTACATTACATTATTACAATGGTCCATACTTAGAATTTAGTGTATAGCAAACCTTTCTGTTCACATTCGGAAAAATTTCAATAGATTACTCCCTCCATTCCCTATTAATTATCGTTTAGGAGATATCTAGGTATCCAAATTAATTGTCATTTAAGATTCTTTTATTAGTTATCAACAATTTATTCCAATTATACCCTTAATATTTTCCTTTATTTTTTTTATGACGTAGAAGTGAGAGGGAGGGAGGGTGGGGTAATATTAAAAGTTTAGGTGAAAATAACAACTTTTTTAATTGGATAACTAAAATTTTAACTAAAAATAAAAAAATTAATTTTATAAATAATTGAATAATTCTTCCATCCAAATAATTAAATTTCTGAGATATATTTTATAAATACTGAATAAATATGTGACCTATTATTGAATTTATTTACGGTAATAATAGAAGACGTAATGGGTTATCAAGTCATTCCAAGGCCGAGTAAGCGATGACGTGTTTAACGGAAATTGATAACGGAAATTGAGTTCTAGTACTTATCCTATAATTGACCACGTGATGTTTTTGCTTGCGTCACAAACAGAAAATAGATGAAATGCTTCTTCTCCAAGTATGGAAACTTTACGGCAGTTTCTCATTTTCCTTGTGTCTGTCCCACTTGTTTTTGGTTATTTACATGCCATCAGGGATTGTGTTATAAAAACATGAATTCATGGATTGTTTTGTTTTTTCTTTGCATTGATTAACATACTATTTCACAACAATAAGAAAATTTGAGAGCATTTACCGATCACTAAGAATAGTTATTGGTAAATGCTCTCAATTTTAACTTTTAAACTTTATAGTGATCGTACATCAACCCCTACTAAGACCTCGAAGTTAGAGGAACATAAATAAATTAGATTTTCATGACCTATTATATAAATAATATTCATTAAAAACTAGTAATTACATAAATAGAGCAACTCGGACTATTAAAGAGGAAAAAAAGAACTAATGTTAACGACGTTGACTGTCGATTAGGCTGCAACTATCACGGATTAAATTAGTATGTTTTTAAGAAGATGTTGTTTGAATGTGAGAGAGAATATATGTGTGTGTCCACTGTCCAATCCACCAAATAATAAATCACCTACCATATCATTCTTGTAGGCAGTTGACGAACCAAAATTTCTTTGAACAGGGTCTCATCCTCGAAGCAACCATTATAGGTGAGATCTACATATTATAATAAGAAGAAGAAGTGTGTTTGTTGCCTCCTGTTACATCTCATGTCCCAATAAAAGATTGGAAGGGTGCGCAGAAGAAAAATGAAAATAATTGATTGAATTGCATTGTTGGTCGGTCGAGATCTACTCTCCTGGCCGAAATTGGTGGTAATTGCTAGTACTATAATATTCATGGTGGCAACCTAATGAAATTATATGTAGTTTAATAATAAGATTCTACGTAATGGAAATAAAAGACTGATTCTGTATTCCATTATATATTGAGGCCACAAAAATCAACCCCCTCCCATCAAGGTTGTTAAAATCGGGATTCTACGTAGAATCGGTGCGAGGGGTAAAAAATCGTAAAATCGAGATTTTACGCAGAATCGTAAAATCGTACCAAAAAAATAAAATATATATTTTATATATAAATAACAATAATTAACATATAAATCATTTCATATGGTTTAACAATATGCGAAAATCCATAAAACACAATTTCACAAATTTTTTTAAAATATAAAAACGCTACAAAACATAATTTTTAACTTATAAATATTTCAAAACATCAAAATAAAATAAACCACACAAATATCAGACAACCGATTCTGTAAATAAGCAACAAATATGAACACCAAGATGTTATTAAAATACGAAACTTAGAGAACTGAACAACTAATTTTGACCTTATTAACGAGTAATTGAAATCCGCCTGAAAATAGCCAATTTCTGTCTGGAAATTGTTGAAATCCGCTTGGAAATAGTAAATTTATGTCTGAAAATAGCCGAAATCCTCCTGGAAATAGCAAATTTGTGGACTCGGTAAAATCGTACGATTTTACACTCCGATTATACCAGATTTCGATTTTACTTCCGATTCAAATCGTTTTCTTCCGTAGAATCGTAAAATCGTAGATTTTACGATTTAAATCGGGGTTGTTACGATTTTACGATTTAAATCGGGATTTTAACAACCTTGCCTCCCATAAAAGTCAAAAGAAGAGACCCTCCTTTTAGGAGTTGAGTTCACAAATCACAAGCAAGAGGAACACATCCAGACAATGCGACTGAATTGTCATCTCACGGACCCGCAAGGAAGTAAGATAGATAGATAGGGCGTTTTCATTTCCTTAGAAGAAGGAGAGGAAAAAAAAAAAGTCTTGGTTTCACATTTCTCATAACCGGTGGACTTTGAGTTGGAGAATGAAGATAAAATGGCTAAACATTCCTCACGACTCTATTACTATCTTTAAATAAAAAGGATGAAAGAAATCCTGTCACATTTATATTCTTTCGCCTTTTCTGTTACCAAACCTTTGCTTCTCAATTCACTAATTAAATATCATCTCTCCCTAATGTACACAAACTATCTATTTTGATCTAATTCTAACTTTTTATTGAGGCCTTCTGAATCCTCAAACCCAACTACACACATATCTATTGACAGTATCATCAAGTATACATACGCATACACACTTTTTTTTTTGTCTTGCCACCAAGTGTCTTATCTGATTTCGATCTTTGGGAGACCATGCAATTACCAGACTAATCTATGCTCGCACCGAGTCAGCCCATAAAGAGATAAAGTGGCGACTCCATAAGTGAGTGGGGATGATGCCCTCATACACACTTTTTTTTTGGTAAACAAAAGTTTGGGTGGGCTCGGCTCCAATCACCACCGCGGGTCAGGGCAGACCCTATGATCATAAGTAACTTACAAGGGTACTTACAGATCACCTACCAACATAGCCCTCACGTCGGCAACGGAAATTGAACACTTAACCAACTGAGCTACTTGCTAATTTTTATCTTAATATTTCCTAACCACCCAAGTTTTCTTGGGTGTGATTTTTGTCTGTTATCATGGTTTTTTAAATCATTGTATAACTTTAATTTTTTTGTATTTTCAGATTTTTTTTTTATTGTAATAATTTTGACTATTTTGTGATTAATGGAAAATTTCTTATTTAGCAAACTGAGCTACTTGTAATGGTACACACTCTTCCTTCCTCGAACCCTGACATGGGATAGGAGATTACACTTAACTGGGCCAACTTAATAAGTTGTATTGGACCTTCAATGCTCTATTGGGCCATTGCATGACAAATGCTTCGGCCCAATTTACGAATAGAGAAAAGATAGAGATAGTTGAAGAAAAACTCCCCATCGGCACCTGTTGTTGCTTCTTACTATGGTGTGTTTTTGGACAGCTATAATGGAATGTCCATGTATGTAGTTGGAAAGAGAAATGGGACATTTTCTAAGAAACCCAAAAAAAGGCGCAGCTCAATTTTCTTTACTTTTGATCTTCAAAAACTTCTTAATGATAAGATTATGAGATTCAGTCACTTAGAGGGACGTCGCACATATTCCAATCGAATTAGTTGAAGAAATGGTCTAACAAAAAAGAAAAAGAAAATAGGCAGCTGTTCTTTTCTTGTTTACAACTTTATATCGAATAAGATCCCCTGCGGTGGATTTGGATGCGCATCTTGTTTTGGTTAATCAAAGGGAAAAACAAAAAAAACTTTGGTGAGAATCAAATTAATTGTCCAATATGAAAGCAAAAGCAAAAGGAAAACCTTGACTTTGTGCCAATGCTCCCTTCTTCCTCCCATGTGATTTAACCTCTGATTTATTCCTTTGAATTCCCCAGCCCCCCTCACTCCACTTTTAGAAACTTAAACCCAACTAATTTCAAACATATAGGAATAAAGACGGGGTTATAAATCTTCTCGACTAATCCGGTTGCACACTATAGGGTGATTCGAACTCGCGACTTTACCTCGAGCATTGTTCTAGAGGGTCTTAAGTGAGATGGACGGGTCACTACCTCTTGTTGATAAATCTTTTCTTGCGCTTTCAAAGTCTTGATACTTTTGATTAAAGTCACGGGGGCCTGGTTACTTGCTCATTAGTGCTTGCTTGTCTGGTTTTCGTCCTTCCCCCCAAGGGAAACGGCATAAATAAATATTCTTCATCCATTAGCAAATGCACTAGCAGTTGAGGAGCCAAGAGTTGCCTCCAAGGGAAACAGAGGTGCCAAAAGAGATGAACAGAAGCTCCAGCTCCACTTTCAGGCCAGCAAATGCATCCTCTTTCAACCTCAGAAGGGCTTACTCTTCATCCTCTCCTGTCCCGCCTGCAGATCATGCCAAGCTGGCTTCCGTCGAATTTCCCTCCTCGCCTCAGCCACCCGCTGCAGACCAACTTGTTCATCACACTCACTCAAAGCATCCCATTACACATATTACTCTGCCTGACCTCTTTGTATGCTCCGGCTGCAAGGATTATGGCTCTGGAAAGAGGTTTGCATGCCAACAATGCGAGTTTCAGCTGCATGATTTCTGCGCGCTGTCTCCACCAATTCTCAACTCCCATCCCCTCCATGGCCAACACCAACTCGTATTCCATTCACGACCCAAGACTAGTACAGGTATATATATGTATTCATCCTTCCATTCAAATAATAGGACATTGTTGTTGACAATGATTCTTGTTTTTCTCCTTGTGAAGCTGGAATATCGTGGCCAAAGTGTGATGTTTGTGGCAAGAACTCTAAAGGGTTCACCTTCAGATGCCGAGCTTGCAGTTTCCAGATGCACCCCTGCTGTGCTATGCTTTCAACAGAAATGACATTTCCGGTTCATCCTCACCCACTGAAACTCCTACCTCCAGTGAATGGCGAACCAGGATTCGTCTGCGGTGAGTGCAAGAAGAAACGGTCAGGAAGAGTGTACCATTGTGGGGTTTGCGATTACCACCTCCATGCAGTTTGTGCAAAAGTCATGATTAATGGCCTCCACGAAAATGGTCTCAAGGTCCCAGAGAAGTCCAGCATGCTTGGCACTGCTGCTCGTCTCGCAACTCAGGTTGTTATAGAGTTCATTGGAGGACTTGTAGAAGGCTTAGGAGAAGGTGTAGGTGAAGTTCTGATTCAGAACATTGCAAGAGGAAGGAGGGGTCGTCGTAACAGAGCCATGACTCAAAAGACGTTGAACCCACCAGTGGAAGAATAGCAGCTTCAGATCGAACTGCATTCAACCTGATCTTTTGCAGGCAAACAATCTGTATTGTATGTAACTCATTATTTTCATCAATATGTAAAGAATTGGCAGAAAAAGAATCCGATTGGCAAGCTCAGGTACTCAACCTATTCCTATAACAAACAAGGATTGGATATTAGTGAAGAATCGCTCTTATAGTCGATCAAATTCAATTAACTCATGCATTTATCCCCCTCTGTCTAGATCAAATTCTCGGGGAGTGTTTGCATATACTTCCGACACACTTGCAACCAAGATCTGTCTAAAGGCTCGGTGAAGGTCAGTTCCTTGTCTCTACATAGTAAATTGGGACATCCAAAAAACAGCCTCGGACCCAACAAAGATAAAAGGGAGAAATTAATGATCTTTTTTTTTCTCTCTCTGCTAAACGAGAAATTCATCCTCTCACTCAAAAGTCGTTCACAAAGATGAAACAGGAATAAAAATGGAATGAAACTGCATAATATACAAGAGAGCTCAGTACAAGTAATACCCCTACAACCTGAAATTAAAGTGACTGGGCATCACTTATTAAATAAACTTTCAAAAAAAATTACATTATGGGACTATAAAAATATACTGTAATTCCTGATTTACCTACAAATACTTTACAAACAAACTAAATCAACCAGAGTTAGTATTCTGCATACAAATTCGACACGAGATTAAAAAGTCAAGGATTATAAGGACCATGTTAATATTAAATCCTGATGTTCAGTATAATTGCTCACACGGCTATCATCAGTCTAGATTCATACTTGACGGTAGCCTTTATCATTGTGCCAAAGGAAAATCCCTTCCATGTCATTAACTAGGATATGAGCGCTGAATGCTTTCGACCCTTCATTACAATGAGCTCCCAGAAGGTCGTAATTCCAAGATTCTTAAGAAAGATTAGTAGTTACCCAACTCTGCCATTTCTTATCTTCTCCTTGAAAGATCTAAATCAAGAATGCAAAGAGAAGCATGGACCATTCGCTCAAGAATGATGATGCAACACCAAAGAATAATTCTACTTTTGTGTGCTTGGGCAGCCAATGTAAGCTTACTTAGCATTTGGGAGGCATAAAGATATCAGTTCGCCTTTCCAACTAAATAGCGCCATAATCTAAGTTCTCCCACTTGAAAGGAGCAACCAATCCAATATCTGGGGCACCTCGTAAGAACAGGCAGACACATGCACACACAGCAGCAATAACAAGCATCGAGTGAATGTATGGACGATGGAGCAAACCTTGTGAAACTGGATTCCTCCAGCCGTATCTCCTTTCTGCAGCAGCACACTTGGAACAAGATCCTTGGTCCAGTTTTAAGTTAGTCATAGGTTTGATCTGCTGATTCACTTCCAGCACTAGAGGATGGATCTCACTTCCAATAGATACAGAAACCTGACCATTTCTTTTATCAGCAAGTTTCTGAGCCACAAGCCTGTTATAAGAGTGGTTACTCCTCATCTCAGCATACACATAAGGAGAAAGCCCATTTGCATCAAGAAGCGAGTTCCAGCAGCTCAACCCAATCTATATCATTACAAAAAAACATGAGAAAAATTATCAAAACACAGCAAAATATACAGCAGACAAGATTATGACAATGATGTTCCTTGAAATAGGGGCAAAAATATACCTCATGTGCATCACTTGTCAGGGAATCCACTATATCGTCCAACCTCGATAAGCAAGCAGCCAGATGCAAAGGTGTAATGCCACCAGGTCCAACAAGATTTGGCAGGAAGAGGTGATGCTTCGTCGTATTACTGGAGTCGGCTATTGAATAATTTATGAGCAGATCAATCATTTTCTTGCACCTTCTTTTAACAGCCCTGTTGAGGAGATGAATTTCTGATAGCATCTCCAAGGACTCCATCTCCAACCCTGCTCTATCCAGGTTTATTTCTACCAAGATGTCAAGAAGACCTTTGACCAGTGCACAAAAGTCATGCTCAACTGAAAATATAAGCAAAAATTTGAAGCGGCTTATTTTATATCCCGGACTCTCGAGAAAAGAAGATTTGCATTTCCTTTGGAACAGCCATCCAAGTTCATTCAAGAAATGGAGGATTTCATCTCTTGACCTGGGCCTGCTTGGATCCTGGAGTTGATCGGTCAAAACATCCTCCTCTATTTTTGCCACTTCGCCTATATCATGCTCGAGGAGTCTCAATTCTTGACAGATAACCTTATCTGCTATAATAACTGGAAAACTGGTCCCTCGCAAGCCATTTTCTACCTGTTCATATGCAAGATGTTAGATTTTGTATCAATTACGAAAGCTGTTTTTCTACATAAGTTTAGTTTGAGATGATATAAATGCACCAAGATGTACCTCAATGAAACAACGGCCAAAAGTGCTAGAAGATGAAGTACAAACTTTGAAATTGCACAAGCTAATCTCATTGTATTCAGATTCTTCACATGCTTGTCCTGAAACTTTTTTCACTGTATAGTCTTGTGTATGAGAGCAATTAATCCTGCAAGATATACTCAAATTATGTGAATGATGAGTAACCAGAATACGTCAAAAGGTTATTTGTTTCCAATGGGTAAATACTTTGTGCCAGACATAACCAAATTTCGGCCCCGGAGTAGGACAGATGTTTCTTGGCCACCAACTACTGCCAAAGGTGAGACAGATATCAACTCTGGAGAAGCCCATGATCTCCGCGGCTTGAAAAGGCGAAGCTTTCCTATGGATTTATGAACATGAGGAATATCAGAAAACAACTGTGAGAGAGATGGGGGGGGGGAAGAGGGGGAGAGGGAGAGAGGTGTGTTTAAACTTCGACACACACGGCACTCAAGAGCCCCATTTTTATCTCCTACACATTATGGGTTATGGATGAAGAAATGAGGAATAAGGAATAAAATTCAAGAACATGCAATGCATTATGACATACTGGATCATAACATTCCGGAAGAAAATGTTTACCGTCTACGTGCAAAGCCAATTGTCTTCCAGCACAAACCAAAAACCTCCCATTACCCCAGAAGTCAGCATTGAAATCTTTAGTTAAAGATTTGACATAATGAAGTAGCTTTGCTTCAAACTGCAAGACAGCAAAACTGAAAATGGTCAGCACAGTACATTAAAAAACATGGCTACGATCTCTTGTAATAGTTCACTTACTTGCTCCCATGAAGATGATGGCATTGATAAGTAAATTGATAGAACCACACAACCAGGCCTAATGTAGCTTTCCATATCAGATGGGCTTTTTAAGAGCCAGTTATAGATCTAAAGTTGAAAACAAGAAAACATCAGCAACTTCTCAATTAAGAATGTTCGAATTATTCCAAAGTCAAACAGTGAAGATTATCCTCTCACCTGTGTTCTCAATGTTCCTGGTAAATGACTGGGATCCTTGTCAAAAAGTTTGAAAATTATCCGTCCAGTGCGATCCTGTGGATTGATATCACGTCATTTACAACTTATATACATAAACCTAATAGAAGTGAAATGGCAACATAAAAGGACAAAAAAAAGGCCAAAACCTACAACTAACAAGAAATCAGGGTTAAAGTCCACATACATGGGGATCAGAATTCAAACTGGAAGGCGAATGATCAGACCCAGAAGACGATGTGTACCCTGCTTGATATGGAAATTTCTGGATTGAACCAACATCAGCTCCCACAATTGGATTGCCAAACAGCTGAAGTGAGGTATTACAACCAGAATGCTGAATAGCTCTAGAATTTATAACACCCTCTCCACTGTTTGATGTACTCCCAGACTTGAATGTTTCTCTTGAGGAATTTACTGGGAACAGCTTCTGCACAATAGGTGGCGAAGATTGAGGTGTTCTATCTTCTGAGGGGTTACTACTGCCAGAAGAGAAGTATTTTCTACTAGCAGGCAGTTTTGGTGGGCAATTGTCCTCGGGCGAGGAGCTAAATAGCTGCAATGGTACATTTGTGTACATCTCCTCAACATGGCCATCTGAATCTTCAACAGGAGATTGTTGACTTGAACTACTTCTCTCCCCACCAATAGAGCAGAACTCCAGAGCCGGTGTGTTTTGCAGATTGAGATACGTGGCTTGATTAGAACATGATGATTTAGTTTTCTCAGAGTCACTCCCGTGGCTGCTTCTTTGAGGTTGAATCTCTAGACTATTAGGAGTAACGGGAGCTGGGCTTGTTGAAAGAACTGCAAGCAAGTCTTTGGTTGATGGATGAGTGTTTCCATTGAGTTGGCTCTGATTTTCAGAGGAGGTGATTTTATTGGACATACTGCGATTCAAACTGCCTAATGTGGGTAATTTTGCAGCCAAATTTGCGGGCAAGGGCAACGAATTTAATTTGCTAAGAACTTGTAGAAGCTGATCTCTGTCAGGTATAGACAGACAGTTCGCACCCTTTTCGTCAGTGTTCCCTGAAATATCAGTGAACTTTATTATAACGAAAGATTGGTGTGAAAACATTCAAACAAGCATATACTTCCCAACTCAAAAAAAGTTTCATTTTTCGTTTAACTAAATGCAAATGTATGAAGTAAAGATCCTACCATATGATATCCTTCAAAACCCAATCTTATGACAACTCCAGGTATCAATAAGATCAAAATAGCTTCTTACTTTCAGAAAGACTATGCATACAAATAAGTATTATCAATAATATACTGATACAAAGAAAATCCAGGCATCAATGAAATAAAAAAGCTTGTGACTAAGTAGGGATTAACCTTGTGCACGAGCAAGAATAGCTAGCAAATTAACGATGTCAAAGTCAGCATTGCGAGTAATTCGATGGTTGGCAGGGAGTAATAAGGGTGAAGTAGTATCTTGTGGTAGAGTTTTCCTCCTCCTCCTGTTATGTCCAGCAAGTCTGCGCCTACAGCTCCTCTTACCCTCGTCAAATTCTGAAAGAGGGTGGAACCTGATACAACAGTAGCAAGTCAATTGCATTATTGTCTTGTATATACACAAAAACATAGAAGAAGACAATTGCAAGCACCTGCTACATTGCTGACAAAAACGTTGCATTTGGTTAGAGAGCAAGGCCGTAGGGGCCTTACTGTGAAGCTGGCAAACCTTGTGTCGACGGTGATAGTCTTTGGCATGAGAAAGGTCTTGTTTACAATTATCAACTTGGCACATGGGACCGCTTCCAGATCGGATTTTTTTATTTACAGGCTCCTCAACAACTGAGTTCAAGGCACCAGCAGCAAGCTCTAAGCGAATATTGTTGTCGGAGGATTGGAGTGGCTTAGCAATAAAGCTTGAAGTGTCCCAATCCCATTGGTTGGGGTTCCAGGAATCAAAAGGCTTTTGGTTATGTTGATGTTGTGGAGGAGTAAAAGGGAGGCTGCGTTTTAGGGGCATATCGATATCACGATGGAAGCGAGTTGGAAAAAGTTCCATCTTCTTAATTGATCAACCAAAACCAGCTGCTGCATAGATTTGTTGTAAAAATTAAGAAAAAAAATCAATCTACTGCTCTGGGTTGGCTGAAAAAGGACTTGGACCTTTAGCCTACTGCTCTGGAATCCATCTTCCTCTCTTTCAGATCTTCTGAAGAACAATTAATCCAGAATTAACCACTTTTCCTCTCTTTCTTTGCTTTTTCTTCTATTGCAATGAAAATGAAAGCAAAAAGGAAGACAAGGGGAAAGTTAAGCTATGACTCTATGAGTATTGAGTGGAGTGGACCCCACCTGCTGAAAACGAATCATCCAGGACCACTCCTTCCTTCCTTCCTTCCTTCCATTCCAAACCTTGTTTTTTTTTTTTAACTGTCTGCAATGAAAATGAAGATAAGAGTTCGGATTTTATATCTAAGAATTACTATAAGATAACGATGACGAGAACGACGACGACTGTAACTAACAACCAAACCATCATTCAAATTTGGCTGCTCTTTGGTGGTTAGTAGTAAGTAAGTAAACTTGGAAGAATCCCCAATACACCAAGGAACCAAAGATGAATTGGATTGGTAATCTCTATTTATATTATATAACTACTGTACTTATTAATTTTGATTTAAGTGTACTTAAAAAAAATGTCACTACAATAGGAACAAAGAGTAAAAAATTTGTGAATAAACTTTTTTTTGTTGGAAGCTTTACTTTTTTAATGAAATCCAACCATAAGAGCAGATAAAATTAATTTTGAATATCAATTAAGGGTCAGATCTTATAATATAAAAAATTCAACCAGTCGAGTTAGTATATGGCAGGAGGAAATAACCGGAGTTTGAGAGGAAAAAAAAAAGTAAAAGAAAAATGTTTTAATTGCCAATAGTATATTACTTTAGTGCCCTTTTGCAAAAACCGACCTGTCACTAAGGGAAATTAGCCTATTTAGTCCCCCATAAATTTTCGGTTAGCCTGTATAGTCCCTAATGTTTAATTTCAGCCTGTAAAGTCCCCCATGAATTTTCGTTCAGCCCGTAAAGTCCCCCAGGAATTTTCGTTCAGCCTGTAAAGTCCCCCAAGAATTTTCGTTTAGCTTGTAAAGTCCCTTACCTAGTCCCAGATTTTTTGTATTTTGTAATTTTTATATGCAACCTGTAAATAGATAAGGGACTTTCCAGGCTGAAATTAAATAGGTAAGGGACTTTATAGGCTGACCGAAAATTCCTAGGGGACTTTACAGGCTGAAATTAAACATTGAGGACTTTACAGGCTAACAGAAAATTCCTGGGGGACTAAACAGGCTGATTTCCCCGTCATAGTCAAGCATCCAAAATGTCCGTACCCTCTTCTTTAATCACATTCAAGCCCTTCCAAAATCATAGCCTTCTTCGGAGATAGGTAAATTTGTGCTCCGAATTCAAAATTTATTTACGATTTTTACGAAATGTCTAAAAATAGTATTTTTACAAAGTTTTATTCAAAAATAATTTATAATTAGTGGACTACATCCTTCCGTCAAAAAATAGCTTGGTCAACTGTCAATTTGAAATTAGTCAACAATCAAAAATATTATGGGCATTTTGAGAATTTGTTAGTAAAACTCACTTAAATCATGTTAACTGAAACTCCATTTGCTTGTACTGTTTGATTAACTTGTTGCTGGTTTTGAAGCCTAATTATGTCATTGATTTATCGCTTTTCTTCATGATCCAGCCGGAGATGGATACTAGTCGCAGGAGATTCTTCTTGCTAAACAAAGCTCTCTTGCATCGGGCTGAGACAACAATGGTCGCGGGTAGTGATGGGTCGGGCGGATATGAGGTGGGTCGGATTAGCAGAAGTGAGTTTTACTAATAAATTTAAAAAATGTTCATAATAATTTGATTGTTAACTAACTTCAAATTTCAAATTGACAGTTGACTAAGACATTTTTTGACGGAAGGATGTAATCCACCAATTATAAATTGTTTTTGCATGAAATTTTGTAAAAACATTATTTTTTAACATTTCGTAAAAATCGTAAATAAATTTTGGACCCGGAGCGCCAATTTGCCTTCGAAGATATAAATAATCTCAAAGAACACACAATTTTCATCCGTATTTAAAAAATAAAAAAGGGGTAGGTCGATTCTCATCGTTACACCCATCACCAGAAAAGAAAAGGCAACGCCGCTGATAAGAGAAAAATCTTACTCCAATTGTTCAATGTATCATGTACCTCTCTCTCCCTATGCTACGATAACAACCCCACCCAGCACCCCTTAACTTCTCTTTTTTTCTTAATCCACCCAACCCCACCCAGCACCCCTTAATTTCTGAAGGTGAACTTTGATGCTGGTTTTGTTGGAGAATTTGAGGCAATTAGTGTCTTCATTATCAGAAATGATAAAGATGATAATATGAGAATGTGGATTTAAAGATTCAAAGCACGAACTCCATTTGAGGCAGAAGCACGTGCAACCTTGATTGCAATGGAATATCTTCAAGCCGAAAAGCTGCACAAAATCATTGTTGAAGGTTACATCTTCTGAGAGGTATCAATGGCTTTTCTATTGATATACATTGGACAGGTTCAGAACTAACTAAATGTTGCAGTGCTATTAACTTTGTTTATAGGGAAGCGAATTATCATACTCATAATCTAGTTCAGTGGGCAAAATCGAACAATGTAGTAAGCTACCTAAATGTTTCTGTCATTCACCCATCAATACTTTGTGATAGGGGAGACACTTTATGTAAGTCTAACCCAGTTTTTAGTTTTAATGATTAATTTTTTACTTAGCAAAAAAAAAAAAAAAATTCTCATTTTTTTTTATGGGAAGAGGGGTACAGCCCTGCGTTAGACGACATTTTCAACTGGGCCATCAAGACTCCTGTACTCTTTTACTATTTCTAATTCCTCTCAACTAATACTAATATACTCATCATTTCTCACTTTCATTTTTTATTCTTCTCTCCTCCCTATTCTTCTTTTATTTCAAACTTTCATTTTTTTTTTTTTTTAGTTTAGCAGAAATTTACTATCGATAACAATAACTAATTTTTTTCACCGGAAAAACTTTTAAAAAGATAAAAGGCTAATCATGAAATTTGCTTCATTCCCATTAATGAGAATCGATTCAAACTCCTGACCTCATTTCCTTTTTCTCTTTGAGATAAATAAATCCTAAATCCGAAGGAAGTTCATGACCAATGGTAAAAAAATTCTGAGTAACGGTGATTTTAAAATGTATCGATCTATTTGAAAGAAAGTTGACCACCACATCACCCCATAATTCTTTTTTTTTTCTTCTTCTTTTTTAATGAACCAATAATAAATATTAAAGCTCATCTTCCTACATAAACAAAAACATTATTGATTTCCTCTTGCTCGTACAGCATTACCCCCATACTACTTACCTATTAACTGTACCATCCAAGGAATTGTCACCACAAAATGCCATTGTTAAATATCAAAAAGATTATTTTTGAAAAGAAAAGAAGAAGAAAAAATAGTCCTATAAATATATCGAATCTCAGATTATGAAGCTATCAGGGAAAAAACGAACTAGAACCCATAATTTCGCCGCCTAAGACTGGAAAGATTGGAAAACAACCCAAGATTTCCCACAAAAAATAGAGCAACCACAACTAGGCATGTTAATACTATCCACATCCACTGCTGTAACTTCCTCCTACTTCTGTTGCGAAGTGGCGGTGGGATGGATTTCGTCTTGCTTTGCTTGGTGAACTGCGATGGCTTCTGGCTTCTTTTTGAAGTTGCAGCAGCATTCTCCTTAATTTCACCCTCCTTCGTCGTCTCTGACACGCTTTCACTGCTTGAGGTTGTTTCCACCACACTGTTACCATCAGGAACTTCAGTTGCAGGGACCTTCTTTCTTTCCTTCTTTCTCATTCTCTTCTCCCTCTCCTTTAAACATTAGTCGACTATGTTATCTATTGTTCAAGAATGATATATGTGCATGTATTTAAGCAATTTAATTGGAAAACACGGAATTTGTACCTTCTCCCTCTGTTCTGCTTCCTTCTGTGCTCGTAATTCGGCCCTCAGTTGGGCTTTCTCGGCATTCCTTTTTTTCCTCTCTAATGCCTCTAAAGCCTTGGTCTTCTCCTCCAGCCGACGTTGCTCTTTCAATTTTGCTGCTGCCTCTACCTTTTTCAGTTCTTCCTCCTTCCTGGCCAACTCCAGCTCCTCCGCTGTCAGCACACGTTTCTCCTCTCTAATCTCATCACTTATTTCTCTGACAGAAACAGATGCAAGGCCATTTTCCAAAACAGGTTTCTCTTGCTTTTCAGGTCTTGTGGTCAGCTTCTTTTCTTCCAACTCGTTTACTTTAGTTTTATCACCAACTGATACACCCTCTCTAGGTTTCACTACTTCTTGCTCCAAATTTTGTGAGGTCTGCAAGAGGTGACCGGAGTTGGCTGGGTTAGAAACCACTCGATTAACTCTTCCATCCGACAAGCTAGTCAAAACAGGTGGCTGCTCATCAGGGCCAAGTGAACGACCATCCAGTGTCCCCAGTCTCCTTACTGTACCCTTCATATTGCACCTAACGTAGTCCTCGCGGAACTCATCGTTCTTGTTCCAAAGCTCCATGACACGTTCTACCTAAAGATTGACAAGACAATGTAAGAATATAGGAGCTTGATTGAGACACACAGGTAGGGAAAACAAAAACCAAACACATACACACACAGAGGACTAAGCAAAACTAAAAAATAAAGTATGCATAAGAAGCAAATATCACCTGATTAATGCAAAGATGATGGAGTGCATCTCTGTCTCTCTTCATGGCATAATTGCTAGCTGCAGCTGCATCCTCCTTGTACATACGAAACTGTTGATTCTGCATATTAAAGTAAGCCAGGATTAGACTACGACATCTTTGGATTTAAGAGGAGATGCAGAAATGAATTTATAGTTTCTATACAGCAAGATAGAATGATTAAAATCACCATGCAGCACCAGATATGTTGCAATGATACTGATATTTCAGTGTGTATAATATCTACATCATGCCAAAGTCCGACATATAAGATAAAAAGGTACATACATATTCGAAAACAAGAATCCCACTCGACAAATGGGTACCAATCTCACCAAAGAATAACAGCTTAATGTCAGACATAGCCAAATGACAATTTAGTGCAATTATAATAGAAGTCAGAAAGTCAGGTACAAAACTGGTTGTGAAAGTTATCATGCCTAACAGAATATCATGACTTAGGACACATTAGTTGTATTAATACCTGCATGTTTTTGCATTCTATATGGAAACGCCATAATGTAGAGAAAGTAATTACAGACATGAGACAACACTAATAACTCTTGATCCTTTTAATGAGAAACAAGTAGTGGTTCCACTAGCAAAAATAAAAATTTAGGGTTTGTGTAATAAAAAACTTCAATCATAGGAGAATGATAACACACAAACCTTCTCATATAGTTGTTTCCTCAAACTTTGCAAGTGAGCATATGCATCCTGGCGAACATTATTGGCAACTGAATACTGATTTTGGATCTCCTTGACCTTTTTATTTTCATCTCCATACTTCTTCTCCAATGCCCGTACAAGTGCATCTGCTTTCAAGACACTTTCTTTTAGAGTATCAAGCTCCTTCTTCAAAACCTGAAACATAGAGAATTCATTGTTATCAATACTCAAGATAACTAAACTATGCAGTTTTTCTAACATGGTAAATCAAACTAGTAAGATAAGCTTGAGAATGTTTATGGACATGTGAAAACAAGACAGATCACATCGAACCTTCAGACGCTCTTCAATTTGATCTCTGTCATTTAGGGCTTGCTGGACTTCGTCCTGGCTACCAAGGTTAGAGGATAATTGTTCCCGAAGCTGCTTCAATTGTTTTATTTCACGAATAAGGAGCTTTTCCTCCTTCAAGGGCAGGGTTTCATGTTCAATCATGTGTTCCATACTGTGGATCTGTGAGATGCAAAAATTAAGCAATGTAAAAAAACATGATGTTCCTGCATTTAGCAACAATATGATACTATCCACAATGGTGAACATGTTTATTTTTATGTCCACTGACTCAGACATTAGATGTCTATGTGGATGCGAGATTGTGTGTTTGACAGGAAAGACGGGGAGAGAGAGCAAAAATACATACCCGAGTATCAATATCCTCTACAGAAATTGCATTCTTCGCTTTATTAATCACAGATTGGAGAGAATCTATCTCAGCACGCTTAGCCTTAACAGACCTTTTCAAAGCCCTTGATTCAGAATTCGCAGCATCGTAATCAGCCGCATAACCAAGGCAATTTGCCTGTTTACAAAGAGCATTGTAATCATTATACTAAGATAATAGTTTATTGAAAAGATAAGAACATAGTAGAGGGAAGATAGAAGAAAGCAAGAGACTGTGAATCCAAATCAGGTTATATCTTTACGGGTGCGATGAGATGTATCTCCAATTTTACATTAACGAAAATGGGGATAAAGTTTACACTACAAAGAAAGAATCACCAATAGGTTTGGCAACACAATCAGCTCATCCAGCTCGTTTCTCTCCTGACAATAAATATTCAAGACAGGATGCTTCTGAAGAAGCGTTTTGGATTGCTGCCAACTCAAAAGCCCCCCACCAAATATTGCTTTGGGTGTCAAATGTTATTGGTGTTTTGGATGACTATTTTAGTGATAAGTTATGCAAACTAGAGAATTAGTTTCAGTTGCGAACAGCTTTAGGGTGCCTGGTGCATCGTTTCTTATGTACTTTAATGCTCCAAAGATATTTGTATGATTAACCTTGCTCAGCTATAAATAAAATAAAAATAGAAATAAAAGATGGGAATATTAAAACCTTTATGAGAAATCTTACTTTGTACTTCTGAACTTCGATTCGAAAAGCATCCCTATGCTGTGTCTTCTCCTCAACCAGTAGTTGAGCTTTTACAATCTGTTCTTTCATTTTGAAATCCTCAAATCTAGGCATCCTTATCAAAAAATGGAATGGTCTAGTCAAGGGCTCCACAGCAACATCCTGTCCCGCCACTGCACCAGCACCGGAATTCTCAGTCAAAGACATCAAATTTGGATTTCTGACAGAAATCCCCACATCCTTGGTTTCTTGCCTTGTGAATTTGTCATCAACAATCAAATGTTCACCAGATAAGTGCCCATCCATGCTTTCAGTATTTAAATTCTCAAGAATGGGTAATTTGTTCGTTGTAATAGAAATGTTAGAAACATCATTGCAAGAGCTCCCAACTTCAAATTCTTTTTCTGCTTCAAACTGCAAAGGTTGCAAATCAGCAGACTTGGCATCCACTACAGAAACTTCAGGTTTCAAGTGAACATTTTCATCATTCCCAACTGGACTCTGACCAATATCAGTATCAGCATCAGGTATCAAATTATCGTTACTCTCAGAAGACTCCTGCAGTTCAGGGGTTCTCTCACTAGTATCTATGTGTTCAAAAGATGCTTTGGTTTCTGGAACACTATCATTGAAAGAAGAAACAGGACATTCAATCTCAGCTAGAATAGGACCGCACGTAGTTTCTGTTCCTGATGGTAATTCAACCTCATTCACAGATTTTTTAAATTTCTGCTCTAAATCCACAACAAAATCACCATTTTCACCAACTACAGGGATAATTTCCTGTGTTTCTTTTGCATCTGAGGAAAGATGTGTACTTGTTTCCTCTTCAAGCTTCTCGCCATCATTAGCAAGATTAATATCAAGATGGGATTCTGACGGCTCTGCAATGGTAACTGGGATCTTACCAATTTCACCAAGTAGAGTGATAGTTTCCTGATTTTGCTTTGCATCTGAAGGAATCTGTGTCTTTATTTCCTCTTCAAGCTTTACCCCAGCATTACCAAGATTATCATCATGGTGGGATTCGGATTGCTCTGAAATAGTAACTGGGATGTTACCATTTTCACCAAATACAGTAATAGTTGCCTGGTTTTCCTTTGCATCAGAGGACAGCTGTGGATTTGTTTCCTCTTCAAGCTCCACCCCAGCATTACCACGATTATCATCCAGATCGGATTCTAACAACTCCGGAATTGTAATTGGGACAGTACCAGTATCAGCGAGTACGGTGATAGTTTCCAGGTTTTCCTCTGCATCTAAGGAAAGTGGTGTTTCTGTTTCCTCTTCATGCTTCTCCCAATTAGCAAGATTAACATCAAGATGGGATTCTGATGGCTCTGCAATGCTCACTGGAATCTTACCAATTTCACCAAGTAGAGTGATAGTTTCCTGATTTTGCTTTGCATCTGAAGGAATCTGTGTCTTTATTTCCTCTTCAAGCTTCACCCCAGCATTACCAAGATTATCATCATGGTGGGATTCAGATTGCTCTGAAATAGTAACTGGGACGTTACCATTTTCACCAAGTACAGTAATAGTTGCCTGGTTTTCCTTTGCATCAGAAGACAGCTGTGGATTTGTTTCCTCTTCAAGCTTCACCTCAGCATTACCACAATTATCATCAAGATCGGATTCTGACAACTCTGGAATTGTAATTGGGACAGTACCAGTGTCAGCAAGTACGGTGATCGTTTCCAGGTTTTCCTCTGCATCTAAGGAAAGCGGTGTTTCTGTTTCCTCTTCAAGCTTCTCCCCATCATTACCAAGATTATCATCATGATGGGATTCAGAGTGCTCTGATATGGGAGCCGGGATAATACCATTTTCAGTGAATACAGTTATAGTTTCTTCGATTTCCTTTGCATCTCCGGAAAGCTGCATTTTTGTTTCCTCTCCAAGCTTCTCCCCATTGTTACCAAGATTATCATCATGGTGGGTTTCTGATTGCTCGGGAACGGGTACCGGGATAATAGTATTTTCACTGGATACATTTACAGTTTCCTCGTTATCCTTTACATCTGACGGAAGCAATATCTTTGTTTCCTCTTCAAACTTCTCCCTAACATTATCAAGATTATCATCATGATATTCTGGCTGCTCCGGAATGGAAACTGGGACTATACCAGTTGAGTCTGTGTTAGATTGCTCTTCAGTGTTCGCCTCCTGAACTTCAGACCATGGTGATGCGTGTATGGAAGAATCAGACTGCATCATAATTTGAGTGTCCTTGGTATCTGTAGACTCTTCAGTCGACTCTGAGTTTTGTTGAAAATCACTATGTTTGCTGATCTCAACTTCTGATGATTCTCTGTTGGCAACTTCCAGACCAGCATTATCTAATTCTCCACGCTCTCCTGACTCATCTGTTGACTCCGAATTTTCTTCGGGATGTTTCTTGTTGACATCAGTTGACTCAACAACGTCAAATGCAGTTTGTGGTTCAGGTTTACCTACTGAATCCACAACCGTCCCCAATATCCCAACTTGTGAAGATTTGCAGCATGTAGCCTCCAAATTAGCACGTTGAGGTTTTTCACCCTCTCCCAAACCAATAGTCAACTCAAAACCATATTTTCCTTGAGATTCCTCGTTGGCATCGATGGACTGAACAATGTCCAATGAAATTTCTGGTTGAACATTATTGGCTGAAACAACATCCAACTCCAAAACCCCAACTTCAACTTGTGCTTCCTGGTTCTCCTCATCTTGCAGGGAGGATATTGGATCCTTTTCATGGTCCAACTCAGGATGCATAGTGTCAAGACTCCCAACTCTTACACCCTGTTGTGCCACTGAATCATCTGTAATGAGAACCTGAGTAACATCATCATTCTTATCTTCCGAAGAATTATTGGAAGAGGCAGCAACCTCAAAAACCCAACTGCTTACCGCTCCAGAGGCAGAGGAATTAGGAAATTTCACATTTTCGGCCTCCAAACCCACAGAATGATCAGAAACTTGGGCAGCATTTTCCTTGGGATCATCATTATCAATGGGTACAACCAAATCATTATTTCCAGAGACAAAAACATAGGAACTGTCCTCGGCCTCTGAGTCATCCCTGGCAACGACATTATCTTCGTCATGGTGGTTGATCCCGTTGACATTGCAATCAGGAACAGGCGGCAATTGAGGGCTCAGGTCATGGTCCCCCTGAATTTCCACACAAGGCTTGGAAATTTTGGTTTCGGCCGTCATCATAACCCCCAAAACCAAACCAATTACAGCAATCTATACCCCTACAATCAGAGCAGTAACGCAAATTAATGATTTAACCTAACCATGCCGTGTCGTGAAAAAGACATAATTTCTTTTTATTATTATTTTTTTGGGGGGAGGTCTCCAACACAAAATTCTCAATTTGGGTCCCACTTCGTGACAGAAATGGCTCAGACAAAAAAGGCTAATTAATTAGCAAAAGTTTTCACAGATAAGAACACATAAATTTTAAACACGCAAATAAGAAGAAAAAAGAAGGCAATTCAGAAACAGTTATTGAAAAAAAAGGAAGAATAAACAGACTTACGGGAAATCGGTGTGATCCAGCGGCGGGGGTGCGATCGGATCTGCAGATCAGGAGCGTGAGTCCGTCAACTATAGATACGTGAAAATGTATCCATATAGGAAATGGAGGAAGTCAGGGGCAGAGAGAGAAATAAGCTATGTGAATTGAGGAGTTTTCTTCAATCTTCCCCCCCTCCCCAGCAGAGTATATATACTATGTAAGTAGAGCAGTAGAAGAAACAACCGATGAGCTTTTTACACTAATCAAAATAAAAAATAAAAAAACATGTGATATTTTAATTCTGACAACAAGCCAGATAAATTTGCGAGTGAACTCGTGTATGATTTAATCTTATGAGTTTTAACTATTTCTTTTTTAGGTGGGTTTGAACTAAAACTGACTCAAAATTAAAATAAAAATAAAAAATTATTATTATAGATAAAAATAAAAAATTCTCTATAAACTAAAAAATATATATGAAGAAATACATAATTTTACTTCTTCCTTAGCTAAGGCAATGGTGCATTCCTTTCCTCTTTGAGCACCATTACTCCTCTGCCAGACTCTTTTGGAGTTCTTGTTTATGTCGGAATAAAGGTCATCCTGTAGTATTGTTCATTTTCACATGCTTTTGGGAATTGTAAAATATCACACTTCAAATTAAAACTCTATCTAAATACATCCCAATAATTCATTTCTTCCTAAAGTGAATTAGCACAAGAACAAAACATTAACTGCAACAAAATTTATTCACTTTGTTTTATAATATAATGCATTATAAGTATTTTAATATAAATTAACCTAAAGTATTTATTTTATTATAATTTTAAAGAATTTAAATTTATATCATTAAGTTTCAATTTATCTCTTTCTCTTCCTCTTTTTATTTATGAGAAACTCCCTATTAGTAGCCTTCATTTATTTACATATTTCTATAAATAGTCGCATCTTTTTACGAGTCACTATAAATGTCCAATTAGTGAATTCGGGCAGGCCAAAAATGACATGTGACTTGCACATGCTCCCGGAGTGAAGGGCAAAAATGTCATTTATCCATCTCATCTTCCTTCTCCATCGTCAACCCCCTTATCCTCCGCCCTCCTTCTGCTGCAATATTTCTGGAAAAAAACTCCTAAGATTTTTTTTTTATATAAAAGATAGCCCATTCCCCTCCTCAACCACCTTCAAATTCAAGAAAAAATTTGAGTAAGAATGATTTTAAAATACGTTATTACAAGTTGAAACAAAATATTTTCTTCAAAAAAAAGAAAAAAGTTGAAACAAAATATGAAAATAGATAGGAAAGTTAAAATGTATTGATTGTGTTACCATAAATATAGAGTAGTATATGTGTTCCATACAGCTATCTTAGCATGTAAGTAGAGTGTGGATCGATCTATTAGTCTTAATCATATGCACTCGCTCATAAAATGGACTTGGTCTTATGCCCTACTCATAATAATTACATGTAGGGTCAATAATTATTTTTTTTATTTGTTCCTAAGACGGTAACATTGATTTCCCCTCTAACAAATGTTATAAGGAAGAAGTCATCTCATTCTATGATGGTTTTGTGAGAGAGAAAACCAATGATACATAATAGAACATGATTAACCAGTCACTTGGTGTTGGAGGATACTACAACAGCTCTTTTTGAAATTTATCTCTAGGATGGAATAGAATTTTCCTCTCTTTGAGATCTAAATTGTTTTATGAGAAATTTTTAACTTAAAATGGGTCAATGATGTCTTGTCAAAGGCATGGAGGATGACAGGAAATGTGAGGTTTACCCACCTAAATCCTAACCAATTCTTATGCATTTTTTACTCTCGAAAAGACAAAGATCATGTTATGAGTAAAGGTCCTTGGACTGTTAATGGTTGTCATTTAATTTTAAAAGATTGGAACTCATCCTTCACTCTTGATGAGGTGAATTTCTCGTCTTCTGATTTCTGGTTGTAGGTTTATGGTCTTCCCCCAATAAAATTAACCTACAAAATGCCATTCTCATTGGTAAATTCGTGGGTTCTTTCATTAATTTTGACCAAGGTCTTGTCAATGGCTATAGGAACCTTAAATTTGTTAGGGTGAAGGCTCAGATTGATCTTTTTCTCCCCCTCAATACTGGATTTTTTTTTTATAGGGAGGATGGTCAGAAAACTTGGGTGACGTTCAAGTATGTTCTCTGATCATATGCCCCCTCTTGTTAGACATTGCTCTCAACAACCCTTCTATTCCTAAACCTTTCAGGTTTGAGGAAATGTGGACTAAGGACTCTGGATCCTTTCAAATTGTAGAAAACTCATGGAAGGAAAATGCTAATGGTTCATTTATGTTCAAACTGGCTGGGAGCATTCGTAATGTCAGGAATGCTCTTAAAAGAGGAAACCGACATTGTTTTGGTCATTTACAAACCAACATCAAGAATTTGTATGATAAAATTGAATCTTTGCAATCTCAGTCTCAAACTTCTTTAACTATTAATCTTAAGAATAATGCTCAATATGATTTAGATGACCTTATAGTTAAAGAAAATTGGATGTGGAAAAAGAAATCTAAGTGTCGTTGGCTTCAGGAAGGTGATGTTAGTACTAGATTTTTTCACTTATCTACCATTATCCATAAGAGAAATAATGCCATTGATAATCCAACCTCCATGGTAATCTCTGTAACGGGCCGGGACAACATTGGATCTCTTTTTGGGGAACATTTTTCTGGGATTTTGTGTTCTAGCAAACCTAACTTTCCTATTGATCTTAATAATATCATTTCTCCTAGCATTTCTGATATTCATAATGAGTCTCTCTGCAGTATTCCTTGTGCTATTACCATTAAAGAGACGGCCTTTGTTATGCATAATGGGAAGAGTTTTGGCCCGGATGGCATGTCGGTTTCTTTTTACAAAACTTATTGGCATATCATTAGTGATAAAGTAATTAAGGCTGTTCAACATTTCTTCATTCATGGGCATATTTTAAAATCTTTGAATCATAATTTCATTGCTCTTATCCCTAAAAATGGTAATGCTCACAAAGTGGATCATTTTAGACCTATTGCCCTTTGTAATCTGATTTATAAAGTCATCACTAAAATCATTGCTACTAGACTTAAGCCTATTTTAGATAACATTATTTCCCCTTCCCAAGCAGCTTTCATTCCTAACAGGGTTATGAATGACAATATCATCATATCTCATGAAATTATGCATCATATGAATAACAAAAAATGGAAGATGGGTTTAATGGCTGTAAAAATTGATATGGTTGTGATCTTATTAATCTAACATTTCCCCTCAGTATTTCTAGACATATCACTAAAATTAAAATACATCATTATGAGAAATTGGATAAGCTGGTTTGGGTTCCCTCTTCGACAAGGAACTATACTGTAAGATCAGCTTACTTGTACAATAATAAGCATAAATTTGTTGGGCCTAACAATGAAGACCAGGTATGGAATCAGTTGTGGAAGTCCAAACTTCATTGTAGACACAAGCAGTTCTTGTGGAAATGTGGAAATGTCTCAACAACTTGCTACTGACAAGTAAAATATTGCAATCCATATTCAAAAGAGAAAATCATTGTCCTTTTTACAATTATGATATTGAATCCATGAAACACCTCTCTTCTCACTTGTCCTATTACTAAATTTATATGGTTTAATTCTAATTGGAATTTCAAAATGGAACTGTTCTCTAATTTCTTTATATATTAATGGATTTAAAAAATACTTTTGACAAATGATAATGGTTTGATTTTGACTCAGGAAGATAAGAATCGTTTTTGGAATTTTGTTGTTATCAGCATGGAGATAGTCTAGATGTTCAGAAATAAATGCTCCACAATCAAGATATTCCAGATTGGCAATCCATCAGCAACAATATGGAAGACGCCTCTTACTAGAAGGCCAAATTTTTTAACGGAAAAAACAATTCGGTTAATAGTAAGTAGTTCAATATGGAATACTCCCTGTATGGGATTTTGTAAATTTAATCATGATGCGAACTGGGATTACATTTCCCCCTATTTTATAGCTTGTATTTTGACAATGGATGAGGATAGAACTCTAGGAGCTTAGACAAAAAAATCAGAGGAACCATCATCCCATGCGATTGAAATTGAAGCTGCCATTTTTTGTTTTTCAATTGTTGAGGACATCCAATGCCAGAATCTTATCATTGAAGGAGATGCTTTGTTTTCGATCCAAGCCATTATAGAAAATGAAGATTTGGAAAGCTGTCAAACCAGGCCAAGAACACTTAGGGGAAGACAATTTCTTAAACAACACAAGAATTGGAGGATGGCATTTGTGCCCAGAAAATGTAATTTCTTTGCACACAATTTAGCTAATTGGGCCAAATGTAATAATTATGTAGGCTATATACTCCCTGAAAATATCCCCATCTCAACATGTCACAATTGTAATAGGGTGATAGACTCGGACCAAGGTACAAGCTCTATTGAAGTTATAACAAGTTATAATGTCAATTTAAGTTTTATTAATGACAACTAAGTAACTATTCATCAAAAAGAGGAGTGAGATTGTGACTAATATACCGGTCAATTTCTAATAGTTTTTTCAATCCTTATCACAAAAAAAAGGGTAAATAAGAATACGCGTGCATTTGATCCTCTTGTGGTTGATGACTTTAGTTGTTGTGAAAGATTTTTTTTTTTGCTAAATAAATTCTGATTTCATTAATCGCGAAATAAAGTGACGCCATTACAATCAATAAAAAAACTCGAAAGACAGAAAGTAAAAGTTATACAAATGATTTAAAAAAATCACGATAATGAATAAAAAGACACATCCAAGAAAAACTTGGATGGTTAGGAAAAAAACTGAAAAACTAGATAAATAAAAAAAATACATAATCTTCTTCTTCAAAGAGTCTTCATCGCCATTCTTGAAACCACGAGGACAGTGATAATATCACTTTCAACATCTTCCTTAGAAAGTCGACAATTTATGGGGACTACTGGCCAGTATCAACCGTCCCTACAAATTGCCTCTGAAGATGTAGAAAGTTGATAAAGGGCCCAGATCAAGTCCGGGTTGAATGAATCCTCCTAGAAATATAGAAAAAAAGTCTAGATCTGTGAAGATCTGAGACTCATCTAACCTCTGTGTCTTGAATCTTGAAAGAAAAAAAAACCTGAAAAAAGTTTCATATTATTCGTGGTATAAAATAAAGTATTAACAACGGAACAAAATGACCAAAATTTGACCATTGGCCGGAGCCAATGGCCAAATCTGGCCAGCAGTAGTGGAGAGGAAAGCCGCAGGAAGAAAGGAGGGAAGAGAGAGAAGAGAGAGAAAAAGGAAAAAGGCGATGATCCCCTAAAGTTAAGACATGTTGTGAAAGATGCCAAACAAAGTTTCCCACCTTTTTTCCGCGTCGCAATCTGTAAAATGTTAGAAGGAAGAAAGAAGCCACATCTCATTAGTACTATGAATTAAAATCATGATATTGACGTCATGCTTACATCTTTTTTCCAACGGTTTTAGCCTTTTTCTTCTTTTCGCTTTTATGTCTACCTTTATTATTTATTTAATTTATTCTTTTTAGCTTTCTCTTGTTCTGGTATCCTTTATACAAAGTGACACCTGAACTATCTATGAACAAAAAATAGATTATAATATGAAGTAGTCATTTATAAGAGCACCCCCCACAAAATCTCTGTAGATTTCATCCAAAAATTGATGGTCATGACCACAACTTAACAGCTTTCTACTCTATACCACTACTGTCATCCAACAACATAATTCGTTTCAAATCGAATTTCTTTTTTTCTTTTTGGGGTCGGATAAATTATAATTTAATTATTCATCAGTTGCCAATTTCATTTTTTCCAAATAGACTATCTTGCCCTTATTAGTTTTTTATACCTTCTACTCAAAGGCTATGCCAGAGAAGCAAGTACAAACCTCTAGATTGATTGACCATGCCACCCACCCACCAGCTCTAGATTCATCAAAAAGCCACCGACACATGCATATATTTTTTTTGCTAAATAAAAATTTATCCGTTAATCATAAAATAGCTAAGGTCATTACAATCAAAAGATAAAGCGCAAATACAAGAAAAATAAAAGTTATAGAATGGTGTAAATATCATAATAACAGATAAAAATTCACACCCCGGACCAGGTAAACAACACAAAAAAAGTAAAAAAATAAATACATGATAAAATTCTTCCCAACAGCTTATCCGAGATCTTGAAACAACAGTAGCAAGCTCAGTTTCATCACCTTTCTTAGAATCAATAATCTACGAGACCATGAGCGTATCAACCGTCCCATAGATTGTCTCGGAAAGATGAAGAAAACTGAGAAAGGGCCCAAAACAACTCCGGGTATAGAGATAAACTCCATATCTGGAAGGATCTGAAGTTGGTCTTGCATCTGAGTCTTGAATATTGAATAATACTACTTTGAAAAATTACATAAAAAATTACGGCAAAAGAAGGAGGTGAACACACAAAAAATGGAAGAAAGATAGTTAAATTCAACCATTAGCCATGAAAACTAAAAAATGAAGAAGTTTCAAGAGGAAGAAGAAGAAAAAGAAAAAGAAAAAGAGAGGTGAGTTTTGAAACTCAATGCACCTACACATGAATATTACTACTTACTACTACCATTCAATCACAAAAACAAATAAAAGGCCTTAAAATTAAAGGAAAAAAAAGAACATTTCCTCTCTAGCCAGCTGTATATTTCCATTATTCTCCAGATAAGTGAAAACAGTAAATGGTCTAACTTAGTGCGTGAACTTGTAAAATTTATAACGTATGATTTTTCGCACTTGCAAAATATTAAAATTTACTAGATATTTTATTTGACAACTAAAATTAAAATTAAGTGAGAATTTTTTTAAAAGTACAGTTATTTTTCGCATCCGTTAAATATTTTGATTCAACATTTTAATAATTATTCCGTAATCATTTTTCTTGGCATAAAAGGCTAAATCTCTCGGCTGGGCCCCACCCCGCCCGATTGTAGACATTTCCGCAACCACACATTTTTATTTTTATTTTTTATGCAATGGTCTTTAATTAAACGCGTTTTTTGCTTGAATTGGGAGGGTCTCTTATCTTTATTATCTAATTAGTAATAAAGCAAGTTGGGGGAGGAAAATATTAAAAGATAGGTAGGTCCTACCAGAAATCGCATTACCTGCATATGGCGAGGAGGAAAACTATTCACATGTAACGTATGTAATTAAACCCACATGCATTTCATAAGCCCCATTTCTTTAGCCTTCAATTACGTCCATCATCCTCTTTTTGCCTTTCTTTTTTACATATTATTCACAACCTCCATTTTTTTTTCCTATTGGTGTCCAATATTTTTTTTATCCAATCAATACAATTGAGATCTTAATTATACTTTCACATATCTGACAGGAATTTCTGTAAATATACAAAATACTATTTTCTTTTTTTTACACCGTGCAGGATTTGAACTCTAAAAAATTCCTACAAACATACTAAATATTGATAATTGTAGTTAGTATATGATTATTGAAGTTGATGAAATTGTTTCTTCTCCACCATTTTTAATGTTGGATTTGAGGAAGAAGGAGTTTAAGTAGAAAAACAAGAATATTTATCTTTCACATTTTAGTCTTGTAGGAGAGAGTGTTACAGTCCCGTTAGGTCACGTCATCGAATTGGACAAAAATTACTTAATTATTTGACGGAATGATGAAAATAGAAGCACATGAAACATTGGTAATGAAAAAAGTCAAAAGAGAAACAAAAATAAGTTGATTACCAAAATGACTATTAATTCCGAATAATAAAAAGCACGGCTCAAAATTGATACAAAGAAATCCAAACGTCGAGAATAGCGCCACCGTCAAACCACCTGCCTCCGCCTACATTGGCGCCAAAATTACACTCGATCCAGGGCAGCTGTGTATATGGTAGTGGCGAATTTAATTTTGGTTCCTTTCTTTATAATCTTCTCTGTTTATAATTTGTTTTTTGTTTTTTTTTTTTTGGAAATTGGATGCGGGGAGCACCCTAGATTTGAAAAAAAATGAATGTTTTTTGGATTGAGAAACTCGAGATAATATTAACTTAGTAGCAATTTTTGTTTTGCTATGCCATATAAAATGCATGATAGACATAGTTTGTTCACTGATACTACTAGACTTTTGTGTTGAAATCAGAAAGGAAGATTCAAACTGGAACTGGGCAGAAGCATTTCAGGACAAGGAAGAAAGGATTATCAAAGTTCCAGCAAATGATAATGAGAAATTGCTGAAAAAGGAAATACAGCTGTGCTTTGGGCTGAAAACTAATTAGGCCCATAGTTTAGTATGTAGTTTAGCTTTGTAAATAAAATAGGACTGGGTCCAAAAGTAAAGCAAGTGTATTAAGTTAATTAGATCATTTTAGTTTTCTTAATTGCACTTTACAGCTAAGCAAAAGCGGTTAAGGATAACCGCCTCACAGCAAAGCAGCTCAATAATGTTGTTGAATCCTTCTTCATTTGCGTTTTTTTATATAAACTTTCATTGCTTGCCCACACATGGCGGGGACGAATTCTACTAATTTGTTCTAATCCGAGACATATTGAAAGGTAGGTGAGGAATGATTCCCTTTCTACTTATTCATTGGTATCCGCTGAAATAGCAACAAGGACTGGCAAAGTGGGACAAGAGGCTCCTACTAGCCATGGCTTGGCCCAACCTTTCTTTGACTCTGATACCATTTGTCACGGCGCTAAATCCTTCAATCTTACAAACTGCGGCACCCACTTCGAATGCCATTTGGATGGCCTCCTCGCTACACCGTCTATCTTCCATTCATATCGATTATCCTTTTTTAACATTTAATAGTATTATTTCAGTATTGATATTCACAATAACACCTGTTACCCGAGCTGATGAATTTGACACAATAGATCTATTAAAAGCAACAAAGTAATAGGTGGAAGATATAGCATGGATTTATTTGTTCAATTACCAATACATAATTCTCAAAGAAAAGGTAAATCCAAAATCACTCGAATAGCCGCCAGAAGAAAGAAAACAAGTTCAATTAACAACTTCATATTAGTGTGTTTTTTAAAAGGAAAATGATTTGCTACTATAATTTTTTGATAGAAATTGGATAAAATTCAAATTAACACTATTCATCCCTTATTGGTACAAGGGATTCACCCCCAATTTAAATTTTAGCTAATTTCTATCCAATAATTATATTAATCTAACAAGGTCCTTTTTAAAATCCATTACATATTTAAATAGGGTGATGCACCACCTAACCTTAGAGTAGGACTAGGAATACGATCCTATACCTCTCCACCGAGTCCAATTTTTGGTTAAGATTTTGTGTGCTTCTATTCAGTCCGGTTCCTATGCGGAACAGCTATTTTTTCGCACATGCGAAACACTTTTTTTACTTTGAGAACATCACTAAACAGCGGTTAATTTTTTAATCAATCTGAGCCGCCAAAACTTTAATCTAACGGACGAGCTTTTGTCCCGCATGTGCGGAACAAAAGCTGTTCCGCATAGGAGCCGTGAGCGCTTCTATTACAACATTGGAATGCATATGTTCATAAAAAAAAAAGTTCACACTAAGGACGTAAGTCGCATTTCCGTTACGGGGCTAAGATGGAATTGGAATTTCCGTCCTGGGACGATGTGCCACGTCAGTCACTTCCGTCATGGACAAAAATGTTCTTAAAAAAAAAAAACTACCATGTTATGATCATTATGAAGAACCAGTGTCAGTACAATGCAATTCCCGAAAAAGAGTCGGCTCCTGTGCGGATCATCAATTGACGGTTGAGATCATTTGAGTTTTAATAAATATTATGAAGTTGGTTTTAAATCAAATGGTCGCAACTGTCAAATATTTGATCTGACGGTCCATAATTGTTTCGCACCTACGGAACAATCGATATTCCGCACTGGAGCCGTATTGATCTTCACGTTCCTCCCATTTTTGCAGTCTAGAGTTAGGATAATTCATATATGAACCAAATCCATTGCACCTTGCGTTTTAGAACTAGCAACATCATCGCAAAGTTGTCTCTTTCTTAATTCGGTGGTGATGTTGCCAGCTCTGGCCACAAGATCCACATGGACCTAAACCATATCAGAATTTTCCCTCGAATTATGTGTTTTTCTTGAGGGAATTTTCTTGTTTACTCTTATTGGATAGATTACTATTTAGTACTACCAGTGATGATTTCTTGATAAATTGCAGCGCAATCACTATGATTAAGATGAGTGAATGGCCTACCAGAGTGATAATGAAGATGAGTTTCATCAAATGAAAATGGAATTGGGTTTCATGCTTTTGGAAAGACTTATTCTTTGACCATGAATGTTGATGGGGTTGTTAAAGATTGGCTATTTCAGATGAAGAAGACAATAATGGAGGCCAATTTGTTTGGGACAAATATACCCCTTATGTGGTTGGCTCACGAGGTTTTTTTTCTTCTTAATATTCCAGATGAAGAAGACAACAATGGAGGCCAATTTGTTCAGGACAAATATACTCCTCATATGACCGGCACACGAGGTTTTTTCTTCTTAAAGTTTGGTCGGAAATGTCGCCGGAGTTTACAATTCGTGGCCCGCAAAATTTTGATGGCTACGAAACGCAAAATTAATTTTTATCGTCCAATATTTATAATTTATAGATAGTTGGTGACCATTTAATGCAATTCATCCAGGAAAAAATATGTTAACGAAACGAAACTCTTTACGATTGGCTGGTTTACCTTGATATGATGCGGCTCCATGTAGAGGATTTTATCTCCGCGGAGCAAGTCGAATACCTATTCGTCCAATGACGCAACTATAATCAAAGGCAGCTATCAGTTGCTACGCGCATCGTTGCAATTGGTAACTTCGATCCAATCAGACCCATGATACGTGTTGGTTTCCTATCTCTTTCTATCCTTCCTTCCACAGTCCACAGCCCACGCCGTTCTGGTATTGTATAAATCGGAAGAAAGGGGCCAATTCTTCTATCTTGAGCAGCCCCATGACCGATATCAGTGAAAACGAATTTCTTGATTTGGATGATTTATTCTCTGATTTCGTTCCCGTTGATCTATATTCTTCCGATGCCAAAACTCTTAATTCTGGTTCAGATTCTGCTGCTTCCTTGTCTATCGACGACATCGAGTATTTGTTCTTGAACGACGACATCGAGTATTTGTTGTTGAACGACGACGTTTCCGAGCCTCTAACTTCTGACGCCGATGCCGATGCTTTTTTGTCCGATTTACTTGTGGATTCTCCCCAGACGACGGTAGATGCAGGATCTGGATCTGATTCTTCCGCTGTTGCGGTGCCCCCCGATCTTGCCGTGGAATGTCGTAATGATCGGGATTCGAGCCATTCTGACCACTCGGATGAAAAGGCCGATCATCCTCATCATCAGAAAGGAGATGAAATTCATCAAGTAGACAATGACGAGAATGATCCGACCGCGAAGAAACGGAAAAGGTAGCGAGTTTCCCTCTGGTTGAATCTGCTTTTAGATTTATCTATGGAAGTAGTTAGTTGATTAGACCTGCTTTTACTATCAATTGAATGCATTTAGAAAATTAAATTGTTAATTTAAGTTGCTATCTCATATTATGAAGCGCAGGTAAAAGTATAACATAGCTTTGATTTCTGTTTGGTTGCCTAGTGATCTATGCTACCTATAATACACCATCCGTCCCTAAATCAATGTCTACATTTGACTTGCATAAAGAATTAAGGATTAAGTAGGTTAGTGGAGTTTGCCTAGTGATCTATGCTACCTGTAATACGCCTTCCGTCCCGAAATTAATGTCTACATTTGACTTGCATAAAGAATTTTGTAACTTGCTTTGAGCATGAGTAAGTTACAGAATATCCCTAAATATAGGAGGGAACCATAGGTTAGTGGAGTTTGCATCCTTACACGTAGGAGGATGGTTATGGAAGTTAATGGAGAAAGTATTCGGACAAACTAAAATAAAAAGTGGAGTAGTATTGTTTTTCTTTTGCTAGTATAGAGTATTGTATTGTGCATAATCATCCTTATCAAACTCTGCTGAACTTGCGTTGTTTGAACTTCCTGTTACTGATTGTATGGGGGGAATTTTGTTGTTACTGTTTTCCTTAAATGTTACATTTCTCTGCAATTCAGGCAGTTGAGGAACAGGGATGCAGCTGTTCGTTCACGGGAGAGAAAGAAGATGTATGTCAAGGATCTTGAGATGAAGAGTAGATTTTATGAAGCAGAATGCAGGAGGCTGGAGTGGACGCTCCAGTGTGTTCGTGCAGAAAATCACGCTTTACAGTTTGCCCTGCATTGTAATAATCATCAGGCCTTTGGTTCTTCCAACTCCAAGCAGGAGTCTGCTGTGCTCATGTTGGGTAAGTGCCACTTTCCTCACTGTGCTTTTTCTTTCCCCTCCATATCTATTTGGATTCATAGTGAAGTCAACAAAAAATTACAGAGCTATTAGTTGTGAACCGAATAAAACTGACATAATTCAATGTGATATGAGTTGTTGTTCAATTGTATTGTAGCTGAAAGTCTTATGGTCAAAAAAATATGATCGCAACATCTTTTCTTTCCTCTGCCTTGTTCTCATCTTGTTATCACTGATATCTTTTGACAAAATTTTCCCAATGTATGCTTAGATTAAAAACACGTGATGGTGTTCTATTTTATTGTTCTTCCACGAGCACCCTGCTAGAACACTTGTAAACTTTCGCCACCACTTCTACATCCGTTAGAATTGTCTGTATATATTTCCTTATATTGTTAGGAATAAAAGAGCCTACGAATGTAGAAGATACCGTTCTGCTGATAGTGAATGTGGTATAAGATACTCCCATGTAAAGATTCTTCCCTGTTTGTTCATGTTAGTTTGCCTCCCTTTTTTTCTTTTTCTTTTTCTTTTTTACAAAAAATGCCTTTTGAAGCTTTATCATCACCATTAGTACCCCTGAGCAATGTAGAGTTTTTTTTATCAGCTTCCCGCACTCTTCTTATTCGGTTACTTTTATAGTAATGAATTTTTCGTGTATCTTAATCATGGAATTGACTTCTTAGATTATATAGAATTCTTAGATCATTTAGGCTCCGCCAAAATGATACTCTCTGAACCTGATCCTATCGACTTGAATTCAGTCATTGTGAATAACTTTCATATTATTGTTGCTATGGAGGATTGGATTTTGTCTTGTTTCATTTTCGTTTTGAATTTCGCATAAAATAGTCTGAGAATGGTGTTTGGAATTTGCAGAATCCCTGCTGTTGGGTTCCCTGCTTTGGGTGATGGGAATCATAAGCCTGTTCGTGCTTCCCAGACAGTTGCTGCTAATACTAGAAGCAGCACTAAACGCGGGAGGAAAAAGACAGATAAGTCTGGCTTCCAGAAAGATGGAAAGTAATATCTTTGGGTTGTCAGTGTGCGGATCCTTTATGAAGAGTAAGAGATGGAGAGGTTCAATAACAAGAATGAAAGTGATTTTCAGAAGAATTGATAGATGCCTAATGTCCATCTATCTGTCATCTTGATGCTTGCAACTCGATGAAATTGTGATATGTGTGGGTGTGATTTTGTTTTCTTTGAGATGCTTTGTAGCATTTTGCTTTCAGCATCTTTAGTACACTGTACTTAAAACTGTTATTGTTTCTTCCTAACTTGAATTATCAATGTTGGCCTATGTTATTCCCCCTACTTACTTTGTCTCCTCATATGAAGTATGAAATCTCCTCTTATGAATTTTTATTGTGATGAAGTTTTGACGGTATATTTATTTGTATAACGAATGTAAAAATGTAAAAATAGTTGGCTTTCGTGTATTGTACCCATTGATTCGGGAGTAAGTTTTAGAATGATAATTACTTCCACGCTGAAAAGAAGAAATTTATCATGTTTGATAGAGATGGGTAACTAGGAACATTCTTTGGTTACTCCGCCCAAGTGAAAAGAAGCAGTAGGAATCTGTATGTGTTTGTTTGTTTGTTTGTTTTTTTTGAAGTCCATCTGGACAGATGTCCCATAAGGGAAGAGTAGTACCTCACCAAAGGAGGAAGAGATAATTTTGAAAAGGGAGAATTTAAAGCATGCTCTATGCGCGGGATGGTATCGAACCCACGACCTTAGCCATTGCCCCACTGGACAAAGAACATTGTGATGTATGTGTTTGTTGGTGAATGGAATGTTGCTACCTCGTCATAATTTGAAGAGTTGAAACTGCTGGGGTGGGGGTGGTTTAGGTAGATCACACTGTTTTAGCATATGATCTGTGGGAAGTTGATGTTTGGTGAGACTGCGGCTCCCGATGTATTTACTAAAAATGTCCCAACCAGTATATGCTTTTCCAGGTGCTAAAAGGATACCCCCTCTTTTTTTTTATCTCTTCTTTTTGCCTCTCCCCCCCCCCTCTCTAAATGATAATGAAATTCGAACATTTTTTTTTTGAAATCTTTGTTATTCACTTGGCAATATTTAAATACTTCTTTTATACATTTGAAGCAATAAAAGTTGTGAATCAAATTTAGAACTTACAACTAGATAAAAGTAGTTTTTTTTTTCCATTTTGCGTAAGTTTTACATAATAAAAAAATTAAAAACTGTATCTGTATCTCCAGTAATTTTTAATATTCTTGTTTCTCTTTTCTTATAATTGAAAAAAAAAATTATACTACAAACACAATATATTCAATTTAAACTCAACACTAAAATAAACTTGGGTAAAGATAATTGAGCCTTTACATTTATAAAATAAGTAGGAGGTGCAAATATTATTTTCTTTACTTGTTTAAATTATTTTTATCTTTCTCTTACTATTCAATATTTTTAATTGTGAAACTAATACAAGTTTGAACTCAAAATTCTTTCAACTTAACATTCCAAACAAATTACTCCGTCTCAAATTGTATAGAAATTAAGAAAAATAATTTAACATTTTATTAATGAGGGAGGAAGTAAATGCATAAACAATTATTTCACAAAAAAGTAGTACTAAAGAAGAAACTAGAAAGGGTAGGATAGTGAATTTATAAATAATAAGAAGGGGAAAGCAAGGGCATAGGAAAAATAGCAATACAATAGGCGGAAAGTTAAAGGCCAGAGACTTTGTTGGTTCCGTCCTATATAAATGCTATTTTATCAGAAGCTCCGCCCTGAGATTCATTATCATTAGAGAGAGAGATTGAATCAGTCCTTCCATTCCCTCATTTGGTTTCTTCGGTTCTGAGAGATAGACAAATCAATGGATTCAGATTATGGAATTCCAAGAGAACTTTCTGATCTGCAGAGGCTTCGCTCTCAGTACAAGCCTGAGCTCCCTCCTTGCCTTCAGGTACTCCCTCCTCCCCATAACATTGCTAACAATCAAATTTCATATTCATAACTCTAACTGTTAAAAATATGAATATTAACAGAGGATCTTCCAGCATTGCACTGATCCGTTTTTTTGAGTTTTTTTTTTTAATATTTATTGTGAAATCTGTTGCTCTATTTTTATGTCCTGCAAATCGGATCTGACCTGCTTGATTGCCTGCTGTTTTCGCTCGTTTTTTACAGTTTGCTGATCTGACGTTTCTCTCGTTTCTAGCGTTAGTAGGAAACAATTATGTGTTAGTTTCTGAGATAGATAAATTAGTTACTTTCTCTGAATCTCTTATTTTGATTGCAGAGTATGAAACAAACATTATACTGTTGTTTGTTCTTATTGCTGGCCAGTCATTCTCTTTTAAATGATGCATTCACTCTACGTCGTATGTTGCACATTTTTTTTTTTTGGAAACAATTGTAAAATTACAACCTAAACAGAGACAAATGTTACCTAGAAAAAGTTGATCAAATTGTAGGATTGTTATCTTCATACCAGTGACGGATCCAGAAAAAAAAATTTCATTGGGTCATTTGATATACACAACAATTCACTGCGGTTATTTATACATTTATTATCTAAATGGGGTAAAATATATTATATATAATTAAAAAAATTAAAAAAAATCACTGGGTCATTTGATATACACAACAATTCAACAATTCATTGGGGTCATTTATACATTTATTATCTAAATAGAGTAAAATATATCATATATAATTAATTTTTTTTTCTTTTTCACTGGTCATTTGACCCCAGTGACCATCACCTACATCCGTCTCTGCTTCCTACCATCTTAGGCACAACGTATAATCCTACCTATAATCCTACTGAATTTCTCTACTTCTCTTCCATTTCCTTACTCAAATTTTCTCCTAATGCTTCCCTGCAAAAATTGTCTTGATGCATTGGAATTTCCATAATATATTGTTAATGGACCAAGAAAATCAGTGTGAGCTAACTTATAGTTGTAGTATGAACGTGCAAGCTTTTGTTGTATACTAGCTCGCTTATATATATATATATATATATATATATATATATATATATATATATATATATATATATATATATATATATATATTTTGGTGATAACTCAGCCCTGTTTTCCTTTTGCTTACACCAAAGTTCTTTGATTCTTTTTATAGGGATCAACTGTCCGAGTAGAGTTTAGTGATGCCACAATTACTGCAGATTCAATGGGTGCCCACACCATAAGTCGTGCATTTCCTCACACTTACGGTCAGCCGTTAGTTCACTTTCTTAGGGCAACTGCCCAGGTCCCTGCTGCTCAGGTTATCACTGAGCACCCATCAATTAGGTATTTATCTAGTTATTTCAGTTATACATGTTATTTGAAGCAAACAGATTACTCGTGATGCTCATATTTAAAGGACATTAGCTTCTTACCTTGATTGACCTGTGTAAATTCTCTCCTCCGTTTTATGGTCTTACTCTTTACTTGGGGACTGTATTTTAGCCGGGAAAAGTAATGAAATATTCTATCACCAGATGAAACAATTTATGTCTGTATCCGGATTCCCGAGTCCCTTCCCCTCCTCTCTTTTTATAGATTTGTACGTGTCTTTTTGTCTATCCTTCTGAATATGAGGAATCAATTTTCATCAGCTTTTTTTGTTATAATTTAATTGCGTAGTCTTTCCATCAATTTCTTTCCTATTTTATCCCGTAGGGTGGGTTTGGTTTTCTGCGGTAGACAATCTCCTGGAGGGCATAATGTCATTTGGGGGCTCTATGAAGCTATCAAAGGTCATAATCCTAACAGTACTTTGCTGGGTTTTCTAGGTAAGTATCGGTGTTTGTTCCCTATGTATTGTATTATTTCGCTTTTGTTAATTCTATGTATGTTGGTTTACATTGATGCATGGTTTATTCTTATATGCTCAAACCCTTTACCTATTCTTGTGTGTTTGTTATATATTGTCTGGTCAATGATACCTTCCTAGTTTGTTTACCATGTTAAACTTTTCATTATGTTTAAAAGTTGGCCACATTCTCCATGGATCGACTTTTAATATGGATCTCTATTTTATGATGTTTTCTGATAAATGATCATCTTTATCCCACTAGGTGGTTCTGACGGTTTATTTGCGCAGAAGACTTTAGAAATAACTGATGACGTGCTTGCAACATACAAAAATCAAGGTACAAAATAAACCAGATCCTTATACCATGAAGTCTTTTTTTCCCTACTTTAACTTCATTGCTAATATCTGGGAGTGATTCAAAATTTTCTCTCAAGGTGGGTATGATTTACTTGGACGAACAAAAGATCAAATAAGAACTACTGAGCAGGTCAATGCTGCAATGGCTGCATGCAAGGCTTTAAAGTTAGATGGTCTCGTTGTTATTGGGGGTATATCTGATTATCTCTCTTTAATTTTTTTTTATCCGTAGGATAAACACGATGCACGAGTTCAATGAATTTCTGATGATAAATTTCTTGCTTCTTGAAGGGGTAACATCAAACACAGATGCTGCTTATCTTGCTGAAACTTTTGCAGAAGCAAAATGTCCAACAAAGGTGTTTTTCCCTGCATCGTTACACTATTAACGAGTCTTTCTGAGCATTGTTGATATTAAACTGATAAAACTCTGCCCAGACACCATTGTCTGAGCTTTATGTGGTAAAATGAATCTTCTGATAAAGCAATACTGGAATCAAGTATCTCGCTTCTTGCATATATTTACTGAACCCAGTCAGAGGAGGTAACAGTTGCTGAAATTTCTGCAGGTTGTGGGTGTCCCAGTCACTCTAAATGGAGATCTCAGGAATCAATTTGTTGAAACAAATGTTGGTTTTGATACCATATGCAAGGTATGAAGTCATGTAAATAGGAAACTGCAGTCTTTTTATCCTTCACACCCCCTGCTTTAACCCTTGCTTTCTCTTGATTTTTGTTTTACTACAACATAGCTAGGCCTAGGCCTTGAAACTTTAATTACTCTAACTACTCCACACTCACCATATTTCTTCTTAGGGTTTAAGTTACAAAGATACTTAAAACTCTAGTTTTTCCGTGGTTGACTGAGAAATAGTTAGTACCTAATTTAGGGCCTAAAGTTGACTTCATTGTCTCTTGTGATTTCTTTTAGGTCAATTCACAGCTCATTAGCAACGTATGTACAGATGCGCTGTCTGCAGAAAAGGTACTTGTTTCACCTCATTGACAATGCATAATCCTCAAATTAGTATTCCGTCAGCTTTCAAGTGTTTTTTCCTATTCTGAGTAAAAAAAATTGAAGTTGGATTAGGCATTTTGACAGCAGTAAACATTCAATTTCAAGTCAAATTTGTTATCCATTTCTTAGTATCTCTGAAGCAACTTTTCAAGATATATTTTCTTAATATTTTAACACCCTCCAACTTCTCTCTTTTCAGTATTACTATTTCATCCGACTAATGGGTCGAAAAGCATCACATGTTGCTTTAGAATGTACTCTCCAGTCGCATCCAAATATGGTTAGTATTCTTGTGTTTCTTATTACTGATATTGACTTTGCAACATACTGACTTTTGGTGTCTTTATCTATTTCCGTCTCTTGAAACCCATCGTAATTTTCTTGCAGTTAATTCTTGGTGAGGAGGTGGCTGCATCTAAGCTTACTCTTTTTGACATCACAAAACAAATTTGTGACGCAGTTCAAGATAGAGCTGAACAAGGTGCAAACCTTTTACTAGGTTGTCAAGTGATTTCTTATCACTGGATGCTAACCAATCTTCGTTTCAGATAAATACCATGGTGTCATTCTCTTGCCGGAGGGCTTGATAGAAAGCATCCCTGAAGTATATGCCTTATTAAAGGTATAAGCACATGTAATAGCACTGAACTCTTGGGCTCACTCAATGATGCCATCCTTCTTGCGGGGAAGAAGAGGCTGAAGAGAGGAGTTTTGTCATATCTGGTCACAGATATCCTGCGGAAAATACTCCTAGTTTGGTGTTTGTTTTTATTTTACGTGCTTAGAATTATTGTATAAACTAACTTACTTATGAAGCTCTTTTACTTTTCAGGAAATTCATGGTTTGCTCAGGCAAGGTGTTTCTTCTGACAACATCTCCTCTCAACTGTCACCTTGGGCGTCTGCATTGTTCGAATTTCTACCACCTTTCATAAAAAAACAGGTACGTCCTCATGCCTTCACTTGAACGGGTAAATTATGTTATTCAAATCTTCAAACGTTTTGGTGACAGTGCTTAGATGAATTTTAATGGTGCAGCTTCTCCTCTATCCAGAATCCGATGATTCTGCACAGTTATCCCAGATTGAGACTGAGAAACTTCTTGCTCATCTTGTGGAAGAAGAAATGAACAAACGACTGGTAAGCGATAAGCCTCCTGCATCTTCCTCATCCGTATGCTTTAGCTTCTATTTGTCCTCTTAGAAATTGTAAAGCTCTTTAACTATTTTTAAAAAGCCCTGGGACGGGGTAAGTTTTTCAAAGGATTGCCAGTATCTCATGCAAATACAGATAATCCTCAATACATAATATATGCTGCAATTAGGTGGTGTCTATGTCAGTCTGTTTTTGCTTGCCTGTAATTCGCTTTCCTTTTTAAGTTATTAATGGCGAATTTATCCCCTTGAAACAATAATTATACAGGTGATCTTAAGCATTGTACGTAGACAGCAGAAAAGACCTTTCTACCGTAGCTTACCACTAATAATTTTACTCTTTAGGTTATTTCTTAGAAATTAAGAATTTGATTGGGATGCAGTAATCTGATTGACATTCCAGCACATATTTGATCTTTGTGCTGCATATTATCTCCTGCGAGCCCTTTTGCATTGGGACAGGTGATGAGTTTGGAAGTAGATGGTTGGAAGCAACTCTTATCTAAATTTTCTAACAGTATGTCCTTCCTGAAGCATCATTAATTGGATAACATATATCTTAAAGAATTGTAGCTTGGTTATGACCTTTTTTAGCTTTGTCTCTGTAAGCAGATATTTTAACTACAGCTCTACTTTTATAATGGTCCATGCAGAAAGAAGGAACTTACAAGGGAAAGAAATTTAATGGTATCTGTCACTTCTTTGGTTATCAAGCTCGGGGATCCCTTCCCTCAAAATTTGACTGCGATTATGCTTATGTAAGTTTTATTATGCAAGTTTTATGCCCTTTCTTGTAAGTCGTTTAAGTTGTAACAATATTAATTGAACATCTTCTTCTGCAGGTTCTTGGTCATATCTGCTACCATATTCTGGCAGCTGGACTAAATGGGTATATGGCAACTGTAACTAACCTAAAAAATCCCTTGAACAAATGGCGCTGCGGAGCTGCTCCAATCACAGTAGGATTCTGATTGCTTTACGCTTCCTACCTTAATCTTTTTGCTGTTTCACAAGGATTTGCCAGGAGATCTGGAATCGTGCAATTAGAGATTAATCATTTTATACTTCCATTTTCCTGTTTCCTTTTCTCTCTGGCTACTTTAAACTGCTTATTCTTGTATCAATAGAAACTGAGAGTCATTTACCAACTTCAGGCTATGATGACTGTTAAGCGTTATGGTCATGGCCTTGGAGCCTTACACGTAGGAAAACCTGCTCTGCATCCTGCTACCGTGGATTTGAAAGGCAAAGCATACGAGTACGTAAATCTTTTATTGTTCTGTTGGTTGTTTAATCATCATTAATGTTGAATCAGAAACCCCAGTAGAAGAAAATTCACCTTTGTTTCCTCCTCCCCTGCTGAGGTTCTTCAGACTTTAAATCCAGCCAAAAAATTAACCAAATTCTCGTTACAAGACTCACAACTGCTAAATCATTTTAATCTCCTGAAGAATAACAACATCCTCTTTCAACAACTGCTAAATTATCTTTGTGGGTTTTGAAGGTTATTGAGGCAAAATGCAACAAAATTTTTGCTGGACGATGTCTACAGAAACCCAGGACCGCTTCAATTTGATGGACCTGGTGCTGATTCTAAGGCTGTAACTTTGTGCGTTGAAGACCAGGACTACATGGGTCGTATCAAGCAATTGCAGGAATATCTTGACAAGGTGGGTTATACCCTTTTAACCTTTATTATTAATGGATCTATATGACCATATGTCTAATCCATCCATTCGCGCATCCTGATTTCCATTTTTCACCCTCCTAGGTGCGTACCATTGTGAAACCAGGCTGCTCGCAAGATGTTCTGAAAGCTGCTTTGAGTGCCATGGCATCCGTGACAGACATTCTATCCGTGATGTCGTCACCATCAAACGGTGGCCACACTCCCTTTTAGGAGTATAAGATATAATGACATTTGTGCAAGGAAATTTTGTGAGTGAGCGTGGTCATCAGCTGCAAATGCCTGTTCTGTTCTGATGCGGAGTCTGCTAAGATACCGTACCATTAGATGTTTGATGACAATAAAAACATAGCATGGAGTTTTATTTCTTTTCAGGTCTTATACCTGTTATTTTTCTTCTCGAGTCTGTGGACAGATGTGATTTCTATTTTCTCCTAGAATGAAGAGGATTTTGTTTGGGCTTTAATAATTTTGGTAAGACTCTTATGGGCTTTGCATGGGCCTGACCCATTTATTTCATATCAGTCATGACATGGCACCCGAAAAAGTGGGACAAACATTTTTGTCCATAACGGAAGTCCCACTTCCGTCCTGGGTCCATAACGGAAGTGGGACTTCCGTCGTGGATGACGTGGCACTTCCCCAGACGCGCCTCGCCACATCAGCGGAGGACGGAAGTCCCACTTCCGTTCTGGGGCTTCCGTCCTCAAGTCACCGATGGCTTTTGCAAATGTGATGGGATGGAAAGGATGGAAGTGTTGTACTATACACGTTTTCTTTTTCTTTTTTCTTTTTTCTTTTTTCTTTTGGTTTTTTTTTATGTTAAATTTATATATATATATATATATATATATATATATATATTTTTTCTACAATTGCGAATCGAAAAAAACTCGAATCCTTTAGACATTATTTGATGTAGTAATATGATTATTTTAAACACATTAATTGATTTTACTCCAATAGCACTACTACATATACAATAATTTTAATAATATATTAGATAATGTATTCTAGTATACACTAATATACACTAAAATGAGATTGACATTGTAAAGAAAAAAAACAAAAAATTGAGTCGTATCCACGGCTCCTTTCCTTTTTAATTTTCTACTTTATTTCTTATATTATTTTATTAACTAACCCCTATTTAATTCCGTATTAAATTGATGTGATTTTCTATATATATTATCTATATTATACTAACTTTCCTAATCCAAATAAAATCCTAATTAATTCTAATACCAATCCCACATCTAATTAACTTATTCATCTACGTCATTTACAACTATACCCCGATTACGATACGCGAGTGAAACGCCCTCAACAAAAAGTTAATCAAATATATCACGTAATATGTGATGAAAAAATAAATTGTTCAAAATCACATATCGAGCAAACTAAATTCATAAAAATCACATATCGAGCACGTAATATGGGGACTAATAGGGTTTGTTAGGGTTTTAGGGTTATGAAAGGGTTTGTTAGGGTTATGAAAGGGTTTTAGGGTTATTAGGGACCTATCCACCCTAAAACCCTTTCATAACCCTAACAAACCCTAATAACCCTAACAAACCCTATTAGTCCCCATATTACGTGCTCGATCCACCCCATATTTTTCTGAGACACAGAGTCTAGCTTGTCACGGAACATTCTCCAAATTGTTTATTTATTTTATTATTTTTTTAGTATAGGGTAGAGAAATTACAAGAGGTGTCTACTAATCTTGATGTCAAACTCGCAAGAGAGAGTATACTGTCATTAAAACATGTTCTCATTGACTCCAAATTAACTACTTAGGAGTATGAATTCTAACCCTGATAACCCTAACAACCCCTACTAACCCTAACAACCCCTAATAACCCTAAAACCCTTTCATAACCCTAAAACCCTAACAAACCCTATTAGTCCCCATATTACGTGCTCGATATGTGATTTTTATGAATTTAGTTTGCTCGATATGTGATTTTGAACAATTTATTTTTTCATCACATATTACGTGATATATTTGATTAACTTTTTGTTGAGGGCGTTTCACTCGCGTATCGTAATCGGGGTATAGTTGTAAATGACGTAGATGAATAAGTTAATTAGATGTGGGATTGGTATTAGAATTAATTAGGATTTTATTTGGATTAGGAAAGTTAGTATAATATAGATAATATATATATATATATAGAAAATCACATCAATTTAATAAGGAATTAAATAGGGGTTAGTTAATAAAATAATATAAGAAATAAAGTAGAAAATTAAAAAGGAAAGGAGCCGTGGATACGACTCAATTTTTTGTTTTTTTCTTTAAAATGTCAATCTCATTTTAGTGTATATTAGTGTATACTAGAATACATTATCTAATATATTATTAAAATTATTGTATATGTAGTAGTGCTATTGGAGTAAAATCAATTAATGTGTTTAAAATAATCATATTACTACATCAAATAATGTCTAAAGGATTCAGAGTTTTTTCGATTCGCAATTGTAGAAAAATAATATATATAAATTTAACATAAAAAAAAAAGAAACCAAAAGAAAAAAGAAAAAGAAAACGTGTATAGTACAACACTTCCATCCTTTCCATCCCATCACATTTGCAAAAGCCAATTCGGTGACTTGAGGGACGGAAGTCCCACTCGTTCTCGCCCTGAACGGAAGTGGGACTTCCGTCCTCCGCTGATGTGGCGAGGCGCGTCTGGGGAAGTGCCACGTCAGCCAGGACGGAAGTCCCACTTCCGTTATGGACCCAGGACGAAGTGGGACTTCCGTTATGGACAAAAATGTTTGTCCCACTTTTTCGAGTGCCATGTCATGACTGATATGAAATAAATGGGTCAGGCCCATGCAAAGCCCCGACTCTTATTGGGGCTTCATTGTTGTGATTGGGGCTTCATTGTTGGGCTTCTTTAATCACAATGTAGGCGAGGCCATTACCATTGAAGAAAAATCTGAAATTACAAGAAAATAAAAGTTATACAATGATTTAAAAAATCATGATAACAGACAAAAGCCACAACTAATAAAACTTGAGTGGTTAGGAGATACTAAATTAAAAATTAGTAAGATAAATAAATACATAATCTTCTTCTTCACAACAGAAATAGGAGTTTCAGATACTCTCATAGCAACAGAAATGGGAGTTTTAGTAGATTATTTAGTACACTTATTGGGACTATTTGCCAATCTTCCATAGTCCTAGTTTGTGACACGGGATATTTTAGTAGACTATTTAGTACATCAATGATATTGTTTAATTTCTAATAACATTAGTGGACCAGAAAGAATTCATGGGCTTACACCATTCACATCATTCCATGTGTGAATGATAAGGATTAACAAGACATAATGTCATATTAAATTCTAACCATCATTTTATGTTATTTGATCTTTGTTTGATCCAATAATTATTATTGTAATGTTATTGGAGTAACGGAGAGTGTAATAGATCTAAGGGGGGTGTATTCAATGTAGAATCTATAGGATTTTTAAGAATTTTTAAAGTCTATAGGTATTCAATTTGGATTTTAGAAAGTTCAGTGAAATCTAAAGGTATTCAATTTAGATTTTAAAAAGTCCATTAAAATCTAGAGGTATTCAAAACTCTATAGATTTTCATAGATTTCATTAAAGGTAGGATTTTGATGGATTTACTAGGCTTAACTGTGTTTGTGAAATCTCTTCTAATTCCTTAAGATTTTGATTTTCTCTCATTAATATTAAAATTAAATGTATTTGATTACAATTTTTTTAGTGATCTCATTTCTTTAAAATTATAAGAAAAAGGGTAAAAAGCGCTGTCGCCCCCTAAACTATTCCGGTTTTTGGTTTTTGACCCTCAACTAAAAAGGGTCAACTGTTACCCCCTAAACTATTTCGGATTTTGGTTTTTGACCTTCCATCCATATTCTCCGTTACATCATAACGGAAGTCCAAAAAATGGGGCCATTTTGGGAAAATTATATCATTCATAATAAATAGAATTAAATTTAAGGGGAAAAAGGGCATTTTAAGATTTTTTTTCAGATGTTGGAATTTACAGTTGGTGGTTGGAGAAGAAGAGTGGTACCCGACTTACGACTTCTTCTGTCACTGTTCTCACCGGCGACTTCTTTTTTCTCGTCAGAATAATAGTTTTTTTTTTTGTATAAAAACAAAAAATTTAGGATCTTATACAGATTGTCCAAAAATGCCCCCATTTTTTGGACTTTCGTTATGATGTAACGGAGAATATGGATGGAAGGTCAAAAACCAAAATCCGAAATAGTTTAGGGGGTAACAGTTGATCCTTTTTAGTTGAGGGTCAAAAATAAAAAACCGGAATAGTTTAGGGGGCACGAGCGCTTTTTACCCTAAGAAAAATAAAGAAATATCCAAACTTTAATCGTTAGAAAACTCAATATGAAATGTTTATTTCCCAAAAATAAGATTTATTGTCATAATATCCAAACAATTTTCTTCTTAATCATCTTCAAATAGAAATTAAAGAAAGCAAACAATTTCTTCTCTATTTCATTTCCTCTTAAATAGAAAATCAAAGGGAAAAAAGAGTTGACCCATCACAAAACATATCTCAATTAAACTAAAGAAAACAATACTAGTAAGTAAATTATATAAACCTTAAACAAATAAATTAAAAAAAAACTGCAGTTACGTGATTTAAAAAAAAATCAAACACAATCACCAAACTTTTTAAATTTTAAACAAAATAATTTAATAAAAAAAAAATTAAATTGATAAACATATGTTAATTTTGAATGTTCAACACCGCTTAATCTGTATAATATATCACTGGATCAGTCTGTCTCATCCACCCCTGACCCTCCCAAAAAAAGTTGTAGCAATGAGTAGTCGGGATTGAATTGATTATGGATTGTGAGCTCCCCCACGAGTACGACTCCCTGCTGGGCGCGACGAAGAGGAAGAGCCGAAGAGCTGCACTATTGTCCTCTGCCACTAAGCCTATATTTTGAAATTTACAATACTCTCAGTTATGAATTCTGCCACCTTACCAGCTGCCGAGAATATTTGCTACTCCGACATTCGTTCCGTGGCTAACCGTTTTGCCGCCCAACTTCAACTCTGTTGTCCCCATAGTTCTACTTCTTACTCTCTCGCCCGAATCATTCATGCTCGAATTATCACTTCTGGGTTCAAACCTCGTGGCCACATTCTTAACCGTTTGATCGATGTTTACTGCAAATCCTCCCATTTCACCTATGCAAAGAAACTGTTTGATAAAATTCCCCAACCAGATGTTGTTGCGAGAACCACCTTAATTGCTGCTTATTCCGCTTCTGGGAATGTCAAGTTTGCAAGAGAGGTTTTTGATAAAACGCCAATTAATATTCGCGATACTGTTTTCTATAATGCTATGATCACTTGCTATTCACATAATAATGATGGCCATGCCGCTATTAAACTGTTTAATGATATGAAGCGGAAAGGTTTTTTGGCTGATAACTTTACATATACTACTGTGATTGCAGCTTCGGCCCTTATAGCCGATCATGAAATGCATTGCGAACAGCTTCATGCTGTGGTGGCAAAGTCGGGTACTGGAACAGTTACTTCGGTGATGAATGCACTTGTTTCGCTCTATGTTAAGTGTGCATCCTCGCCGTTGGCATCTTCTCGTTTGTTGATGGATTCAGCTTGGAAGTTGTTTGATGAGATGGCAGTCAAGGACGAGTTATCCTGGACAACAATCATCACAGGGTATGTCAGGAATGATAACCTTGACGCTGCTCGCAAAGTCTTTGATGAGATGGATGAGAAGTTAGTGGTTGCTTGGAATGCAATTATTTCAGGATATGTGCACAAGGGATTAGTTTCTGAAGCTTTAGAAATGTTTAGAAAGATGTCTGTGCTGGGAATTAAGCACGACGATTTTACGTATACCAATATTCTTAGTGCCTGTGCAGAGGCTGGATTGTTTAATCATGGAAAGCAGCTGCATGCTTACGTCCTGCGAACAGAAGCAGGGGAGTTCTTAGTGTCTGTCAGCAATGCCCTGATCACTTTGTACTCAAAGTGTAATAAAGTTGATCAAGCTAGGAAGATCTTCGACCAGATTGCTGTCAAGGATCTTGTTTCTTGGAATGCAATCTTATCAGCATATGTAAGTTCACGGCGTATTGATGAAGCAAGATATTTTTTTGAAAGGATGCCTGAGAAGAATTCATTGACATGGACGGTTATGATATCGGGGTTCGCACAAAATGCATTTGGGGAAGAAAGTTTGAGGCTGTTCAACCAAATGAGGTTGAATGGGATTGAGCAGTGTGATTATGCATTTGCAGGAGCAGTTACTGCTTGTTCTGTGCTTGCAGCATTAGAGCAAGGGCGCCAACTTCATAGCCAGATAATTCGACTTGGTTTTGATTCAAGTCTTTCAGCAGGAAATGCACTAATAACTATGTACGCTAGATGTGGAGTCGTTGAGGCAGCTCATACTTTGTTTTTTACTATGCCTTCTCTTGATTCAGTATCTTGGAATGCAATGATCGCAGCATTAGGCCAGCATGGACATGCTGCTCAAGCAATCAAACTTTACGAAGAGATGCTGGAAGAGCAAATATTTCCTGATCGGATAACCTTCCTCACAATTCTTTCTGCTTGTACTCATGCAGGTTTAGTGGAAGAAGGACGTCGTCTTTTTAATTCAATGTCTGAAAACTTTGGAATAAACCCTGGTGAAGATCATTATGCCCGTTTAGTTGATTTGCTGTGTCGAGCTGGAAAACTTTCAGAAGCAAAAAGTGTAATACATGGTATGCCTTTTGAACCTGGGGTGCCTATTTGGGAGGCTCTACTTGCTGGTTGCCGGAATCATCGAAATTTGGACTTGGGGGTACAAGCAGCAGAGCGACTCTTGGTTCTGATGCCACAACATGACGGAACCTACATACTTTTGTCCAACATGTTCGCCACAGCTGGCCGTTGGGAGGAAGCTGCCAAGGTTCGGAAATTGATGAGAGACAGAGGAGTTAAGAAGGAGCCTGGTTGTAGTTGGATTGAGGTTGAAAACAAGGTACATGTCTTTTTGGTAGATGATACTGCTCATCCCGAAATGCAAGCAGTTTACAACTATCTGGTCGAGTTGGTATTGAGGATGAGAAAATTGGGATATGTTCCAGATACAAAGTATGTCTTGCACGATATGGATTCTGAACAAAAGGAATATGCTTTGTCTACTCACAGTGAGAAGCTTGCAGTTGTGTTTGGACTCCTCAAACTCCCTCGTGGAGCCACAATAAGGGTCTTTAAGAACCTTCGGATTTGTGGTGATTGCCATAATGCATTCAGGTTCATGTCAATGGCAGAGGAGAGAGTGATTATAGTGAGAGATGGAAAGAGATTTCATCACTTTAGGAATGGTGAATGCTCTTGTGGTAACTATTGGTGAGCTGAAATGACAAGAACATGTACAAACAAATTGCAGGTAAAGTGCATATAAAAATGATCTAGCTCCTGTTCCCATCCTTTCCCCGACATATCCTCCCCCTGAGCTCCCCAAGAAAAAAAGGAAAGATGGGGGGGAAGGGAAAGGAAGGCCTTGCATCTGAGTATGAGGTTATTATCTGTCCGTGTGGATTATGTTTTCCTTGCATCTTTTATTTCCCAGGACATGAGAAGTTCACTGTAGCAAGATATTCCGTGGAGAAACGTTTTTTTCCCCTTGTCGAGTTCTGACAGTGCTAACATGAAACAGGTATAACTTTAGACATGCCTAATTTTATTCATACCAATTGCTGTCCATCTATATCTATGCTCTTTTGATAATACGAGAGATCTCAATCTTGAATCTTATCTCTTTCTTTCTTTGCCTCTATGGTTAAAGGATTCCCGTTAATTGGTGTGACGAACTTGAATTTCACATTCTGCAGTGTGAATGATTAAACTCTCCTTTCATATGGGAATGCTGCAAGTTTGAGTACAGAACAGATGACACAATCTCCCAGGTAATTTGAGGGAGTAGACAGCAGATAAGGGAATAGTAGTGTCAGTTGGATGTTTTGGTATCACACTGCGGTTGGAATTCAACTATGGATTGGAGGCAATAAACTTTGGCGTTCCAGTGGTTGCAATGCACCCCCCCCACGGTTTGTGTACCAAATTTTTAATTCACACTTCTCGTATGGGAAAACTAGCCCAAAATGCAGCACACGGAAATGGATCTCAGGTTGGATCCAGGCCCTAAAATTCAGGCTCAACTTCTCCCTTTTTTTTTTGGGAGTCCATTTATGAATATAAAATTAAGAAGGTTTATTTCTTTCCCTAAAGAAAAAGAAGATAAAGGAGTTATTACTTGACCAATTTTGAGTTTTTGACCATGACAAAATTGTATTATTGTGAGGTTAGCCGTTTTCACCACATGCAAAAAGATATTTCGACCAACAATAATATTTTTGATACGTTTTATCAATCTTTAGTAACTCTTTCTTTAGTCTTAATTATGCTTATTGATTGTGTAATATTCCAACTATATATTTTAGGTGAATGTGCTATGAGGATTAGTTATTCCTTTAGATGGATATGGATATCCTGAATTCTTTTTTTTTACATGTGATATATGATACTCGGGGTAAGGTGATGTAATTGCTAAATCTCATATAACTTAATTTTTGTAAAGTTATATATACATATCCTATTTTAATGATATTGATGTTCTAGATTGAAAAAACATTGTTTTCAAAATACAAATTAAGCATTAAATTCGAAAGATTTGAAGATAATCATAAAAGGGCAAAAACATCAAATTGTGACGGTTATAGGCCCCTCAAAATTGTCATGGGTTAGGAGTAAAGAGCGAAAGGCACGAGGACAGAACAGACATTTTAGAATAAGACCGACTAATACAGGTGTTTAATTGTTGAGGAGAGAGGAGAGGCAAACCCGTTCTTTTCATCTAAGAAACCGCAGAAGCAGAGGCAGAGGCAACCCCCGCCCCATTCTTCTTCTTCTTCTTCTTCTTCTTCTTCATCATCCCTTTCTCTCTCTCTCTCCGCTGCCTGCCACCAGTAGCGGTTGCGGTGGCTCTTACGTAATCAGAACAACCTCCTAAACTTCAAACTTCTAAATTTCCGTACCAACACGACCGTACCTTCTATCAATTTCGTATATAATTTTATTTGTAAGCCTTCTCCGTTTTCACTGTCTCCTTCTCCACTCCCGAACCGATATCATATTTTAGAAAACCCTAGCGGCATTGCTTCCACCGTTACAATTCCTTTAAGCCACTGCCCCCGCTGCCCTGAAATACAGGTCAATAGTTTTGATTTCTTTTTCTTGTTTTATTTTTTGGTTTTTGGTCCATCGTTCTTTGCTCGAGCCTATATCAGATTATTAAACTTTTTGCACCGTTTGCAACTGATGAAATTTTTCTTCTTTTCAATGTAATTGTATTTCTTCTTTTTTGTTTTGAAAATAATTCTGTGTTTTTTGTTGTATAAAAGAATTCCCTGATTTTCGGCTATTTTACCACCTCTTTATGTTTCGTAATGAATTAAACTAGGGTTTGCTTCTTTGACTGTGTTCTTGTTTGTGGAGCCGGAAATTGAACAAAAGTTAGGTCCTTTGTGTTTTTGTTATTGTTTGTGGAGGTGTAAATTGAGGTAAAGTTCGGCCCTTTTTTCCTTTCTGTGCTGTAAATTGTTCGGAATGCTATTAGTAATAGTCAGTTAGATTTTAACTTATGATGATGCAAACTTGTTGATTTCTGTCGTAGTTTTCCAAATGGATAAAAGTGTGGAAATGGAGGATTCGGAGAAAGAGTCTCAAGGGGGTTTTGATGATGTGAAAGAATCTAAAGATGGTGATGTAAAGATGGAAGTTGAAGCTCAGAAAGAGCCGTCATTGGCTAATGCTGATGACGAAAATTCCACTGAAGTAGAGGCTGAGAATGAAAATGGCGATGAAACTGCGTTTGAGGGGGACAAACAGAGCAATGATGAAGCTGAAGCGCAGGAGCAAACCAATTCTAAAATTGAAGTTCTTGAGCTAAGTAATACAAGAGGCATGATGAATGACTCTTGTATTGCTAAAATGGAGGTAGAGGCCCAAAGCACTCACAGCAGTGAGGCAGAGGATCAAAGCAATTCTAGTGTTAAAAATGAACTTAAGGAAACAGTAGATCCTCAAAATGCAGCAGAAGAACAAGACCCCTGCAAAGATGGTAAAACTAGCGGAGATACTGTTGAGAGCAAGGCGGAGGCCAAGAAAACTATTGTGGATGAGAAATCTACAGTCCAGAACGGGCAACTTCCCTTCCAACTACCAGTGAGCGCAATTCCTCCAAAAAAGAAAGAAGTGGTGGATGAGGATCATGAAACTAACAAAGAAGGAACCCTGAAAGAAATGTTAGATCACGTTCAAAATAGAGATACTGAAGCTAAAACAAATGAGCTGAAAGAACCTGAGAACAAATCCATCCTTCCAGCTGCTGCACTAACTAATGGAACAGCAAGTAAAGTAACCAAGCATGAGCCTATGGATACTTCAGTTGGAAATAAGCGCCAATCAGCTACACCTGATCTCCCTGTTAGATATGCTACAAAGTCTGGAGGTCATAGTGGGGAGACATTGAAGAATGCTTTGAATGTAGCGAAGGTAGATTAATCAAGTGTATTATTATATGTTTTTATTCTGGATACTTTAAGTTTGTAACTAAGGTGATACTATCTTGGATTTGGATTTGGATTTATGTTTTGTTATCTGAATTTTAGATGCCTGAGAGTGATGAAGGAACCCCAGAAGAGCAAGCAGCCTTCATGAAAGATCTGGAAAGCTTTTATCGGGAGAGGGGTGTGGAATTTAAACCACCCAAGTTCTATGGGCAGCAATTGAATTGTCTAAAGTACGTTTTCTCCACCTATAGTTTACTATTTTTCTGGTTTAGTTGTCGGATGAAACTTATCAATTCTTGGCTGCTAGGTTGTGGAGATCTGTAATCAGACTGGGCGGATATGATAGGGTACGTGTTCTTTTATTTAGTCAGCCAATATGCTGCTTTGATTTATAATAATTTCATTTGACAATCTAGTTAAGTTTTCAACATGCCGATGTCAGTAAGCTAGGTGAGAGAGAGGCGTGCTATTTAAATTTTAGATGGGGCTGATTCACCACGAAGCTTCTCGAGATTGATAGTCAGAGATGCTAAAATTGGATTAACGTTAGTTCCAGAACTAGTTGCGGGAATTAATGTCAGAGTCGGTTTTCCTGTTGTTCATTCCTGAATATTGCCATCCAGAATTTTAACTTTGGAAGAATATGTGACATCCCTCAATTTGAATTAGTATATGCCCACTGTTTTGCTAGTAACTATTCGTGCCTCTTTATTGTCGGCGACTCTGAACAGTTTGCTGTGCAGTTTTGGTAATTGATGTTTTACGACAATGACATTGAACTATTCTCGGATGTAATTTCTGTAGGTCACCGGAGCTAAGCTGTGGCGGCAAGTTGGAGAGTCATTTCACCCTCCCAAGTAAGTCTGATTTGACCTATCATCCCAACCACATAAAGAGTCTCTGTTGCTCTCTAGAGGTGAAGTTTTTAGGTTCATTCTTTTGTAATTCCAGGCGGTTCTTGTTTTCCAAAGCCTCAGTTGAAGATATAGATATAGTTATATTTATCACTATTGGTGCAAAAGATTCTACTTGATGATAATGAAAGATTAAACTGAATATGTGTATAGCTAAGGAGGAGGGTGAGAGAAAATTTATCAACTGCATATTTCTTTGAAACTGAATAATCTGATTCAGTGAATACATTCTCCCTCCAGGACTTGCACAACAGTTTCTTGGACATTCCGCATTTTTTATGAGAAGGTAAAAATCCTAGCTACATTTTTTGTTATTGTCGCCATTCATGGTATCCATCTCTGAACAAATTGTTTATAACAATTTGCTTTTCAACCCGTTTTTATGGTATTAATTAAAATATACTTGTCTATCAAAATAGTAACCATGTATAAAATTAAAAGATGTCATGTAGCATCTTCCTTTTTTTATTTACACGTAGCCCCTTTCTCTATTTTTGCTTTTATAAAAAAACACGTGTAACCTTTCTGTATGTTGAATTGGTTGTGGGCCCTGTATAAAGTTGTTTACCCACTATCCGCAGGAAATACTTTTTCATTTTACATGTTCTTTATGCTAATCCGGAAAGGCTAGCCACATAAGTGTGACCCCCCCCTTCTCCTCCTCTGCGCGGTATAGGTAACAGTATTCATATATTCGAATTATAATGTACAAGGGTTGTAGATGATGTAGAGCTAAATAGAAATGTGTTATGTTGTTTTCTGATTCTTTTTATTTATTTACTTATTTAATGGCAGTCACTTCAAGATTATGAAAGGTATCAGAGGCAATGTGGTGAGCTTCAACTTCCTGTCGCAGCCCTTGCTGAGCCTTCAAGTGTGGAAGAGGTCTGTTTGCACTTCATTGTTACTTGTACTTTCGTACAAATTGTGATTTTTTTTTTACTTATTTACCATAAAAATATATGCATATCACTGTAATTCGAAATAACTGAGTTTATGGATATTGATAGTATTACAATGAATGAATTTTGTTTGGATTCATTTTATCTATAGAAATTGAGCTATGAAGTGTTCATAAGTATTATTAGGAAAGAATTTCATTACTACATTTATAATTTCATTGCTCTTCGTCTGCTTTCCCGTACTTACTGCTTTCTCAACCTGGCTTTGTATGCTTATTGACAAAAGATGACAATTTTTGTTTGGAAAATAAGAACTTAAGAATAGTTGACAGCTGCTGCAGCTGAAGAAGAAAGCTGGCCCTTTGGTGTCATGTGCTCAAGCTCATCGTAGTAATCAACTTAGAACTTTAAAAGCATTTAGGTAAATGGGAACACGGTCTTCTTACTAACCATCTTGATTGGAGTCTCGTCTAAAATGATCCACTATCTGTAGAATTTGAGAACATGTTTCTGGGTCTCGCTAGAGTTTTCACGAGCTTATTATATGCTCCTCTAGAAGGCAGTAACACCCCTCCCCCTTCTCCACCTCCGTCTCTTTGGATGTCAATGAACTGCCTGAATATTTTGTATAGGGAAATGGCTACCAAGCTTCAGGATCAGGTAGGGCAAGGAGAGATGCTGCTGCACGTGCTATGCAAGGCTGGCATGTCCAAAAGCTTTTTGGATTAGGCGAGGTTGGTGAGCCAATCATAAAGATCATTCAAAATCTAATGTTTTAACTTAGTCCATGATTTCACTTCCTTTAATGGTGCGATAATTATTGGAAGATTTCTTTATATTGACATGTTTTCGGTGTAAAACTACACTTTGATAGGACAAAAATGTCAACAATATGCCCAAGCGCGAAAACAAACTCAAAAGCATAGGTATGATCACTTCAAATAGTATCTACCGTTGATCTTCTGTTCTGGCGGTAGTAGTTACTTTCTAGATGGAGTGATATACCAATGATTATGTTGATTTACTTAAAAAAGTATGTCTTTTTTAATTGAACTTGTTCTCTGTGGAGTTAGGTTCACTAAAACAGAAGAGACCAAGTGAAATTGAGCTTCCTGTAAAGGCTCAACGAACCGAAACATCCAAGCAGTAAGCCCCCCCCTCTCTCTCTCTCTCTCTCTCACACACACACACACACACACACACACACACACACAGAGAAGTAGTCTTTCTACTTATGTGTGGAGAAGGCCTGAAGAGTTTGTTGGATTATTCCCAGAAATTTATACAAGACTAAACTGCTTTTACTCCCTAGGTTGGTTACAAATGTTGTTGACATTGGACCTCCTGCTGATTGGGTAAAGATAAATGTTCGTGAAACTGTAAGATTTCCTTCAGAATTCTTTCAGATTGTACACTGGCATCAAATCAGTTTGTATGTCAGTCTGACAACTGATTATGTTCTCTGTTTGCAGAAAGATTCCTTTGAAGTGTATGCTCTTGTCCCAGGACTCCTCCGTGAAGAGGTATGTGTTCTCTTGCGTATTTTAATTTTATAGTCAACCCATATACCTTCGATTTGATTTCATTTATGTGGCTTACAGTACATAGGGATATGTGTCTTGCTTCGTATATTTTAATATCAAAATATTTTTCCTATCTTTCTAGTTCTGTTTTCCCTGTGAAATTCAGATGGTTTGTATGGAGTAAAGTATGTTTTTTGAGCAAAGTGAATCAGTTTATTATTCTTGCTAGTTTTTGTTTCGCTGTGAAATTGAGATGGTTTGTATGGAGTGAAGTATGTTTTTTGAGCAAAGTGAATCAGTTTATTATTCTGGTAAGCCATTATGTATCACAGATGTACCTTTCAGATGCTCAAATATCTCTCTTCCCTTGGAGGAAATATCTTTTGGTTTTTTATAAGGATAATCAGTGGTGGTTCTGCCATGGGGTTTTTAAATAATTTTGGGGTCCCAGTTAGGCATAGAACAAGGCCTACATGTTATCCGCACTCTAAGCTACAAGCCGTGCTTTTACGAATAGGATAAGGATACAAAAATTCTTGTGATAGCTATGCCCCTCTGTAATTAACTATGTAAGATTTGCTTTTTATTTCACTTATTGCTACTGAGTATACCAGTATTGGGATGTGGAATGCAATACTTTTGTAGTTTTGTTGGCTATTCTGTAACTGTTATAAATTCTCGAATTTTTTATGTCAGTTTCAGTTTGCAAGCGTAAACATATTGAAAAGAAAATTTCTGTAGCTTAGAAGTGTCCTTCACCATTTTTCTTCTGTTCTTGTCTTGTTTCTCCAATCTTTTTTTATTTTAGGAATCAAAGCCATCTTTCATGTATGTACTTCTCCTCTGCTTTTATGTGTATTAATATCGTTAGTTTATATATTCTTTTAAATATACCACTGCATTGTTTTTACTTTCTTATGTACATCTAGGTGCGGGTGCAATCTGATCCAGTGGGGCGTTTGGTCATTACGGGTCAGCCTGAGCAGCCCGATAATCCATGGGGTATTACACCCTTTAAAAAGGTGAGCGCCTCCCCCCCTCCCCCACCCGGTTGATTGAGGAAAATTTCATTGCTTGTTGATTATCTGGAATTGTTACACAATTAGGAATATACTCATTGCCTTGTTATCTATTATTCGGACGCCTTACTCATATAGTCTCAAGGACTGCAAGGATGTAAGCTTTATTCTTTCCTTAACAGTTAAGATGAGGAATAGTTAAGTTTTTCAGGGTGTATTACAAAATCCATCATCTAGATATTGTATTCTTCACTCTTAAATTTGACTCTCGTTTTGTGGGTAAACGATTTTGTCATATCATTCACGATGGCTAAAGTTCAATATGTAAAGTGTAAAACCTCTGATGGGTTTACTATGGGTTTTGATTTTATCATTTCTGGTTGACAGTGCCTCATAATTCATTTGGTAGGAAATGATCCTTGATTTGCATCTTAGTTAATTTATATGCTTCTCTCACATTCTTTAAAGGCGCGGAAAAAAAATCTGCGATGTTGTTAGTATTTCTATACGTGCATGTTCTTTGTCTTTCGTGGAAAAGAAGGGAAGCTTCTTACACACCTTATGCAGAAAATGTTAAAAAAATGGTTTTATGGATTTTCTAGATATGTATAATTATATGAAATAAATTATTGGGACAAAGAACATGCATTACATACATTTACACATCAAAATTTAGCTGATTGCCTTGTTGGTCTAATTTCATTATCTTCTTTGAATTGTTTATATGGCTTTTCAGGTGGTTAGTTTACCTGCTAGAATTGATCCGCTTCAGACTTCTGCTGTTGTTAGCCTGCATGGACGTCTCTTTGTTCGTGTCCCGTTCGATCAATCCAATATTTAAACAAGGTTTGCTAGCATAAGAGGCATCAGGCTTGATACCAAAGGAACATATTTTGTAGTTTCAGGATTTGTGAATTGCATAAATGATGGGATGGACAGGTTAGGTTTTTCGTTCTTATTTATAGAGGTATGAGCAAGACAAACGGAGTCTTGTAGCGTTTTAGGCTCTCAAATAGCTTAGGTGGCTTCATTGTAGGAGTAAACAAGTTTATATTCTAAGTGATTAGGATCTTTTATCTTTGCTTTGGTGAAGTTAAGCTATTTGCCTTGTCGAACATCAATCTGCTAAGTCAAAATGCAGTGTAGGTTTTAGAAAAAGTTTTTTAAATATATTTTTTTCTTTTTCTGTGGCGTTGATGGTGACTGCACATATTTGGATAAGGAAACCCAGATGTTTTAACTTGACATTCTTCTCTCCAATTCGCTGTCGTTGGAGAGAAATGTTGTTTGGGCTATAAAGAATTGTGAAAATGCTGAATATGTTAATTGCTGTAGTTATTGATTCCATTCCTGGGTTTGTTGCAACACTTTTGAATTGCTCTTATTGTGAAAGATTATAATGGTAATCATCTTCTCATTATGCCTCTTTGATTCACCACGGTGAATGTGACAGAAGATCTTTGACAAAAAATAGTTAAGACGCGTTGATAGATAAAATTAAATTAGGAAATTCAAACACACCGAAAGTACACGACTTACAAGAAAATTATGGTCAGAACTAGAATAAAAATAAGCAAGCTTTCTTAAAACTTGTTTTTCCAAACAAACAGAACAGGGCCTCATATAGCCAAAAATGCTAGGTTCTTCTACCCTAATAAATAAATAATTAAATTTTGTTATTTATTATAAAGTAAAAGGTGATGTTCTATAATTAAGATGGGCATTGTTATATTAACTATAGAACATGAAGAGAACTCCATTTGCTGACGATGTATGTTGGAATTGGATACTTGACGTGGCTTGCTAAGGCCATAGTTGAAGAGGAATGAAAAAATTCAAAGGAGTAATAAGTCCAGCATAATCGTGACATTTTTGCCATAAATTTGCAGAAGTGGGGTGGGTCCGAAATCAAATCACTGATGCAAGCCGCCTCCAAATTCAGCTTTATTGGAGTATTACTACCAAGTTAGAATAAGTCATCGCCGGTGTACCCAAGAAGACAATAATGAGACATTGTGAACAAGTCCAACAAAGTTTCCATTAAGCATGGGACACCAAATAACCAAAGGATAAATATTTAATTACAGAGCAAATCTACCAACAACGGAAGTGGAGAGAGAGAGAGAGAGAGAGAGAGATTGATAATGGGGTTACAGCTACATAGACACGGATTCAGAAGCTGCAAGGAAATGTAGATGTGGATATGGCTGGCAGTGCCTGCCCTACACTGATCTAAAAACAAATATCAAAGGCGCATCAACTCGTTCCTTCTCACTTTACAGCTGCAACAAGGAGCATCCTCACATGGACTACTCATAAGAAGGATCCACCCCTCAGTCATTGCCTTTTAACTCCCAATCATTGCCTACCATTTATTTACTTTTAGGTGGACATCTTGCTTATATCCCTGCTTGACCTGTTGTATTTCATGTGAGACTTCACAAGTTGCCCAGCTGCAATGGCTGACATTAAAGATACCTCCCCAGCCAGGACCGAACCAGCTACTATAGTGGCCAGGAGCCTTGCATTTGATCCGGCTGACTCCTTGTTTGCACCTTTCACACCGAGCAGGTTGAGGCATGCTGATTGAGAAGCAAGTTGAGTTCCACCTCCTACTGTTCCGACCTGGACACAACAGGGATAAAACTAATTAGGTGACATGTCCATACAAAACGATAGCAAGGGAAATATGTACCAGCCAGTTAACTCCAGTCCCAGAATATCTATGTAATTAGCTATACAGCATAAGCCAGCATGCCAAAGAAGACATGTATCACTGCACAAACGGGTGTTAACAACCAGTCCTAGCTAATAACAAAATTAAATTCGAGAGACCATAGAGAATGTCGGCTACCTCAATGGAAGGCATTGTCACTGAGACGTGAATATCCTTTCCATCATTCACAGCTTCCATCATTGTGATGCAGTGAGAACTTTCTACATTTTGTGCAGGATCCTGCCCAGTAGCTATAAAAATTGCAGAAACAATGTTGGCAGCATGGGCATTAAAACCTCCCAAAGCACCAGCAAGGGCAGATCCAGTCAGGTTCTTAAGCATGTTAAGTTCTACAAGGGCTGCTACACTTGTTTTCAATACCTTCTTCACCACCTCTTCAGTAATTATTGCCTCACAAACAACTGACTTCCCACGTCCTTCAATCCAATTAATCGCAGCTGGTTTTTTGTCTGAACAGAAATTCCCTGAATCATAGCAAGACAAACTCTTGTCAGCAAGAGAAACAATTTTCCGAAGTAAGAACTGCAGGTTATCCTACACGGTTGTCAGCATATTAGATTGCATGCATCTACATTATAAAATCCTCCATAGTGGAAGTCAAGACTATAGTGTACTGTATTTGAACCTAATCAGAGCCTCTCTTTTAGAACTCAACAACCATAAAAGAAAGTAAATTAGCACCAAAGCAAAATTTATGTACCACTAAAAAATGTGATTTACGTGTAAAAAAAGCTGGCAGATACGGCATTTTAATAAAAGTATCTAACTAGACCAATGATTTGATAAAATAACAAAAAAAACTACAATAAACAAACTGCAATAATAAAGCTCAAATACCAACAAAAATAAATAGAAGAGACACGAAAGCAGAACAGAACAACAAATTTTAAAGGATAAGTTGAAAACTTCTCAACGAAAATGTTACTGAGTGGCCTACTAATGTTACAAATCCAAAAAGCCCAAAAATATCAGTGACAAAAGAAATGAGAACCAACCAGAAATCCCAATAACATCCATGTCAGGAAAATCACTCTGAAGAAAGTCCAAAACATTCTGAACTCCTTTAGACACCATGTTCATCCCCATAGCATCACCAGTGCTGCAACTAAATCTTACATAAAGATTTTTCCCAGCAATCGAGCATTGAATACCCTGGAGTCTCGCAAACCTGCTTGACCTGTGATCAGAACATACGAGCATAGAATGAGATGGAGTTGTAAAATCTCATTTTAAAAACATTCTCCTAAGAAGGAAACAACTGGTTCAGATTAAACACCTAAAAGGAAGCCAATAGAAACAAGAACAACACAATAACAATTGGAAGAAACTTGGGACATGCTTGCACAATATAGAAAGCATCACTTGCTACTCTGAGTTGAATATGGATGGCATAACAAATTACCCAAAACCAAAGGTTGTAAAATACTTTGTTACCGAATTTCCCTCTAAAACTCTCTATATCCCTTTATAATGAAGGAATACCCATTGCCTGGAGGTAAGCCTTTAATCAAAATTTGGCAAGGACAGTTTAAAATAACAATTTTCAGCTATTGGAACAGAAAATATTTACAGGCAGAAACTCATCCCTAATAAAGAGCGGAAAATAAGCAATCCAATTCAGTCCAAATGAATAAAACTTGTAACTAAACATATCTAGAAACTCTCTAGCAGACCACCTAACCCCGGACATTTTGGAAGATTCATTATAGGTGAGAGTAAATAAATAAATAAACCCGACAACTAAGGACCTGTCACAAGAAGTTAGCTCCACAATTAATTGCAAAAGAAATTATACCTAAAAAATAAAACAAGGTGAAAGGTGGCTTACTTGTTGAAGATAACCGCCAATGTATCAAAATTGAGGGGATCCTCGAGGAAGAATTTGAGCTCAGCGGCCCTTTTGGCCGTGGAAAACCTAACTACAGGAGCTCTAGTCATCCCATCTTTAAGAAGAATAGCAGTAGCGCCTCCAGAAGCATATATTGCCTTACAACCTCGATTAGCACTAGCAACTAAACACCCCTCTGTAGTGGCCATTGGCACCGAGTATTCACATCCGTTCAACAACAAAGGCCCCGCAATCCCCACAGGAATCTGTACAAAACCTATAGGCATCTCACAACACTGTCCTAAAATCGAATCATAATCAAATCCATCCAATGGTAAACCTAATAATGAGCTTCCGGTGAGCCTCTGTACAGCCTCACGCCGTATTGAAGCCGCTCTGTAACAATCTCCTATCTTCGATTCCAACGAATACGACGGAATTTCCCCCGAAACTACTGATTCGACCAGCTCCTCGTCTTCTGCCGTGGAAAGCGGAGTGATGAATAGCTGGTCGTGGTCGTGGTCGTGTTCCCAAACGTCGTCGTTAGAAGAGCGAGAAATGAAGGATTGGACAAAGTCAATACCAAAAAAACCTAATAAATAAATAAAAGAAGCAATGAGAGAAAGAATGGCGGCGAGTTCCGAAAGATTGACGACGTGGAGAGGAGTAGATGTACGGATCTTATCGCGCCACCGGTGGAGGAGGTAGTAAGCGACGGAGAAGAATAAGGTGAAGAAAATGGCGTTAGTTAGGTATAGAGGAAGAGGTAAGGCATCTGAGGCCTTTGGAGTTGGTGAAGGAGAACGATCCGGAGAAGAAGGAAGCTTCTTCTGGTTGTGTGGTGTGCTCCGGCGGAGGTCCATTTGGAGAATATTCCGGCGGGGGCAAAATGGGAAAAGTGGAGGAAGGATAAGTTTGTTAAAATTGAAATTTGGGATTTGGTTGTTTTTTTTTTTTAATTTTAGGTAGAAGTGTTAGTGCGGAGAAATATTTATAGTGGACGCTAAGCTTGCTAGAGCCTCCTCGTGCTCTTACCTGGCATTTGTTCGCTGCCTTCTATCCAGTCCGGTTCCTATGCGGAACAAAAAAGTTGCGGCTGGACTTAAAATATTAAAAAAAATAAAAAATTTCTCTCAAGATCTGGACAGTTAAAAAAATTCATCCGACGGCTGGTAGTTTGTCCCGCATAGGAGCCGGGAGCCCTTCTTCCCACTTTTTATTTTGCTTCTATCACTAACGTATTAAATCAATCAATAGTTGAGTCGTCATCAGATATATATGGTATAAGGGTATTCAGTGGAGTCAATGCTTGCGTTGGTTGTTCAGTTAATTCTGATATGTTCGCTGATTAACACGAAAATTCGAACATGAAGTAGCGGGAGGTGTTGATCACCATCACTTGCACATTCTTTTTACTTGGCCAAAAAAAAAAGAGTATTCAGTGGAGCATCAAAGTTGACGTCCCGACTCCTATGCTGAACAAATATTGATCCGCACGTGCGGGCCATGTGACGACACGTCCCTCTCGGGCCGGGTATGCCGCGTGCCTCTCGGCACTAGGTTCTATCTTTTACAGTACAATTTCCATGTGGAAATTTTTTCTAAACTATTCTAAAAATATTTTGTATTCTATGGCTTCTAGGTTGACTTAGCTCTTTGACTGGATCCAAAAGTCTTCTAATCATGGTCTGTGTCTAGCGTTGACTCAATTCTTTGTCTCGGTCTCAACTCTATGCCTTAGAATGTTCTTGTCATATCTGCTCCATCCTGCAAGAACTAAAACAGAAAATAGAGAAAGGGTGAGCTATAAATAGCCTAGTGAGTCCCCAGTGAAGTGTGTGCTAGTGATTTGAAACTCATTTTATTTCACAAACATTTTATTTTGAAGACACGGAGAAACTTTCTTTATTTATAAATATTTTTCCTTTTCCAAAATCATTTTCTTTATCTTCTTCCAAAAACGAATTAGAAATTATTTAGTTTCAGGAAAACATTTTCTTTAACTGGAATATTCTCTCTTTTCAATTTTAGAAATATCTTTCCGGAATAAGAAAACCATTATGTATATCAGAACCAGAGATAAAAGAGTGCATGACCGGCCAACTCAATACCAGCCTCTCGCCTGACAATTCAATACCAGCCTCACGCCAGATACATCGACAGCCCCTGAGTTAAACCTCCTAACCCGGAGACATGTTAGCAGGTATATTGAAAACCATATGTGGTAACGTAGGGGATACAGTCAGCCTGTTGCTTTGCCTGCCCCTAACGCTTTCACACATTATTGGGATCCCAAGAGATAAACAGAGTGTCCAAAACCAAAGGTGTGAGATGCCCTCGTACGGGTGACCAGCCACATACCAGTGCAGACCCCCAATGGTCGGACGAGGGGCTACCAAATTTGTGCAGTGTAAGCGCCCTCTTCAGAATTCCAGAGTTGTCGTTCATATATTTTTCAGAAATATTTTCCAAGAAATATTTTTCAGAAATACTTTCTAGCGTTTTATTTCAGAAATACTGTAACTTTTCATTTGTAAACAATTTGCATAAAACACATTTATAAAACAAGTTATCCGGTTTTGAGAGGATACTCACCTTAGCCTCTTATCGTTTGTACCTTCTTTTGAGATATGTACCTATTTTGTAAATACCAACTCTTTAAAAAATACTTATGAAACTAAAGACATGCAAGCCTTAATATGCCTAGACTAGGTTTCTAGGCTTCTGGGGTCTTTTGGGTAAATTCTTAAAGTTTAAGGACTAAATTACAAATATTTATCATACGATATTTCTACGCTTTTGAAGACATAAATATATCATATATTATTATTAGTCTTGTAAATTCTCCGGAATAGTTTATATGTTTTAACGGGCTTTAAAAGTACAATATAAAATTATAGGGACTAATTTGTAGTTTCTAAAAGTTATTTCGGACTCCGAATATAAGTTTTCTGATATATTTTATTTTAATTATTTTTAGAAATGTTTTCTTTTATCTTTCTGGTCCAATTTGAATATTAAAAATATAGGGTAGACCATTTAAGACTTGTTCATATTTTATAGGATTTATGTGATACTATTTTAATTGCAAATTTAGTCCTAGGTATATATACCATCTTATCTAACCCTAACCCTATTTTTTTTTTTTATCTTCTTTCTTCTTCAAAGGGGAGAGGTGTCGCCTCCCCTCCTCCTTCTTATCTTCCGGAGGTTCCTCCGCCTCTTCTCTTCTTTTTTTTTTTTTTCTTCTTCTTCTTCTTCTCTTCTCTTCTCTCCGCCGCCCTCATTTTCTTCTCTTTTTCTTCTCCTCCTTTCGAATTATTAGCCACTTTGATCATCAACGTTTTTTTGTCTAGCCACTTTTGTCAAAAATCAACTTTTTTAACTTATTTAATCATCAAACAATTTACGAACAGCCAAATTGGTCATTCCGTTAGAATCTTTGAAATTAGACGTAAAAAATGATGACGTGTCTAACGGAATGTCTACATTTCTCTCTCCTCTGAGGGTAAAATTGGGGAAAAAATTTTGTACCCTCTTCATCTTCATCATCACCAGTTCACCACCACCACCACATTCATCTTCATAGAATGAACATCTATTTTCTTAGTATGAAAATCTGTTTTCTTAAAATGAACATCTGTTTTCTTAGTATGAACACATGTTTTCTTATTATGAACACTTCATATTTATTTATTTGTTTTCTTATTATGACTAACATTGTACCAAAGCCAATTACCTAAAACCAACGTTAAGTTTTCATGGAATTGTTGCTGAGATGAAAGATAGTGTCGGGGTAGCACTTAGTATGAACATCTGTTTTCTTACTATGAACATCTATTTTCTAAAAATGAATATCTGTTTTCTTAGTATGAACACATGTTTTGTAAGTATGAATACCTGTTTTCTAAGTATGAACACATGCTTTCTTGTAAAATACCAATTACCTACAACTAACATTGTTTCAAAAACTAACATTGTTCCAACTAATTACATTATAAAATACCATTGTATCAGAAATCTGCCATTTTTCAAACACATATTGGAAAATATTCAGTCATTCAAATGATGATGCTTGTATTAATAGGCTTTGCCCATCATCTCGGCCGCAAGTTTGTTGATTAGGTGTGCCAATAAGTGTTCCCTCTTCAACAATCAATGTCCACCATCGAACATGTCAAATTTGCTGTTATACAAAACAAACAGGTGTTCAGTAAAAGAAAACATGTGTTCAAGTCACGAAAACAGTTATTCAATGTACAAAAACAGTTGTTCAAGTAACAAATTTAATTATACAAGTTACTTACGGATCATCATCATTCCATGCAAAATCTACCAATGCTGACTCTTCGACAATAAGGGAGACATCATATTTGGCATGTGTTATGAATGGAGAATTCAATATAGCCTTGTTTGGCTTCACCAGTCTATTTCCCTTCACTTGTATTGCAGCTTTGACTCCTACAAAACTGCTTTCCAGGTCAGACTGGGCTTGGATGGGAGTCACAGCTACACTTTCCTCCTCTCCGCTCTTCTTAGGTGGCAAAGCATGTGCTGGTGTCTTTTCAATGATCTCAACTCTATCAGGAATATTGATCTGTATTGGGGATTGGGTTTACAATTCCCCCACAACCTGAGTATGTTATTCCACCTTATCATCAAGTTAATTCAATACATAACAATTTTAATTATTCATTACAGGTTGAACTTACGTTTTCCAATACATAACTGCTGTTCTTGTTGGTTGAACATCAGTTAACCAATGCAGAACAACTATTCTTGCAGGATGAACATATGTTCATCAATACATAATAGATGTCCTTGCAGGATGAATAGATGTTCACCAATACAGAACATATATTTTTAAAGTAAGAATACAAGTTTAAAGCATTATTGTATGAACTTACTTTCTTATAATATTCGCAAACATCGCGAATGACATCTTCAACCCCTGCAACACGTTGACCCAAGTCCCCTTATCCAACTTTTTCATTATCCCCCTCAACCTCAATATTCATTTCATTGACATCACTTTCATCAACATTCATTTCATTTTCATGACCCTCCATAACAACATTTTCATTTAAGTTCTCAACCCCGTCTCTAGCATTTTCATTATCTTTATCCCCAACTTCATCAACAGTCTCAACATTTTCATTTTCATTATCATTATCTTCAACAGCCTGAACATCAACATCCATTTCATTAGCAGCATCCCCAACATCATCAACATTACTCTAGTGCTCATACTCTTGAACATGACTATGGTGCTCATCCTCCTCATCATCTGCCTCACTGGTTTTCCTTTTCCTGCTCAGTCGACTCTTTTTGGTGTTCTCTAGCCACTGCCCAAGAGGCTCATTCTCATTAAATTCCTTATCAACATCAGCCTGCACACCTCTTCGTAGCTCATCAATTTATTTGTTTATTTCTACAAGTATACTTTTCCTCTCTGAAATTTCCTTGTTCAAAGTTCTTCTTTCATTCAAAAGTTCGATTAACCTTTCCCTATTTCGAAACTCTTCGCTTGTGGAAAGAAGGATTGCTTCCCCAGCATTCTTGAAATCACCCTTGGGGAATAACAAACTAAAAATACTTTTCATTTTGTCAACATTCCAAAGAGTACAAGTGTTTCCATCAACATTAAGGTGGTTGCCAGTAAGGTAATCCAAGCAATGCACCTGCAAGGCAAAAAAAAAATGAGTTGTTTACTATACTTGAACAGGTGTTCACTACTCTGAACAGATGTTCACCACACAAAAAGAATTGTTCTGTGCAGAAAACAGGTTTCACTGAACTAAAACAAGTGTTCAATACACAAAAATATGTGTTCACTATACTAAAACTTAGTGTACCTACAAAAAATAAAGAAAATGTTCACTACACATAAACATGTGTTCATCATACAAAAACACATATTCGCTACTCATAAACAGGTGTTCATTATACAAAAACACATATTCACTACTCATAAACAATTGTTCATTATACAAAAACACTTGTTCACAACTCAAAAACAGATGTTCACTGCATAAGAAAAGATGTGCACATTACAAAAATTAATCATACCATTACAAAGTGCATGTCTGAAGGAATTCGGAATGTTGTTTGCTTTCCTGCAACCTTCTTTAGATGGCTTTCTTCAAGTGATGCGTGTACCAAATAGGCTGCCCAGTTGTAAACTTTGCCCTCTTTAAAAAGTTTGGTCAATCGGACACTGACCGCATTCGAATTGTTGGCAACGAACAAGCAGCTAAATACGTACATGAGGTATAACATAACCCATCTCTTAGCTTTCAGATTTTTTTCTTCAACAAGACGGTTAACAAGTTATCCCTTAACTAGATATCCTTTGTTTGTTGATCCATCTTCAAAAAATCATCAGCATATTTCTTCACATCTTCAATTTTATAGTTTTTTTAAGCTCTTCTGTTGAAGGTACATCTTTAATCCCCATAGTGCACCGTATACCCTTTGAATGTCTTCAGCCGTGATCTTAATTTGCCTTCCTCCGCCCAATCTGATGCATCATAGTTTGTTATGGAAAATTTAAGTCAATCTTCATTTAAACCAGCAAGTTTAATTTTTGTGAAACCCAAAAAACCATTGCTTTTTAAAAGATCTAATTTTTGAACGCTCATTGCTTTATGGCCTAATAATTTATCGTTTAGAGAAATTATATTCTCTGTACTACAGTGATATTCCCATTTTTTCTCTTTTCCCCCCTGTGAACTTAGATGCAATCATAATTTCTTTAAGTTTTGCGTGAATTAGCCTTTTTCTCAAAGTTTTGGTCGACGAAGAAGAAGATGAACAAGAAGAGAAATGAGATAAAAATGGTTTTGTTAAAAAAATTAAAATGGAGAAGAAAGAGAAAATGCGGGTTTTTGAGCGATTTCGAGGTTTCTCTGACCTCGGAATTCGCATGGACGTGACATTGTCGTGTTCCTTTTTTTTTATTTTAATTACAAAATTATATTTGTACCCTTTTAACTATCAATTCAATCACAACTGTCGATCCATTCCGAATTTGAATCAACGGTTGGATCAGCGTTCCGCACGTGCGGAATTTTAGCTGTTCCGCATGGAAGCCGAACTGCAAAGTTAATATCTATGTTTGATTTTACATGTCTGGTAAAGATGATAAGGTTATTGTGTGTTTGGTTGTTTTCGGAGTCATAGTTGCATGTTGTAAAGGAAGATCTATTTGAAGAAAAAATTGTATAGTGTTTAATTTGAACATGTATAAATTGTGAATATATTCAAATTTACATGAATCGTGAACAAAAGGAAAATCAATGATTCTTCAAAATTAATTGAGCAAAACTCAAACATTTAAGTCATTAAAAACAAACTTTTGCTATACGAGAAAGTTGTTTAAAAATAATTTTATGATTAATCGTTCTAAACAAATATCTTAATCATCAAATATCGTAAAATAAAATATACTGACAACTCAAATTGATTCAGTATTGTTGAGTAAAGGACTTTTAAGTGTAAATGAATAATGAATGAAATAATAACTATCTAAATAGGTCGGTTATGAATCACTCTTCATAATCCCTTTCCCATGTACCATCATCATTGTAGTAATGTGTATCACATAAATCATCTGCACAAATAAAAGCGGACGGATTGAACTCCGCTACTCAGTAGGGACCAATAATAATAACAGAACAGGATATAACACACACACACACACACACACACATATATATACAGATAGATGCAACATATTTCTATTTCTCAAAATACTCATTTGGAAATAATATGTAAAACGACACAGGTCAAGTCCCACAGAAGTTAGTGCAAAAAGACCTCACAGTTACTCTCCAGTTGACCTGACAAGATTCCCGGTCGACTAGGAGTCTCCCAGAAACTAACAGAATGTGAACAGAGGCTTCGGTCGACCTCGGTACAAATTGGTCGACCGAAGGTACCTGCGGACGAAGGGAATCATCCGCGCTAAGATAGTAGCTAATGTCTTCGTGCGGACGAATGCGATGACGAATGGTTAGTCCGCGACCTGCAATTTTCAGAAAAAACAAGTTTAAAACTTGTGCATAAATACACCAATTCAATACTCAAACTTCTCAACTTAAAAGTAGACATAAAGACATCATTCCAAATAGAAATTAATGACAAAAAACAAGAACAAACAAGTAGGAACAACAAATAAGCTAAGTAGATATATTTCTCGCATCTAAACGCTTACATAACCGAATGCACGACAAGCACCACGCACTGCCAATACAGTACACCCGATTACAACCCCGTTTAAACACTAAGAACATCACTACCGCTATGACACAACAATTCCACCACATGAGTTTACTCGACTAGTCACTTCTAACTAACAATAACGGTAATGACCCTACCTATTATCCAAGCTAAGACGACTTAGAAAATGCAAGCGCGGGTTTGGTACGGTCCCCAAACGACGGGCCCATGATTAAGGATTCATTCACTACATTGTGTCATCATCCACCACGTGGACTTCACAAAGCCATTATCGTCCCAATGATAACCTCATCAGGCGAGGGCTCTAAGTACATATAAATGGATGTCTGAGTATAAATAATTCGCAGAATATAACTAGTAACGTGACATGTGGTTGCTTTTTGGGTGATCAAGTAGGTAAGCTTACTATAGACATGTCTTTGAAATTTGAATTAAAAAGTGAGACCATATGAGTTAAATTTATTGATATTGAAATAAGTATATTATCCAATATAAGAAAAAGCCACCAAGTATATCATCTTCAGGTTGGGCCGGGGTGCTAGTCCAGTGGACTTCATATTAAAACGAACTGGATGACTAATATTAGGTATATATTTAAGGGTTTGGCCCATTGTCGTAGGTTCCAGGATAGAAGTTGTTATACGTGTACCCCGCCACTGCTTTTTAGATTCGTGGATGAAGATAACACTGCAACGCTCTCTCTAGTTCATCAACTCCGACGAATCAATCATCATCAGCTCCTCCTGAAGCATGGCGGCGTTGGCGGAGAACGGCGGCAGAGTTTGCGTGACTGGAGCAGGTGGCTACGTGGCGTCGTGGCTGGTCAAATATCTCATTTCTCGCAACTACACTGTCCACGGAACCGTCAGAGATCCTGGTATTTACTATCCTCTGCATACTCACACATGTGTTTTTCCTATCTTCTACCACACTTCTTTGTTATCGCCCAAAATTATTCAATTATATTCTTATCCTTAACTAATTTATAACTAAAATAAGTTAAGAAAATGAAATTACTGCAAACAACTGAAAATAAGACTAAATCATACGGAGATCAAAATTTTAAGTTTTTTTTTTGTTGTTGTGATTTTCAGTTTGATTTTGGTTGTAAATTAGCCAAGGATAAAATTTGAAGTTGCGGAATTGAATAAATAATTTCTTGACAACGTATCAAACAGTGAGAAGTGTAATAGAAATCCGAACAGGTCAGACAGATATTATAGTATTTCCTTAATGTTTGAGTCTCTCGTAGGATTGTTAATTTTAACCGACTAAAATTGATTTTTTTTGTGTGCAGAGAATGCCAAGTATGCTCATTTGAAGAAGATTGATAAAGCATCTGAAAATCTCAAACTCTTCAAGGCTGATTTGCTGGATTACGAATCCCTTTATGAAGCCATCAAAGGATGCATAGGTGTTTTCCACGTTGCTAGTCCTGTTCCTTCTTCATCTGTAGCGAATCCCGAGGCTAGCCATTTCTCAATTTCATACAAATTAATTTCATATTTTGGTCGATTTCTAGTGTTCTCAGTATGAATTTCACGCTTATACCTACTACAGGAAATAAATTATTATTGGCCACTGAAAGACTTTTCTTCTTGTTATTATTATTTGGCTTTGTGTTGTTTGTTGAAGAATTGACTTCCTGCTGTGAATATAAAGGTGGAGATTCAATTTGGGACAGAGGGAGTAGTAAACTAATTTCCAGGATGTGGCAATCATAACTTTCTCCTGTATTGTCCTCTTTAGTTAGATAATACTCCCTCAGACGCAAATTTCAAATTGAGTGTTCATTTTCCTATTTCGATGAATAGGAAAGTGACCATTCAATTTGTGAAGACAGAGTAGTAAGCATTGCTGGTCATATATATCTACTTATTGAAAAGATGAATGCAAAAACACAATTGGAAATTCCTCACTTAATTGATCAAATGAGCTGAAGCTCACTTATGTGAAGAGGAGAATGACCACCTCTACCTACCATGACTTTCAGTCTTCCGGGCTGGATATTCCAGAAAATAGATGTAAAATAATTCGAAAGAATGAAAAGCTAACTAATAATGTACAAAATAAGAAAAGCTAACTGGACCATATTTGTGCCTCTAACTAATGATACAAAGCTTATTTTCTTCTGGCCTAATCAATGATAATTCAGCCCATATCTTCCTTTACTCCTGAAGCCTTATGCACTGTTTCATAATTCATGCAGTCACGATTGATTTTGCTTGGTGCACGACTTAGGATATGTGAAGCAACATTACTTCTGTCAAGATCTTTATCACCGCATAATTTACACATGAAGTAAATTTTGAAGTTCTCTGACGGATCTGTCATCTGTGGTAGGTGGAACTGGTTGAGCCTGCTGTAAAGGGTACCCTCAATGTGCTCAAGGCATGTGCAGCAGCAAATGTCAAGCGTGCTGTAGTTGTTTCCTCTGGTGGTGCTGTCATTCTGAACCCTAATTGGCCTGAAGGTCAAGTCAAAGATGAGACTTGCTGGTCGGACAGGGAATACTGCAAGACAACAAATGTAACCTCAATTTTGATATGTGAACTATCTCAAGTTTTGTTTGTCAATACCATTCTTACTCATTTTGAAGCAGCTGATTGCTCCGAAGTTAGTTTATTTGCCTTGACATCCTGACTCTTTCCGTGGTTGTAGAACTGGTATTGTTATTCCAAAACAGTAGCAGAGAGTGAAGCTTTTGAATATGCAAAGCAAAACGGCCTCAATGTGGTAACTGTCTGTCCCACCCTTGTGTTGGGTCCAATGCTTCAGCATGCAACAAATGCTAGTAGTATGGTTCTCATAAAGCTGCTTAAAGGTATCTACCAGATCTATGCCACTTGGGATGAGACCTTCATGTTTTTCCGTTTCGAAATTTCATCGCATTTCTCAAGCCATATAAGAATAGTGTGGTCTGGTTTACAAGTAGATTATGTCTTATGAGGCCAAAATAATATGGGGGTATTTGTTTTGTCTGGATGTTTTCTAGTAAGGTAAAAATAGTCTAATAAAAAAGAAGAGAACGTGTTTCTCTAGGCAATAAATCAAACTGTGAAACTGGTGCATGGTGGAACAAACTGGTTTTGGATAATTTTGTGTTAAAATGTCGTGTTTATGAACCAAGATGAGGGGAGAGGTAAATTCAACAATTTATTCCTTGTTAAGCAATACAAGGGCTTGGATAATTTGTGGGCATTACTACATTTTTCTTGACGTTTTCTGAGTTGCATATTTGATTGGACCTCCCTTGTTCAAGACTTGTGCAAATTGCCATGCCAAAGTACGAGTTCCTGTGAAATTCTTCACATTTGGGCAGTGTGCTGAAGGGGCAAATGTCAATACGGATTCACACTGAAAAGACGAAGCGAGGGAGCAGTGTCTTTGAGAGAACATTCAAAGTAGTTTCTAATCATACTTGCATATGATCTAATTACTTCAGTATGAAATTAGTGGGATTTAAAATTATTTCTCTCTTCTTATTCCCTAGTGAATCTTGCATCTTTTAGCATCTTTCTTTTGATGAAATGAACTAGTTGCTGCATAGGTATGCACATTGACATTTCTTTGGTTTCATATTTTAACTACTCTACCAACTGGATTACACAGAAGGATATGAAGAAATTGAAAACAAACCGCGGTCCATTGTCGATGTTCGTGATGTGGCTGAAGCGCTGCTATTAGCTTATGAGAAACCTGAAGCTGAAGGCAGATACATCTGCACTGCTCACAGTCCTAAACCGAGTGATTTGGTGGAGATCTTGAGGAGAAAGTATCCCAATTACAATTATCCCAAGAGGTGAAGATTTGGTCTTTATAATTAAGTTTGTCGATTTAATATTTTAATCTCCTTGTTTGTTAACCTCTGGAGCAGTAGCATGAGAGTAGTAACAGAAGGACATGTAGTAATGTATTATTCATATAAAAATTGCAGGTTTAAGGAGGTGAACGACAGTGGTGAATACAGTACAGAGAAATTGCAGAGGCTAGGTTGGCAATGTAGGCCATTGGAAGAAACTCTGCTGGACTCGGTCGAAAGCTACAAAAGTGCTGGACTTGTAGATTAGAGATAAATAATACATTGTTGTTGATATCATTTGTGATCGACTGTGTTTGAACAAGGTTTCCTTCTCTATATCAATACTTATTCGACCAATAAAGTATTATCAATGCATGCTGAAAAAAATTACTATCTGAAACTGAAGTTTGTGCTGAGCTAGACAAAGGACGGGGGGAACTCTGTATTGCCGAAGACTATGTGCAACCCTTGGTCGTGCCAACGGTTAAGTTGGTGAAAACTGAGTGACCACTAGTATTTACTTCTGCATCATTCTATGTTTAGACTCTAATTAGGTTGTGTTAAATGAAACACAAAAAATTCAAATTTGCAACCTGACATTATTTCTTACTATTAATACAAATCATACACTATTTAAATAGATTTGCTCGAATAAAAACTCATTATTGGTTTTCATTGTGAAAGTAAAGCTTGTTTTTTTTATTGTTTATTTTATGGATAAATAAAGATTAAGGCTTTTTTTGTTTGTTTGTAGAATTAATTAGTTTGTAGGTGGCACATTTGGGTTGAATATTTCTATGTTTTTATGTTGTACCCCCAAGAAGAGAAAATTACTTGTATGTTGCAACAAAGAGAAAATTACTTACATGTTGCAACACTTGTTGTAGATTGAGACAATTGTATAGTGTCCGCAAAGGCAGCCCAATTGATTTTGGATAATAGATTGTGCGTATTTAAATATTTACAGGCACAATGTGTAAGTTTTAATTCTTTTATGTGGGGTAATTTTTTGTGATGTTCTCTCACCTAATCGGGCAGGTAGATAACATATTTTTATGCACAAGACAATTGTATAGTAGTTTGGGGAAGGAGGTTTCGCCCTGTGGGGAAGGAGGTTTCCATGGATGATGAACAGTGAGGACCCACCCACAATTGCTCCATTGTCCTAGCTGTACTTCCCTTTAGAGAGAGAGAGAAAGAAAGGGAGAAATCAAGAATCCTCCTCTCTCTCTCTCTCTGAAAGAAAAGGCCTATGTTTTTCCATTTCCATCATGATCACTCCTTCTGCTCAACCAAATCAAAACTGAAAAGCAAATCCCTCCCTTTTCATCTTCTTTCTTCCTAAAAAAGGAATTCCTCCTTCACAAATCTTTTCTTTAATTTCTTCTCTACATATTTTTCTATGTTTCTACTTCTACTCCTTGTAAGTTGTAATTATATAAAGCAAAGCTAAAAATTTCACCTTTTTGAGTGTTTTTCAGCGCCCCCCCCAACCACCCCTCTTGCCTTTTTCCTTGTCAATTCTAGGGCTTTCTTGATTCCAACCTCTGCCCTTATTTTCTTTATCACCCCTTTCATCACTGTATTTCTCTTCTCGATTTAATGGGTTTCTTCATAGTTTATCGGGTTTTTGTAGGGTTTTTCTCTTCTTCTTTAGGATGAGTCTAATTTTTTATTGGGATCCATTACTTTAGTATCACTTCAAGGGCTTTTGTAAATTCAATTTCTTTTCTCTTTCTTCTTCGATTCTTCTTCTCCTTTTCTCTAATCAAACAAAAAATTCTTCCTTTTTTAATTTTTTTTTTCCATTTTCTTTGTAATATCCAATGGCTTATCAACAGCAGCAGCAGCAGCAGCGTCCAAATTCGGGTTCCAGTTCAGGTTCTGGGCTTCATTTCTTGAATTCCCCTTTTGGTGACACCACTTTCACTAAGGTCTTTGTTGGTGGATTGGCTTGGGAGACTCAGAGTGAGACCTTGAGAAGGTACTTTGAGCCATTCGGTGACATTCTTGAAGCTGTTGTCATCACCGATAAGAACACTGCTCGATCCAAAGGCTACGGCTTTGTGAGTTTTTCTGTTTTGTCATTCATAAAAGACAACCTGAAAGACTGCCTTTTTATTCCCTAATAATGATTTGTTTTAGTGCTTTAGGCAGAAAGATTGTTCTTTGCCCATAATTCATTTTCATTTTTGACTTTTTCGAAACTCCCAATTTGCCATTCCATTTCATTTTTACTTCCAATTGACATGTAATGTTTCCATTTTATTTGTCTACTTGTGCATCACATGCTGACGTGAGTCGTTGAATCACCAATGTACAATGATAGCTTCAATTAAATAGCTAAAATATCCTGCCTACCATCTGTGTCATTTTGTTAATCTTGTCAGTATGCGTGATATACACACCAGGAGAAGTGTACTTTTAGGCATTAGGAGAGAGTTGCCGTGGGGAATGAAACAAATGACTTTGGCATGTGCTACACGGTTCGAAAACCAGTGGAGATAAGGCATTCAATCTAGTTGGCATAGTTAGGATGTATAAATAGTTTAGAGAGTAATCTGAATTTTGTTTTATTTTTACTTTTTCATATTATCCTTCCATGTGTATCTGCAAGAAAAGCTGTCAAGGGTTATATCAAGATTCCAAGAAGTTCATTTTTTCTAGTTGTTAAATTATGGGGTTTAGTCTTTCTACTGGTACTTATATTTACTGGCTAATGAATTTTTTATATCCGTAGTTTCACCTTTTGTGTTGTAGTCCTCTGATATGTTTATTCTGTACAGTAGGGAATGGACGATTGAATGACTTTGTTTCCTAATGGTGTTTGTATGGAGGGTTTAGGTGACTTTCCGGGACCCTGAATCAGCTAGGAGAGCATGTGCTGATCCAACTCCAATTATTGATGGGAGGCGGGCAAACTGTAATTTGGCTTCATTAGGGCGGCCTCGGTCTGCCTTGCCTTTTGGTAATATGCTCATATTTTGTCTGCATTTACATTCTCTCAGAATATACGATGTCTCTGGTCTCATAGAACTAGCCTTTTACTTGTCTCTTCTCTTGAACTCTTCCAGTGCTGGAACTTTTCCAAGACGAAAAGGTTCAACTCTGAGTTTCACACTCAGTGTTCAGCATAATTATCACTTATTTGGGCTCAGCAAGTATTATCCTTAGTTTCTCTCTCTCTCTCTCTCTCTCTCTCTCTCTCTGGCCTGTAGATTTAGTCTTCTAAAGCATTGCTGCACGGTGTAGCTAAACAATTAATGTTCCGATGCTATATTTTCCATGGCAAAGATGCTCGAATTTTTTTTTTTTTTTTTTTAAATTTGCAATTGCTGATCTAACTGTATTTAGCTAGGGTGATATTCATGAAATATTTTGGTACTGGTGGTGCACTTTCTGACGAGAATAGCCATTGGTTTTGTGTTGATAGGAGGAAGGCTTAGATCGCCAACTCCGTACCTTGGTGGATTGCCAGCTGCACGGGGTGCGTATATTGGAAGTTTTGGTTACCAGCAACCAGCTTCTTACAGCTACCAGCAAAGCTTAATGTATTCTCCATATGGGTATGTTTTGGTTCATATGCTACTGTAAATGGATGTTTCAGAAAGTATCTTTCTATTTTTTTGCATATGGTATCCTGAAGATTGCCGTAGGTTCTTATCAAGACAAAAATAGTAGTTGCATTGGTTATTTGTTGAATAAGAGTGCTCTTTGTAGGAGAAAAGTTCATATCAAGTTACTTACTGACTAAAAAATGTCTGTAAAAGGAAAACAAGCAATATCTTTTCAGATGCTCAGTTGTCTGGAGTATAATGCATCATAAACAGAACCTTGATGTAACTTGATCCCACCGTACATTTTTTAGATGCGCATTTCTTATTCCATACCAGTGTTGTTAAGGCTCACGCCTCAGACTCCATGCTCGAGAGATATCGCCTCAAAATCTCAGGTGCGCTTCAAATTAGTGAGGCGCGCTCCTTGAAGAAAAGGCTCCAGGCTCCGAGGCTTGCCTTGTAATTAATCTGATTCTAATGAATGGGCGCGCCTTGTAATTAATTCGATTCTAATGAATGGTTGCTTAGAGAGTTAAAAAATGATGAGTGAGTATTTGAAGATTCTAATTTAACAAACCTTTACACCTTTCATCAACACCTCCTCGCTACATCAATCTACTTGATCAGAAAATACTAAACGACTTGATCTTTTTTAAGTACAATAGAGATTTACTTCGTTGGCACGCATTGAACGATTAGATAAACCCTATGATGATTCAGATTTTCCTTGGTTTGAGGTTTCTAGAGCAGCTGGAGTAAATGAACCACGCTACCCATCTAGGTCAAGAGGAGCTAGTATTTCTCATTCTCAACATTCACCTCTTAATTTAAGACCATCATCTTCTCCATATGTCTCTAGCTTTGATGAGAATAATGAAGATAAGTAAGAAGATTCTCCCTTGGATAAAGAGAATCAAGATGAAAACAATGATCTTGAAGATGATTCTGATGATTAGGGGTATTAACTTTTTATTTGTTTTGCTTTATCTAATAATGTTTTTTTTTTTTTTTTGGAGGGAACTACATTATGATTATTTATTATTATGTTTTGCCTATATTTGCATGCTATTAATATATCTGTAATAATATTTATTCAAGATGCGCCTTTTTTTTAAAGGCGCCTCAAGGCTCCAAGCCTTAACAACACTGTTCCATACTAGAATGCTGAAGTGGGGGATCTAAATTTGTACTTTTCACGAAGGTTTTTAATCTGTGAAGTCATTTCTTGATGAGCACCCACAATAGCTTTTTAAAGAAGCTTTTTTTTTATTTTACCGTCGGATCCATTTTAGGTACATATATGCATCTTCAGTCTCAATTTTATGCAGTAGTTTGTATCATTGCATGTCAGGAGTTCAGGGTTCATCTTTTTGCCGCAATGCATTTAGTGAACAACTGAAAGATGCTATGGTTTTACATTTCTCACTTTGCTGCAGTATATAAATTTCTTGCCCTTGCTATGTCAGTTCTACTTGAACTATAGAGATTGTGCTGCATAAGGTTGTGAAGTAGAATATTATTTCCCTAGTAATTAAACTTCCGTAGTCGGTAATTCTAATCTGGCACTTTTGTAACTGCATAAATGTGAAAAGTGAGTTTATCATACATGACAACTTTGCATTATCATACAATAAAATATTGGAGTTCTGGTTATCATTTTATCTGAATTTATTCTTCAGCATGCATATTAAGCAAGTCTTGAGAAACTTTGTTAGAGTTTGGTCATTCATGGTTACTTTAGATTTAATTTTGGAAAGTTTTTTTATTGTTGCGGAATAAAAGTTCACATTTATTTATTACTAGTTAAAACGGCTCTCAGAAGATCCAATTTTCTACTTCTTATTATCCTTAGGTATGCAGCATATGCTCCAGAATATGTCTACCACCAGGTCAGTAGAAAGGCAAATTGGCTGTTGTAGTATTTTATTCGCGACTTACACAAGACAGTTCAGTTCTGACTTGTTAAGATGATTTTCAAATCTTATTTGGTCATTTTCTATGTTAGGGTGTTCATAATCCCTATGGAGGTCAGCAGTACCTTCAGATATATGGTGTACCTGGAACAGTTAACACAACTATGTATCCTTACAGCCAGCTAGCTCAGTCTGTTCCCGGAGGTCATAATTATGCAGCATTGCAAGGCTATGCAATGCCAGGTCATCAGATCGTGCAGTTTGGGGGGCCCAGTGTCAATGCAATGGCAACCTCGTCCATTCCAGCTATTCAGGCACCATACCCAACAGGCATATTTCTTTGACTCTCTTCTGCTCCTTTATATTCCTTTGTTTATGACAAGTGACATACTTTTTTTTTTATCTTTGGTCTTTTCCCTTGTCTTTTTTCTTATTTATTTATCATGGGAAGGCACTATCATCTCCATACCGTGTACAAGTTGAATTTATGCACCACGAACAACTCCTACATGGGATTTATTTTTGTTAATTAATCTTAAGTTGATAAGATAAATAGGGAGCTGTACTAAGTAGGCTTTTGCTTTTTATTTTGTTGAACTGGTATGGCAGGCCCAGTTCCCCAACAGCCTCAGTTTATACTTCCTGCTCATTCTTCTCAGTTCATGCAAGGTAGCGGTTCTGACCAAAATGCTGGGTGAGGGGTTTATCGAGTAAGTTGCATGATCCTTGTTGCCTCGTTCGAGCATTTGCGTTCTCTCAGTTGCTACCACGTGACTTGGTTTTTGTTTTTTTAAAACCCATTACACTATTATTTTTGTAGTTACCATTAGACTGCAGCAGGACTAAGAGCAACAGTACTGCTACTTGAGTGGCGGGCTTCAGATCTAGCCTTGCAAATTATTCATTTTGCATTCTAGAGGTATGGCTACTATGATTCAGTATTTTTGTTCAAATCTTGATACATTTGGAAATGAGGCTTTGCCAAAACCAAAGAATCAAGTGAGAGGTTTACGTCTCTTTGGAAAGTTGCTTAATTTTCTATAGTTCATGAATTCAGAGAATGATATTGGTTTGCATTTACATGTTTCATAAGAGCTTGAGGTTGTATTCTACACAAGTCATTTTTTTAACAGGGTGCTGTGCCCATACAGTGTTTAATAGTTTGTGACAGAGTGTCATTTTTTCATATTTGCTGTTTATCTTGATAGGATAAAGTCTTAGGCTACCCTAGGAAGGTAAATTTACAAATCCGTTGGATTATACCAATATGCTTTAAAGGTCAACCTAGGCAGACCAAGATTTTGTTGGCATATTCTAATACACGACCAGGACTCGAATACTGTGCTTCCTTTGAATCCCGACCTTCAATTCCTTTTAGTCTGATACTTATCCAGAAGTTACTAGTAGCACTAAAGGTTTAACTTTGTCGTAAATTTGCTCAAGTTGTGTGGTGCAGCAGTTGTTAGATTTAGGGAAGCCTCCTACTTATGCAGTTAAGAATCCTTGAGATTGCAAGAGAAACTAAACATTTGAAGACTGCTTCTTCTTCATGGGATAATTGATTATCACTTACTACCTTTTGTTGAGTAATTATTTACCTTCACCTTGAGATCTTTTAACGCCCAGCCCCTTGAAAATGTAGATATTGCCCGTCTTGCCTTAGACAAGGTGGTTTTGAAAGGTTCCACATTTGCCAAGAATCTTGGAGCTAGATTCTTATTTGTCTTGTGAACTAATAATAATATGCTTGAATTCTGTATATGCAGGTCATAAGTTAATCATGCTCACCAATGAAATCGATGTCTTGAGTCACTCCTGTTGGAGGAGAGAAGACAATGGAAGACGCGGATAGCAGTTCTTTCATCATCGTCATCGTCATCGTCATCGTCGTCTAAAACCTTTGCATCCTGTCAGTGTTAGTAGGGATGACCACTGACAGAGAGTCTCACAAAAACCGAGGCTGCTGGAAACGGTTTCCGGCTCCCGGTTATTGTAGGAATAATATCATCATGTAAAAAAGATGTCCATCGTGTTAGAATCAACATGTGATTCTTTTATAGTCTTTTTCCCATCATTTAGGGGTCTCTGTAGATAGTCTCTCTCTCTCTGGTGTCACCATGTTTTGTGCATCTTGCATTTATATTGTGCATAAGAAGAAGACAATGGGTATTTTGTGATTTTTTCTTATGAACATTTAATTTATGTAAAATGGATGTTCTTGGGAACTTGGTCTTCTTTCTAAGAATGAGATTGAAGAAGAAGCCTCAGGCTGTACGAGACTCCTACTTATATATATATATATATATATATATATATATATTAGGTATTAAGGCCACGCGTTGCGTGAGTTGCTATATATAAAGTTTTATTTTTTACGTGATTTTTTCCAAAAAAATAAAAGTTAAATTTATGCACATGGATCCAATAAAATTCTTAATGGTTTGTGAAATATGATATAGAATTGAACTGAGAACTTTTAATTTGATAGTGAAAACAAATACACATCTCTATTGCTATTTGTATGAGTTCAAAAACAATTATAAATTGCATTAATTTATACTATTTGTGCAATTTTATTTTTCTTTGTTTGATTGTTTTCAGAAATCTTTAAATCACTAATTTGACGTGATTGAAATATTATTAGAACTACATTTTTTATATTCATCTTCTAATCAAATTATGATTAAATATCAATTTATTTATCTAAATTAAGACATCGCTAATCCAAACAAAGAAAAAAGAAAGAGCAAAAAAATGTGGATAAACTACCTTCATATGATAAATCTACATTATGATGATAAATTAAATCACTTTTCAAAAAATAAAGAATTACACCATTTGTTTGGCAGTAACAATTGGATCACAATAATTGTTTTTTAAATGAAAATAAAAAAATAATATTTTTTAGATTCACGTGATTAAAAAAATATATATAAAAAAAGCAAAACTAAGAAACCCTGACCACTCTTTTTTTCCTTTTAGCTATTATTTACCTCCTCCTCCTCTTCTTTTTTCTTTTTTCTTACCCTACCCTTATTACTACTCGCATTTTCACGCAAGCTCCACCATTCCTTCTCTTTTATTCTCCTTTCATCATGGATCGACTTTGCGTCCAACCAATTTGTCTTCTATTCTCTTCCATGAAGGTAACAATATCTGAAAAATTCAACAAATAAAGAAAGCAATATTAGGCTCTTCAAAAAGTCAAAAGAAAAAAACAAAATTTGTAGTTTAAAGCATATCCCGTAAATTATGAAGGTTATGGAAATGAGGGATTTTATAATGGCTATAGATGGCAATTGAAGAGTCTATTTTTTTTATGAATAATGTGAACTTGAAGAGTATTGAGAGTTAAGTATGTTGGTTCATATTACCATTTTTTCTTTTTCTTTTTTATGAATAAGGGGGACTTGAAGAGTCTAAGGAGTTAAGTATGTTGGTTCATATTCCATTTTTATTTTTTATTTTTTATGAAGAATGGGAACTTGAAGAGTCTTGTGAGTTAAGTATGTTGGTTCATGTTCCCCATAGCCATTAGCTATATAAATCTTCTCAAATTTTATTAGCTATAATAAAAGTTACAAAACTCTTCATTTCATTCATTAATATATGAAACAAAACCATAAATTTATAATAATGAACTTTATAAATATGTAGCTATAGAAATCTTCTCAAGTTTTATCTCCATACAAACTTAAGATTAGAGTTGAAGATTACAGCTCATGAAGAAGTAATTTTAAAGAGTAAATTAATGATAAAGTTGACACATTGAAGTTTCTAATTGGTCCACATCCCACAAAATGTCACATATCACATCATGAAACTTCTACCTCAACTTGGTCTAACTTTATATATTATAGATTTTCCCAAATGGAAAATCTTTCTTTCATTTCTCCTCTTCACCATCTTTTGGTAAAATTCAATTTCTAGTTTTGATTTAGGGAAAGATTATATACTTTTCTCGTTTGTCATTAATTTTTTTTATTTTATTTTAGCGGATTCTATTTTCGGTTTGCTTGTTTTGTAAGATTAGTGTATACGATGGTGATTTTCAATCAAACTTGAGCACGTTTTTTACATGTATTGTCGTCTTAAGGACGTGAATTGATAGAATCACTCTTAATTGACAAAAAGCACATTCAAAACTAGTAAAAAAACAATCACCAATACTCTAATTTTAACAAAATAAGCTGCCCACAAATGATTTAAGTATAAATAATTTACGTGTATGTGTTGTGTTTTATTTTCCCTCCGAAATATAACTATTGGTTTTTGGTTTCTTTAAAGAAAAAAGCGCATTGAAATACTTCATTTGTTATAAATTGAATGTCTGCATTTGCTTCGTACTTGGGAAGAGCAGTTTCTTCATTTACCATAATTATTTTAAATTATAAGATAGGAGGTTGAAACTTGTATTCTTCAAATATATGAGGTTGGTTATGAAAACTTTATTGAATAAAGGAATTGAACAGAACATTTATTGGATAGTGAGCGTAAATAGCAAAGGGTCCCACTCCAAAAGGACTCAATTGGGTTGTGGATATATAATTAAGGGGGCAAAATAAAATTAGAATAAAGTAAGGTGAAAGTGCATTGTCATAAATAAATGTTCGAGTACCGAGTACGTAATTTGTAAACAGCGACAGCGACAGCGACAGCCTCCTTGAATAATTATGGATACCGAAATTCCACCACCAGTAGTTCCGACAACAACCGCCGCTTCCACCGACTTAAAAGATTCTATTGCCGTCGTCTCCCGTCCTCCCGACGCTGAACTCATCTCTGTCCCTAGCTATTCCAGTGCGACTCTTCAATTTCTATCTCAATTACTACTCTTTCTTTATATCTATGATTTATCTTGTTTAGTTTATGATATATAAATAAAAGTTTTCATAATTAGAGAGAGCGAGTTACAGAGGATTCGGACCAGATTACTAAAGCGATTCCTAAAATTACAACTGTTTATTCTTGTTTTAACCATTAAAGTAATTTTCTTGTAGAGTGGTTTTCGTGGGACAATATTCACCACTGCGAGCTCCGGCATAATCCGGATTTCTTCGACGGAAGATCACCTTCAAAGAACCCTAAGGTTTATAAATATTACAGGAATGCCATAATTGAGAGGTACAGGGACAATCCCAGTAGAAAGATCACCTTCACTGAGGTCAGAAAGACCATTGTAGGCGACGTCGCTTCTATTCGTAGGGTGTTTGATTTTTTGGAGAATTGGGGATTGATTAATTACACTGCTCCTGCTTCTTCTAAGCATAAGGGGGAAGATAAGGAAGGAAAGTCCACAAATGCTGCTACAGCTCAGGGCGCTAATGCTGATCCTGCCGCTCCCAAGCAGTGGTTGTGCGGGTCTTGCAAATCTCCTTGCACCATTGCGTTCTTCGCTTGTGCCAAGGTGGTTAAATCTCTGTATAAACTAATGTTATCATTCATATGGCTGTTTTTCACACTCTTTTAAGTAAAATGAATGAGGTTGTGCATTACCATATGAGATTTTATTTTACAGCATGCAAAAATGTTTTTGCCTAGGTTGTTGTCCTTGAGGATTTATATTCTTCCAAAATGGTTAATGATGAATGTTTTGACATGTATTCTTTTAATCTTTTGCAGTATGATTTGACTCTTTGTGCTAAGTGCCATGTTCGTGGTAATTACAGAGTAGGTGTTAGTAATTCAGATTTTAAGCGGGTTCAAATTAATGAAGAAGTGAAGACTGGCTGGAGTGAAAAAGAAACCCTGCACCTATTAGAAGCTGTTATGCATTACGGGGATGACTGGAAGAAGGTCGCAGCACATGTTGGTAGTGGTAGAAATGAGAAAGAGTGTGTAGCTCGCTTTGTTAAGCTTCCTTTTGGTGAGGAGTTTGTTGGACCTCCTGAATCTAGTGAGTTAGGTAATGATCTTGGATCCAAAAACTCATCAGTTCCTGATAAAAGGATGTGGCTTACTCCACTTGCCGATGCAAGCAACCCAATTATGGCTCAGGTAAAGACTTCCAGCATTCAATTTGGGCAAAAAACCCTGAATCCCGTATTAGTGTCATAAAAATTCAAGTTATCAAACGAAAGGCCTTTTCAATGTTCTAGCCAGCAATCATGTTGACCAATATCTTTCGCATTGTAATAAAATTGATGCATGTTGCCCCCAATGATAGCCAGTATTGGCTGGAATATACTATCTTCAGTAGGTCTCTGTGTAAATTATTTTGCTTGGAGATGTTCCTTGTGGCTCTTTAAGGTTTAAAGGTGTATTGTTGGGTTAGACTTTGCATTCAAAGGGCTTATTTATGGATATTATGTGGAATTGATTCCTCAGATGTAGTAATGAGAATTTGCAATAAGATATCATTGAGGTGCGCGAGCCTGCGACTGACTATCATACATGTTTAAGAATTTTGACAAGTAAAAATGTGCTATGATCTTATCACAATTATCAATCCTGTTTATGCTTAAAAATCAGTTGTATCTTTTGTGTTGCTACTTGCTGGCTATTGGTTCTGCAGCCTCTTCTTTGACTGGTTTTAGGAAAATAAAATGATCTCAAGGGAAATTGTCTCCTGCCTTCATCATTAAACTCTTGCCATTAGTTAAATAAAAGGTTTATTTTAGATATTTGTATAAGTAGCTTGAATGTCGGAGGATATCTTTAGTTGGGGTATTTTTAGTTTGGGAATAAGCAGTTTTAGGTGCCTTGTTATTTGCTCAACAACCTGCATGTATATGCTTCAGGCTGCTTTTCTTTCGGCTCTGGTTGGAGTGGAGGTAGCAGAAGTAGCATCTCATGCAGCTGTAAAAGATTTATCTGATCAAAGTGATGGAACGATTAAAGAATATCTAAAGTCTCTTTCTCCTAGGTCAAACAATCAAGGTATGTTATACCCCTGATGCTTTCTTTCAGATTTCAGTGTTATTTTTGGTGTCACATTGCGAGGCACCAGATTTGCAAAGGCTGGAGAATTGTATTGGAACAATTTTAACATGCATCGAGTTTGAAATCCTTGGAGCAAGTTAGTATCAAAACTTGCGTATTATCAAGACAGAAGGGGCACTAACTGCTTTCGTGGAACTCTCTCGGAATCCTCATGATTAATAAAAAAGCTGAAAACTTTTGTTCATCACTGCCATTGACCTAGGTATTCCTTTTACCAATGATCAGCATCCTCTGTATGCCATGCTGTTCCAGAAAAAAGAGAGGTTACAAAGGAACTATAATCTTCAAAATAGCAGCAATTGTAGGGAAATTGAGATCAGGCTGCACAAATTGGAAAAAAGAGAGATGCTTAGTAGTTTATGATGCTTGCATATTTTGTGTTGAGAATTGTTTTAACTGTGTCCACGGTGGAACGTTTGCTATGAGATATATGACAACCCGTATATTAATGGCTATATTTTTCTATATTAAGTGGATTAAGGAACATTTGTTCAAAGCTATATTCATAGTGTAGATAAATTATAGTAGAAACTAAGACCAGTGCAAATGATTAGACTGGCTGCTATAATTCCGTGCTTCTTTAAGTGATATGTAAGTTAATTTCACTGTGCAGAAGAATCTGGTATTGCGGCTAATGGTAACACCGAGGACGCAATGGACGCCGCTCTTGTTGAAGCTCATTCGCAGCTTAACATGGAAGATGATGACTTGGAGAGAGCACACTCCGGCATTGCTGTGCAGGTCATCTACTGCTCCCTTCATATTCAGTGAGATGAAATTTGATGAAAATACAACTCCCGGTTCTATTATCACCAGTTCATTAACTAATGATACCATCGCGGTTGATGTTTTAGTTGGTTTTCCTCCAAAAATCTTTGCAGATAAAGGAAATTCAGGACAAAGTTGTTCGTTTTGAGGAGTTAGATATACAAGTGGAGAAGGAGCAGCAACAACTGCAGCAGCTAAAGAATTTACTCTTTGTTGACCAGCTAACTTTGATGTTTCATAAAGCTGTTTCTCAGAAAGCAGGGGACATCGGACAAAATAACCAAACAGAATGACAGCGTCAAAGATGTTTCTTCGTCACCCATTAATTCTATCTAGCATTATTTGTGGATTCATTCTTGGTTTCTCTGTTTGTCGAGGTGACCAATTGCCTTCTTGTGGATAGAAGAAATGTTACATTCTTTTGGGCAACGTTTAGTCTTTGATATTATTTATACAACTCTGGTGTTGTGTTGCTCCAATTTTTTGTTCCTTTTTATATATATAAATATTCAAGAATCCAAAACACTTGGTATCCAAAATTTTTTGTTGGCCTTCATGTTCTAATTGATTTTATGTAGTTGTCAATTAAGAACCGATAGGCGTTGTTTTTTAGGATGTGCAAACACAACAAGTGTATGGCAGATTTAAGGAAAATCTCTTGAATTACTTGTAATGATTTTAGAGAGCTTATGCATAGTATCATCCAGATCTTTATTTTTGCATTTCCTTTCCAAAAATAAGAAAAGAAATTAAAGGACAAAAAGGAAAATAAAAAGTTATATACATAATCCTCCACCACCACATAATACATATCTTACCAAGTTAAGGAAGGTAACTGATATTTTTTAAGGAGAAGAGAAAAAAATGGCAACATATGTCTGGTCCTTGCAGCAGTTCCAGTGTCGCCACTTCTCCAGTGCCGGCACCGTCCCTAATCATTCTCCCTCACTTTTCAAAGGTCATTCATTATCCACTATAATAATCATCTTACAATTCAACGGCCCAAGACATTCTGTTTGCTTCAATGTCTTTCTTTCCACAGGACCTGCAAATTACAGAAGCTTTTCAGTTTCTTCCAGCTTCAAGAAGAACGCCAATGACTATGAAACCAGGTATCCGTAATTAACCTTTTCTTTGATTTCTACTAGTGCCCATGTTAAAAAGATTGTAGCTTTTTACTGTTTTGTTTCTTGGATTGATGGGTTTTTGCTTTTTCCTTAATTGTCATAAGCGATTTGGTGGTCCAAGAATCTTGGACCAAAAGGAGAGAGCTTTTGCTTCAAGCCCTCTTTGCTGCCATTTCTGTCCCTGCAATTACTCGTAAATCTTTTGCATTAGCGGAGACTGGTAATATTTACCAATTTTGTTAACTAATATTACTGTCTACTTCTTTCTTGCATTTTCTTTTTTAAGGTTGTAATCGTTTTGGCTCCTGTAATTTTTTCTCAAATTTTAGAGGACCTGGAAGATGAATTTCGTGTTTATTCAGATGACGTGAACAAGTTTAAGATATCTATACCTCGAGGTATTTATTATTGGTATTTTTTAATGCATTTACATATATCTATCTTGTTTTACAGTTTGCATTACCTGAATTCCTTTTTGGGGTTTTATGGGCACATGACTTACAAAAAATTGTATAGAAAGTATCATATTTTTTCAACATGTATTTTAGCTTTCTTTACTTTTAGGTAGAGTTCAATCATGCTAAGCGTAACTAATTTATTACAAGAATTCCCACCTATGTTACTATCGGATAAATTCAATCCGGATATGTGCAAAATGTTTTATTCAAATGGCCTTTATTTTCAAATTAGACAACTTTATTGGATTTTTGAGCATCTGATATAGGAAGCCATTATTCATTTGTCAATCATGGATAAGGTGTTGTTTTGTTGGTCCCATGTTTTATCTTTTGAACCATGCGTGTTCTTTTCTGCCAATAATAATATGGCTGCAAGTACTGGTTAGTTTAGTAAGGTATACATTCCTGCAGATTGGCAAGTAGGCAACGGTGAAGGTGATGGAATTAGATCCCTGACTGCATTCTACCCTCAAGATGATTCATCTTCAAATGGTAATGTTATTGAGGTTACTTCTGCTGGAATCTGCTTTAGCGTCGTCATGCTTTGTTTTTTGAAATTTTCTTCTTTATTGATTCAGTGAGCGTAGTAATCACTGGTTTGGGAGCTGATTTCACTAGATTGGAATCTTTTGGAAAAGTCGATGCTTTTGCAGAGAATTTGGTAGGAAATTCTCAATCCATGGTTCCCCGAGTCTTGCCAAGTCGAAAACATTGTGTCGTCCCTTTAAAACATTAATCCTTAGGCAAAGAAAGAGTTATGTTTGTCGCATATCGCTTCCTGGCCTCCTGCCATGCAGGCACTTTTAACTGGCTTTCTTATTTCACCCGTTCATTTGTTTTAAACAGGTTAGTGGGTTCGATAGAAGCTGGCAGAGGCCACCAGGTGTGAAAGCAAAACTTGTAGATTCCAGAACTGCTAATGGTACATTGCATATTCTCTCTTGTTTCTCATTGTGTGAAAATCATCCACCTATTACGAAATAGATATCATCTTTGTTTCTTTCCCTTTTTTTTTTTTCCTTGGATGGCAAGGTTGGAAATCAACATATATATATTTCAGCTCGGACCTCTTTGACTAAGTGCAAAGAGCTGAACTACCTTGCATTTAGTCTTTTGCAGCGATTAATGGTCTTAGTTCCAAGATTCTGGAGGTGTATGAACTTGTATGGCTGGTTAACAACTTATTCCTTTTCCCTTAGGATTGTACTACATTGAGTACACACTCCAAAATCCTGGCGAAAGCCGCAGACACTTATTTTCGGTGCTCGGGATAGCAAATAACGGTTGGTACAACAGATTGTATACTATCACCGGACAGGTTGGCATGGCTTAACTTCATATTTGATGATATTAAATTTAGCTCGCCTAATAGATGATCGGATACAAGACCTAAATTCTGGGTCAATAACTTGTATGTGATACAGTTTGTTGACGAGGAGGCAGAGAAGTATGGTCCCAAGATTGAGAAGGTAAAAGAAGAATAGTTTTGATCATGTGTGATATATGCACTCAAAAGCAGTTACTGATAAATCTTTATTTATCTTTGATATTCAGACTTGATATGGTATTAATTAGATACTTGGATTCTGAGGTTGCTCATTAAAACCATCTTCATATGGTATGAAAACTAAACACTCTGAAGAAATTGTTCATTGCAGGCCATTGCTTCTTTCCGATTAATCTGATGAAATATTAATCAGCAGTTCAAATTCCCACCAGTTCGACAGGTCTTATCTTTACCTAATAACCTCGGCGGTATTACCTTCATCAGCTATTTAGTCAATCTCTGAAACCATTTTATGTGAACTGACATCTTTACTATTTATTGTTTCCTCAACTTCTTCCTTTGTATATTGCAGCCATTTGCTGTCTGCTAACCTCATGTAACTATTCTAAGTTACTTCGAAAGCCCTTTTCATGTATAATTCCATTGCAAAATATAATAATTATCAACTTAGGCTAAAAGATTATTATTATTTTAAAAAAAAAAAAAAAAAAAAAGGCCATTCAACGACGACTAAAGTCATAATTTTATATATATGTTTAATTCAACAAAAGATATTAAAAAATATGAATAAAGAATATATATGTGCTTGATTGGGCCGAGTAAATATAATTACAAACCGTCAAAGAAAAGAGTAATTTCTGGTTAAATGCATAACTATTTTAAATTATGTTTAGTTATTACTTTCCTTTTTATAATTTAATATTAAAGATGATGCAAGTAAGTAAATTTGTCCAAGTCCAAGTCCTAACCTTTTAAATAATTTTATTGTTTTAGTAAGTTGACAAGTTAATTGTGTCATAATATAACTAGCAGAAGATTTTGAAGCATGGATTCTTTGTTTTTTTTTAAAAAAAAAGATAATATGAAAATGATAAAACCGAGTGTGTTAAAATGCTTAAGAGTACGCCTAGCACCATTTAATGAAAGTAATCATACACATTTTTTAGCATAAAAAGCATGAAATATTGACACATGAAAACGACTTATATAGTTATATATAATAAGAATTAGGGTAAAAAGCGCTGACGCCCTTAAACTATTCCGTTTTTTAGTTTTTGACCCTCAACTAAAAACGGTCAAGTTTTACCCCCTAAACTATTTCGGTTTTTGGTTTTTGACCTTCCATCTATATTTTCCGTTACATCATAACGGAAGTCCAAAAAATTGGGGAATTTTGGGAAAATCATATCATTCATAATAAATAGAATTAGATTTAAGGGAAAAAAGGGCCTTTTAAGATTTTTTTTTTTGAGGGTGGAATTTACAGTTGGTGGTTGGAGAAGAGGAGTGGTACACGGCTTCCGGCTTCTTCTGTCACTGTTCTCACCGGCGACTTCTTCTTTCTCGTTAGAATAATAGGGTTTTTTTTTTTTTTTTTTTTTTTATAAAAACAAAAAATTTAGGATCTTATACAGATTGCCCAAAAATGCCCCCATTTTTTGGACTTACGTTATGATGTAACGGAGAATATAGATGGAAGGTCAAAAACCAAAAACCAAAATAGTTTAGGGGGTAAAACTTGACCCTTTTTAGTTGAGGGTCAAAAACCAAAAAAGGGAATAGTTTAGGGGGCGTGAGCGCTTTTTACCCTAAGAGTTATTGTACACCTAAGAAATTATACAAAAATTGGGGGAAATTTGAAATAATGAATTACTTATTTCAATTCTAGCATTATAGCGAGGAGATAGGTATTATAATTTCTAAAGCACCAAATTATTATTAAAATAAGATTCAGTATTACAAGCATCGAAGGAAGGCCCTTTAGATTTTGGATTTGTTGCATTGGGAGATAAACTCAAAATAATATACTATGTAAATTTAAGCCAATTATAAATTTGTCAATTGTCATTATAAAAATTTAAAGATATACATTACAATATTATAATTTTAGGAATAATACAAATTGCGAACTTGATTTTCTTTTTTAAAAAATCCTTGTAATATATATTAGAAAATTTTAAATTCAAACTTTTGATTTTGAAAGGTATTTTTCCTAACAATTCATATTTACCATTTTTAATTTGATAAAACCATTTTATTCTTGCATTTATTATTTCTAAACAAATTATATTGCTAAAATGGTAAATTATATCATCTTTCTTGCTTTTCACAATATAAATACTACTTGCCAACTTTTAAAATCGGCAAATGCTCCTTATTTATGTTTTGCCCATTTGGGTCGAAAATATAAAAGGTAAAATTTTAATATTATGATTTTAATACTTTAAACAACTCATATATTATAAATTATCTTTTGTACAAAGTAGTAATTAATTTGTATAAATTCATCTCGAATCCACAATAAAAGAAGGTAATACCTAAAATTTGTACGAAACATTACCTCATTTAAACGATGGAGACTCTAACCCACCAATTCCCATCAATTTAACACTATAAATACTAATGTTTAGCGAAAACTATAAACAACCGTTTAAAGCCTCTTAATTTATAGTGCTAAAAATTCTTTTTCGTTTTACGATCTCAACGGTTCTTTGTAGGTTCGTTATTTCTTTCTTACTTTTAGTATTTATAGGTAAGCATTTCAGCATTGTTTTCGAATTTTTCTTTCGAATTTTTTACCTTCCCCAAATTAAAAAAAAAAAAAAACATTTATTTGAAACTGATATTGATTTATGAACCCGACCCGATTTTGACAACACGCCCATTAAACATCTTCTAGAAATATATATTTACTCGACCACACTTCCATCTGACCCCACCTGACCAAATTTCAACATTATAAAAGGTTACATCAATATTAAAATATATTACTCTAGTCTCCAAAAAAATCCTTGAAACCACTCTTCAGGTGCTCAAGATTTTTTCTTCACTTCACCAATTTTATAATTCTCTGTAAGTTTTGTTAATTGTTTGCTCTTTTTATATAAGACTTTCGTTTGTTTTTTGTTGCATTTTATACTCGCTATTTCTTTTTATTTTTTATTTTCCAATTTTTTACCTCCCCCAACACGAAAATAGTTTATTTGAGATCTGTCTCCCTCGCTCTCACATGATCTGATTCGGTATGGTGACCAACTTGTTAGACTGTAAAATTGACGAAAATCCTTTAAAATATCCATTTACGTACTCAAAATTTATTTATTTTTATTAATTTTTAGTTTGTACGGATAAGAATTTCATTCATTTTGATTTTTTTCTTATTTTTAAAGAAATTTTTTACTTGGCTCTTAACTGTAGAAAGATGAGTTGTTTTTTTCCTTTTTTGATTATATATGTGTGTGTCTGTGTGTGGACAGATTAAAACAATAAGTTTGTGGCATAATTTATTGAAATTTATAAATATTATTCTATGAAACTCGAAGGTTTCTCTGCCACGAGTCTGGAGTATTTACAACATATTGAATTATGCTGATTTTGAGTTTCAGCATATTTTTTCAAGCGCATATTCTCATATTTCTTGCCTTCATTTTCATTCATGGTCAACTTCTTTAAATATTCCCTCTCTGTCTCTGTCTCTGATTAAATATTTCTTATTTAATCAGACAAAGAGAAAAATGAAGGTTACGAGTTTGGAGTTAGTCCCATACGACCAAAACGACAATAACAACAATATATCAAATTCTTCACTTTTGGCGCAATCTCAGCCAAACTCGTCAATTGTACCTCCAACACACCCGATTCATGACGAGACATCTCCTCTTGGATTTTCCTTGTTGTCGGCTGGCTCATCACCAGCCTACCGACCTGCTGTTGGGGTGATCTCCGACGATGGAGCCGCCGGAGGAAGACGTACTAATACTGATTACTCAAGTATGAGTTATGAGGTTTCTTTAAGGCGTCAAAGAGGGAGACCGAGGAAATACGGTCCAGATGGTTCCCTGTCATTTGCTCAAATGCGTGCAGCAGCCACGCCATATGTAAGGCCGCCTGGTGCAGCACCCCGTACACCACGCCAACCATCCTCATCTTGTCCAGCCGCTCATGTATCTGAGTCATCACATCCTCCAGTTGTGGAGCCTACAATATCATCTTCGTCTCCAGCAGTAGTGTCACCACCTCCAACATATCCACAACCACCGCATAACTCGAGTACAAGCAACATAACTCGGGTAAAATCTATACTACTTATATATATATATATATATATATATATATATATATATATATATATATATATATATATATACTCTTTAACTTTTTACATAAATTGCTTTCAAATTTAATTTCACAATGTGCGTATATAATGCGACTGTGCATGTATTATAGAAATATAAAACATCAATATGTTTAAACTACTCTCTGGAGTCTTTACGCAAACGATTCTTTTTTGCTTTTGGAATTTGTTTAAAGTAATTCAAATGGTGGACTATGTTTTGTTATTCATTTTGTGTTTTTTATGATAAACTACTAGCATAATTTGAAAGAAAGTGAATGCACTGGCTTGAATTTAGATGAAATTAAGAAGCATTAATTAATAAAGGTATTACATCTCTAAACATGTATAATTATGTGTGTTTGCTAGGATTTTCACAAATAAAAAAAAAGGGAAAAGAGAGAGAGATAAAAAAAATATGTATGTGTGCTAGTATTAGGTTGTTATGGATTCAAAGAATAGTTCTCTAATAGAGTGTTGGGATTGAGTAGTAAGTTTCTTACATTTATATACTAGCCTAGATACATGTCGCTGTGTATGAGACTTAATTTTACATATTTAAGGAAATTTTAGAAACAAATATATAGCGTTAAGCAAATGTACAAAAAATAAACTGTTAACATTTTTTCCTCGCTAAAAAAAAAAAGAAAAAGAAAAAATAATTGCATGTTTTTTTTCTATATTCCCTTCTTTTGTGGTGAGTTTTGTTTTTCTATTTACTTTAATATTTGAAATATTTACAATTCTATAGATGATGAATTTTGATGAATTTTTTACCTGTAGGATTAGATTGTGGTACTCCAGCGAAGATTGATAACATCATAGTTCAACCAGGAGAGGTAACTTATTTTCTATACAATTGTGTGTTGGTTCTTATTCCAAGCTGTTGTTAAGGGAATTGATAAATAGCTAATGATATATTATTTTCAGGAAGTGTTCTCGAAAATACTCTCATTTTCTAGAAATGCTCCCGAGGCTATTAGTGTTATTTCCGGAATTGGTTTCCTATCAAGCGTGACTCTTCATGATACGGCAAATGAAACAGTCACTTACGAGGTTTTAACCATTTTTCTTCCTTTCTCTTTATTATGTGGTTTGAGGAGTTGAAGGCCTATATACGCTTGTATTAATAGAAATATGATTGCTACCTTCATTTCACATTATAAGATCTTTTAGTTCTTTAAAAATATTCTCTTATTCTCTATTATATTAACTAGTGAAACTAGTAATGGATCTAATAGGAAAAATATTGCATACTTATTGCATTTCCTTAATCAAAACCCTTATATATTGTGAAGTAAAAAAAGTAGTAATTGTATTTTTGTAATATCCACAAATATTTTCGTTCATTTGAAAATGATTTATGTAGTATATAATTTTCTAGCATTATTATCTCATCCAAAGAGAGAAACAATTGTTTGCTACTATTTCTTCCTGGATTCTAGGATGTTAGAAAAGTTATTGATTTTATCAATATCCTTTCTAGAAGTGTGTATGTTTAATTATATCATCTCCAATATATAGGGACGGTTTAATATACAACATATGATTGGTCTATTTGTTCCAATGGATGAAAGTGGCACTAACATGAGAAAAAGGAAAGGGAGCTTAATGGTTGCATTGGTTGGAGATGACGGGCAAAAAGTATATGGCCGTGCAATGAGCGGTCTTACGGCGGCTTCACTCGTCCAGGTCTGCTATTTCTCTTAATTACATCTGGATCTATTTGTTATGCGTTCATGTTACAATATGGGACGAAAGAAGTATTATCTTGGAGTAAATACTTTTTATTTTATATATATATATATATATATATATATATTGTGATATTTTTGTTGACTTATAATTCTTGCATTGTAGGTGATGTTTCGTACCTCTGACGCCGCCGGAGGAGTTGCAGGTTGTGTAGAGTGATCTCAAGTCTCACATATGTTGTTGCAGCCAATTTATCTTTTATAAATTTATCTTTTATAGTTTATGTTACTTTAGAATTTGAAAAACTGTTGCTTAGTTCAATTTACATTTTTTGAATCATGGTGATTGCTAAAACTAAAACTTGTTAGGGTTGTTATGCTTGTTTTGGGAGTATTAAGTACTTATGTTTATTAATATGCTTGTTATGCTTGTTTTGGGAGTATTAAATACTTATATTTATTAATATGGTTGTTTTGGGAGCATTAAGTAGTTATATTTATTAATACGATTATTTTGAGAGTATTAAGTTCTTATATTTATTAATATGGTTGTTTATGTTGTTTTGAGAGTATTAAGTATTTATTTATTAAATCATCATAGTTTTTTACGTGTTGATTACGTAACCTAATAATTACTTACCTGTTTATCTTTGGATGAAATTTTCTTGTGGGACGGAATACAATATTTATAAAAAAAATTCGTCGTTTCTGAGAATGGTTAGTTATGACTCTGCAACTGTTAATGATATATATTGTACAAAAGAAAAATAAGTTATGCATGTGTGAAGAAAAACATTCCACGCTATAACTGCGTGGTATTACATAGACCTTCTCTTGATCTCACAGTCTTTCCTCTCATGATTGGATATACTCATTCCCACACACATCTGTAGTTAGACCCCTACAAGTGTTAATACTATCTATTACTATATGAAGACTCTTTATCTTGACACGTCAACCCGATGTTGGCAATTATGTAGAATTTGTCACATCCCCTAATTATGTTTAGTATTAAGACTTTATGAAATCATGATTTATATCTACATATTTGTTTAAGTATTTATCTTTAACTGCTTCAATCTGAACACTCACTCACCCCCATTTTATTTAACCTTCTCCTCACAATTCAACTGTAATTCAATCATGTTTAATATAGAATTTGATAATGTGAAGTGAAGTTACGCATCTAATGACTCAAACACGTAATTTAACATAGAAAGTTCACTTGTCCAAAAATGCGAATAATGCTTAAACAGAAATCTATTGATCGGTCCAAATTAGTTGGAATTTGGACAAAGATCCATAATGGGCGGGCTAACATTAACATAGTATGTAACAACTAAAGGAAGGTCTATTTGATTACTCAATGTATCTCTGTCTGGGACTTGACCGGTAGATCCATCTCATGTACACAATACAAATTGTATGAACATTAATTGTACCACTTCGGCTACATTCGGATTAATAGGTTTTATGTACGTATTAGTACCTATCAGTTGTGGGATAAAATAAAATAAAATTGACGGTTGATATCGTCTATTTTACAAGTAATTTCAGCAAAATATTTAATATGACAGTTAACAAGTGTTTCGCAAGTACGAAATTTTTGACATTTTTCACGGTAACCGACTGTAATTGAAGACCTCATTCTTCTTTCTCATCAAGTCGAAGATTCCAACATATATTTACAATGAATTTTTTTCTGAAGTCCTCGGTAAAATTGAAATTAATATGTCTAAGATCACAAATAAGTGCCGAGGATTCAATTTTAATATTGACACTTCATTTAACATACACTCTAACTCATTAGGTTAGCTACACATGTATATATATATATATATATATACAAAAACCCATAAATTGAGTTCAATTGAAGGTATGCATACAAAAGTCTATAATTTTTTTTTTTTAAATAATTACATACAACCATATATATATAAAACCCCCTAATGATTACACTCTAAATCATTAGGTTAGCTACACATGTACATATATATATATATATATATATATATATATATATATATATATATATATATATATATATATATATAAATTGAAGGTATGCATACAAAAGTCTATAATTTTTTTTTAAAAAAAAATTAAAATTAAAAGTGTACTCCTTTTGGTAGACCGGTGATATGAGATTTTCCGATGAATCCAGTTGAAATATACGCAGGATACACCTAATAATGTGATATATAGTCGCTCTCTCTGAATGACTCGAACTCATAAACTTTATCGTTTGCAAATCATGGCAAAAACGCCGATTTCGTCCAAAAAGTATTTCGAGTTTGAGGTTTTTGTCCAATATGTTTAATTTTATCTTTTAAGATCCAGTATGTTTTTACGACCTGCCGTTATTGTCCTTCCGTCCCATTTTTTGTTAACAATCCGTCAAAATTGTCAATTGGTCAAAGCGTGCCTTTTTACTCAGGGGCATTTTAGTCATTTCAACATACTTTCTACAAGAAAATTTTATGTACTCAATTGTTAAATAAAATAACAATGGATACCCAATTTAATTTATCCAAAAAAATAAACCCCTAAACCCTTCAACTCCCCCTTCATCTTGCTCCGCCCCTCACCACCGTCAACCGCTACCACCTGCAACAACCACCATTTTCTAGGTTTACTTTCACGTTCAAAAACTAAAAAATTGAAGTTCATGAATTCCCATAACCCATTAATTGGAATCATTTAGTTAATTCATATGTAGAAGAAGTTAAAAGTGCATCTGAATCTTCAAAGAATACAGGTCAATTTGATGGGTTTTTGTTTTAATTTTGAATTGTGTTCTTGTTTCTCATTGTTTAAGTTTTTAGTTTTTGAAGGTGAAAGTAGCCCTAGGAAATGGTGGTTGTTGCAGGTGGTGGTGGTTGACGGTGGTGAGGAGCGGAGCAAGATGAAGGGGGAGTTGAAGGGTTTAGGGATTTATTTTTTTGGATAAATTAAATTGGGTGTCCATTGTTATTTTGTTTAACAATTGAGTACATAATTTTTTTTGTAGAAAATATGTTGAAATGACTAAAATGCCCCTGAGTAAAAAGGCACGCTTTACCAATTGCCAATTTTGACAGATTGTTAACAAAAAATGGGACGGAAGGACAATAACGGCAGGTCGTAAAATCATACTGGATCTTAAAATATATAATTAAACATACTGGACAAAAACCTCAAACTCGAAATACTTTTTGGACGAAATCGGCGTTTTTACCTACAAATCATTGGTAATTAAAAGTTAAATTGAACTCACTTGTCACAAAAAAACCTATAAATTGAGTTCAATTAAAGTTGAATAAGTACCAAGGATCACTCATTTGAAGGTTTAAACTATAATTTTGAAATTTTGATTCACATACTATGAAGTTTTTAAGTAGAATATAAAGTCAATTTGTTGTACTTGTACTTCCATTAAAAGCTTGAGCTCATGGTCCCTGCATGATGACATTCCTATGGCAAAGACAGGGAAAAAGAAGCTCAAATATCGGTTGATGTCTGCTCCTTCAGTTCATTGACATGTCTACTCTTTTCCATCTTCTCCTTCATCATCCCACCTAAAAAGATCTAGGCAATGGTAAACAGAGGAGACTGGTGAAACACTATAATTACAATAAAATGTCCTAGCGTAATTAGTTACAACTTCTTTTACTTGAGTTTTGTTGGCATATTTTTAATGCGATATTGCGAATTTGAGTCACTTTAAATGTAATTTCACATTACTTTAACTAGCAAATATATTACACAGATTCATCAAATTAGTCATATTAATACATACACACTGTCACAAAAAAAAAAGAAAATACTAGAATTAGAGTTTTACAATTGTAGTATAAGATTCTATTTTTATTGGCATATCCCTTTAGCAAGTTTTATTATTACTCATCACTTTATGATCATCATTTTATAATGTATACTTTACAATTTTTCCGAATTAAATGTTTACTTTCGTATTATAAAAAAATCAAACATTTAATTTGTCACAAAAGTAGCATTATTATTTCTCTAGTAGAAGGGGAAAAAAAAAGAGGAGGGAACAAAAATTGAGCAGTGAGAAGATCTAAAGACACATGATGATTCTGGATGGATTAGGACTGGTTGGAGCTGCAAAATATTTACTACTAGTTTTTTAGTTGAATTGCCGTCCCTGGCTCCATTTCAAGTCGAACCCACTATTTTTCTTGAAATTCCTTCACTCAATTTTCCTTTATTCTTTCCTTTCTGACAATCTTGGTTAATCAAGATTAAATTTTTATGGTTTTTTTTTAACTATATGGAGAGCTACTCACATCAAATTTCCTCTGTAATCTTTGCAAAAAGATTGTATATGCTTGAGAGATGTTGAATGGTTGGTGGGATCTTAATTTTGTTTAATAATATTTCATCTTCAAGAAATAAACTTTTTTTTTCAAATGCATTAATTTGTCTTTATGTTCTCCAGCATATGGAAAGTATGAAATGCTTGCATAGCTGTAATATAATGATGATAACCGTTAAAGTCTCCATCTTTTCATCTTTTTTGGTATATAATTAGAGATATTTAGTAGCCCTTTTCACTGCGCCTCAAATCCCAAGATTTCCCCCTTCTTTGTGGTGACTGGTCTTGAGCTCTCAAAAAGTGAGTTAAAATCTTCTAATTATTTGGTTCATTCTTATTGATTTTAGTCGATTTTCATTCTTTGTTTATCTTTTTTCGGTTCTGGGGTAATTAATTTCTATTAGTATTTGATTTGATTATCTTGAATAATCTTTCAGCTTCTAGAATTGCGAGAGGGGCTAACCTCCATTCACTTTTCCTTCTGGTAGTTAGGGTTTGCTACTTATTAGCTTAGTGTTTAGATCTGTGTTTTTGGTTAAAATGGTGAATTAGTGTTGTCATTGATCCCAAATTCTTGTATGCAGGTTAAGTGCAGAAGATTAAGAGTCCTTCCATGAAAATGAACGGGGCGGCGTTGGTTGCTATTGCTGCCACAATTGGCAATTTCTTGCAGGGTTGGGATAATGCAACTATTGCAGGTTACTCGATTCATCTTGTTTATGTGGTTTATTTTGTTTAATTACCTTAAAAGTTCTGATCTTGTTTTTTGTAAGATTTTATTTGAATTTTTGCTCACGGAGTTCTTACGTTGATTCATGTAGCCGATCTCAAACACTTGGGGTTAAGGCTTTGTTGTTGTTGTTATATTTGAGTTTTGCTACTTTTGTACATTGGCAGGGGCTGTTGTTTACATAAAGAAGGAGCTTGCCTTGTCTTCTGCAGTGGAAGGCCTTGTTGTGGCCATGTCACTGATTGGAGCTACCCTGATCACGACTTGCTCGGGATCTATATCTGATTGGGTTGGACGACGTCCAATGCTTATCTGCTCATCAGTGTTTTATTTCATCAGTGGTTTGATCATGTTATGGTCACCTAATGTTTATGTCCTACTTTTTGCAAGGCTCTTAGATGGCTTTGGGATTGGTTTGGCTGTTACTCTTGTTCCATTATACATATCTGAGACAGCCCCGTCTGAAATAAGAGGATTGCTTAATACTCTTCCTCAGTTTACTGGTTCTGCTGGGATGTTTTTGTCATACTGTATGATATTTGGGATGTCATTGAGTCCCTCACCAAGCTGGAAATTGATGTTAGGAGTTCTTTCCATTCCTTCTCTACTTTATTTCCTATTAACTATATTCTTTATACCGGAATCTCCTCGGTGGCTTGTGAGTAAAGGAAGGATGCTCGAGGCCAAACAAGTCTTGCAAAGATTACGTGGCAGGGAAGATGTTTCAGGTGCATCTGCCTTTCATTTGTGAATGATTTATTTCTGTTTATCCAACAATTTAGTCTTGATACAGATGAAATATTATGTTTAAGAAGGTCTTGTATGGCTTGCAGATGCATTTTAACAGCTTGCTGTTTGCCTTCTGTCTTGGTTTCTTACCATCATGCAGATGCATTTTAACAGCTTGCTGTTTGCCTTCTGTCTTGGTTTCTTACCATCATGCAGATGCATTGCGGCTGGTCCTGTATTAGGTTGAGAGTTGATTTTCCATCTAACTGACAAGTGTTAACATCACAATTTGGAAATTGTGATTGCAAACTACATGAAAGTCTCTTATGGCTTATTCCAAGTGGTGTCGGTAGGCTGTTGGATTCGGTAGTTTGATGTGTAATATATTCATGAGCATTTCTCATACGCCCCACCCTCCGAAGAAAGGAAAATGCAAATGCATTTGAGTCGAAATTGATGTTCATCCTATATATCTGGAAAAAATTGCCCACGCGATCATGTTTTCTCCTGGCTCATTTATTGAAGAAAATATATGATTATTTATGTGCTAAACATGAACATACTATTTTCTATCCAGACCAAAATTTTCAGCCAAGTATTCCTTGCAAAATTGGTTTCCTTATCCTGATTGCGGAACCGTTGTACGAATACTAAGGTTTCGGCTTGAATGCCCGATCTTTCTCTATCTCGAACAGTTTATGGGGAATATAAATAACATTTCTCCCGCAAGGTTGAATATCAATGGGGCTGAAACACCACAATAAGTATAAACCAAACTTATTAATACAATAACTCAAAGATGAATGAACTCTACACAAAGTTACTAAGGAATAACCTTAACATATCATAAATCAAGTCTAACAATAACATGGCTGAAATCCCTCTTAAATAGAGTGGAATTTCGTAACATGAAGAGTCCCACTTTAGGTAAGACTCTTGAATCCTAAATTAAGTAAACTACCTAAAACAAAACACTACCTAACATAAAGGACAACATGTCATATTATTTAACTAGCTTATTTCGGCCAACTAATTAAAATAAACAATGAAGCTGAAAATACTATTAAAGTCTTTAATAGACTTTAATTTACAAGTTTCCTAAAATACCCCTTCAACCGTTTTCCTTCCAATTATGTATCTTTTTCCTTCAAATGATATTCGATGGCTCTGATCCTTGTGTTTAGCTTTCTTTGAAGGTTTCTTTACATCTTGAACCTTTAGATTAGAGACTTTAAACACTTTGAAACAAAGGCTTGACTTTGAAGCTCGTATTTGGGAGGTATGAGTTAAGGATGAATGACCTCTCTAAGCTTTATGGCTGGTACCATATCATATCCATTTGCAAGTTCCAAGGGTGCCATGAACTTTAACCTTGTGGGGTTTTGTGAGGATTGAGAATATGGCCATGATCTTCTCATGTGAGGTCCGGTTGAGGTCTTCCACTAGGGAACTATATTTGTTATGTTCAAAATAATTGCTGCATTCAGTGTTCAGTTCCTTTATAGCAAAGAAAATTCTTAGATTTCCTGATATTTTAAGTCAACTTTCTGTAAAAATGAGAATTCAAAGAAGTATATGAGCAGTCAGATTTCACTCTTTCATTTACTTTTCCATTTTCTCATGGATGTCTAGACTTGTATTTCAGATTTTGTTAATCTTTTGTTTCCAAATTTACAACATTCTTTTACTATCATTACTGAAGCATAGTTAGACAGTCTCGGACTTGTTTAGAAGAATCTTAAAACAGTTTTCCTTCTTCTAATAGTTTCCAGGAATGCATGGAACTTTAGCAAAGTTCAGGGCTTGTGCTGATTCTTCTTTTAATTGTTAGGTGAGATGGCTTTGCTGGTTGAAGGCTTGGAAGTTGGTGGAGAGACAACCTTAGAAGAATATATCATTGGCCCAGCTGATGAACTTGACGATGAATATGAAGCTGCTGATGACAAAGAACGCATAAAACTGTATGGACCTGAAGAGGGCATGTCTTGGTTTGCCAAACCGGTCACTGGTCAGAGTAGCATTGGCCTAGTTTCTCGGCAAGGAAGCTTGGTAAATCAAGGTGTGCCTCTTATGGATCCCCTTGTGACCCTCTTTGGCAGCGTCCATGAAAAGCTCCCCGAGACGGGTAGTATGCGCAGTATGCTATTTCCTAATTTCGGCAGCATGTTCAGTACAACCGAGCCCCATGTTAAACATGAAGATTGGGATATGGAATCTCAGAGGGAAGAAGAGGGTTACGTGTCAGATGCTCATGGTGCAGATTCTGATGATAATTTGCATAGTCCCTTAATCTCACGGCAAACTACGAGTTTGGAGAAGGACATAGTTCCTCCTGTTTCTCATGGAAGTGCCCTAAGTATAAGACGCCATAGCAGTCTTATGCAAGGCAATGCAGGTGAAGCAGTTGGTAGCATGGGCATTGGGGGTGGTTGGCAGTTAGCATGGAAATGGTCAGAAAGAGAGGGTGCGGATGGAAAGAAAGAAGGAGGTTTCAAAAGGATTTATCTGCACGAGGAGGGGGGACATGTGTCAAGGCGAGGCTCTCTTATTTCACTTCCTGGAGGTGACGTTCCTGCAGCAGGCGATTATATTCAAGCAGCAGCTCTTGTAAGCCAACCCGCTCTTTATTCTAAGGAACTTATGGATCAGCAGCACCCCGTTGGACCGGCTATGGTCCATCCATCTGAAGCTGCTTCCAAGGCACCAAGTTGGGCTGCTCTTCTAGAACCAGGAGTTAAAAGTGCATTACTTGTTGGAATCGGAATTCAAATACTGCAGCAGGTACACTGTTGTTCCTTCATATTTATTCTTTGGCTCAACTTCCGTTTCTCTTCTATAGAGAAAGTAGACATGAAGTATAATTGAATTCATTTCCATTTCAAACTCCATGGTTATTTCGTGACAATGTGATCAATGGTTACATGCATGGTGTGTGCTGGACTATTTAAGTTGTCGTAAGCTCATAAACGGAAATTCTTCACTGCCTAATCACTTTCTCTTGTTTGTCACCGTCTCCGCAGTTCTCGGGTATCAATGGGGTTATGTACTATACTCCTCAAATCCTTGAGCAGGCAGGAGTGTCCGTTCTTCTTGACAGCCTTGGACTTGGAACAGACTCTTCATCTTTCCTTATAAGTGCATTAACGAACCTTTTGATGCTTCCTTCTATTGCTGTTGCGATGAGGTTTATGGATGTTGCAGGCAGAAGGTAGTATTCAATTCCTTTGGCTCTCCTTCCTTCAAATTTCTGCTGGTGTTTGGTCCTTTAGCTAACCCAGACTAGATTGTACTGTGCATGTTGAGTTAAACTGACTATAAAACACGTGTTCGTCTTGTACGACTAGTTTTTAATACGTGAAAGCTGCTTATTTCAGGACATTGCTGCTGACAACTATACCAGTACTCATAGTTTCTCTCATACTTCTGGTAATTGCCAATGTTGTCCAACTAGGCACTGTGGTTCATGCTGTGATCTCAACTGTATGCGTGGTGCTCTACTTTTGCACCTTTGTCATGGGTTACGGACCAATCCCGAATATTCTTTGTTCTGAAATATTTCCTACAAGGGTGCGCGGACTTTGCATAGCGATATGTGCCTTGGTATTCTGGATATGCGACGTTATTGTGACCTATACGTTGCCCGTGATGCTGAGTTCAATTGGTTTGGCTGGCGTATTTGGGATATACGCTGTTGTGTGTGTGATTTCCTTGGTTTTTGTTTTCTTGAGAGTACCAGAAACCAAAGGAATGCCCCTTGAAGTCATCACTGAGTTCTTTGCTGTTGGTGCAAAACAAGCTGCTGCCAAGAGAGAGTAGTTGAGAGTTTATTCTTCGAATTACTTACAAAGAAAGAAATATTCTTTAATCTTCATTAAAGAAACAGTATGTCTATCTTTAAATTAGCGGATCTCTCTATTCACCAATATCAATTGAAAATGAAGTTCAGATTTATCAAAAATTAATGCATCTACTGATTCCAGGGGCAATCTCCATAATTGGCCTAGAAATGGTCACACAATCGAGTGCACTTGAAACACGCATAACGTTGGTCACAACAGGTCGGATCCCGGTGACAGCGGCTTGTCAAACTTTGAGCTAATCGAGCCGAGCTTGAAATTTTTAGTGCGAGCTTGAAAAAAATCAAACTCGTGCTAAACCTGAATAATTCGATAAGGATTCGATTGCAACCCTAATCTCAGCCTTCGGTAGTACAACTGTCGAGAATAATTATATAAATTATTCACTTATTTTTCAGTCATCGAATTAATGACCAATTGATTGAATAAAAAAACATGGTAAGATTTACTACAAGAACATATGTTTTAGCTTCTAATTTCTGGCAAATTTCCCCAAGTAAAATAGAGAGAAACTGGCTTGAAGAAGCACTTGTTGGCCACAGAAAAAGCAATATTTTAAGACTTTGAGGTTTACAAATACAAGATTTAGAAGAGATGAACAAATGAATCTCATTACATAATTGTCTTATATACAACAGTCAGATTTTGATCACTTCATTTCCATGGACTGCTAGAGTTTTCATTTGACATGTTGAACCTTTAGCATGCAAAGAAACAAAATAGATTGTTGTATCTTATGATTTCTGCTCTTCTTCAGAATCTGGGGGCTTAAATCCCACTTTATTCTTTGAGGAACGCTGTTCAACCTGATCTTCAGACTTCAACTGAGATTTAAATGGTCTCTCAAAATCTTTAGCAGCACCGGGATCCATAACTAATTTACCAAGTTTTTTATCCTGCAGCAAAGTCACGTTTGAGCTGTGTCCTTGTAACTAACTACCATGCATCATGGATCATGTGATGGAAATGAGACTTCACCAACCTCCTCCCACACACAAATACCAAAGAGAGATGGTAATGCAATGTCATTCACGGTCATTTAATCAACAAAATCATATTTAGTTTGACAACTGGAAAAGTTTCCATATTTTTACTGCAAAAAAATACTTTCCGTACGATCTATCCCGTTCATCATAGAAAAATATCTTCCTTCATTAGTTCAGGCACATAGTTAGACCTATTTCTTTCATTGTTCTTTTTTCTTGGGCTGGGGGGAGTAGGTTTGGGGAAAGATAATAAAACCGGCCATAAAATTGAAGTCGCAACTGTTTGTGGAGTGCATGTGCATTTATAGATTTGCTTCCATGTAAAGAAAAGAGTAAGGTGGCTTCATATGCTTACATTTTGTAGTGCTTCTAGCTTCTTTTGTAGTGCCTCGTGCTCTGCTTGAATGCGGAATGGAACACCATGCTTTTGGTAGACATTGTTTTGTGCTAAATCCTCATCAATGTCACTTGTAGTAGTTGCAAATGGATGATTTGCAGGAATCCACCTGACCGTATCAGGATCCACATCAGGAGGTATTGAATCACCTTCTTTAAGAAACACCTTAGGTCTCTTCCACTGATATGCACGTGACCTTCTTTTCTGGTGGATAGCTTGCTGTTCCCTAGTCAGGGTCACTGGTGCTAAACGATATTTTTTCCCGCACATTTCAACTGTAGAGTTTCCCTTACCAACCTTCACCAATGGGTTATTGAATGGATCTTCGTACTTGAGAGGTGTTGAACTGAAGAGCAAAAACTTTAGCAAGATAAAAATAATGTGATAAACATACACTATACTTTATGGTTAAAGTCCTTAAATGAGAATTTAATTATACTATAAAGACAACCGAGTAAATGGAAAGAAATGTATTAGTAAATGTGCATGCAAACGTAAACAAATAGACACCGCGGAGAACACATGCTTCAAGGTTAGAATCATACATGCCTCTTCTATCAGATCTCAATTGGCCACGTCGAACAAGATCAGCTACAGAACCAGGGTGACTTTGTCTTGACTGCCTCGACAAATAGCTTCTCAAGAGAATAATTAACAAAGTTGCTGTAGCACATATTCCAATGGCAAAAGTGGCACTAGACTGGTTTTTCGTCTGCAACAGGTTGAGAAGCAATACTTTTAAAAGATAACAAGAAAAAATAATATAAACAGAGAAAAACGTGCACATACATTCATTTTTTTAACTTCATTATTCTTCTAGAATTTCCTGTAACTATGTACCAGCCAGATAACCTAAGCAAAATTTCTGTCACAAACCACCAAATGCCTAATATATCAATAAAATCTTATAAGATATTGTGCCTGCAGAATTTTTTAATTTTCTGCTTGCCTCTACACCCCCTACTATCCCTTGATACTTACAAGCAGCTCATCTCTAATTGGATTCCTTTTATAAGTGGGAAATTATTGCAGACTTTCGAGTACACTATACAATCACTTGGTACTATGTTCTAGTAAGAAAAATTCTCTATCCTTTTCGCTTCTTATTTTCCTTTTTTTATTTGTTCCCAATTTTAACATTTCTAGTACAAACTAATTAAATCAGGCAAAACATATTATAATGTCATGACAAAATGAGAATGGAAAGACATAATTATCATGTAGCCCTTCTTTGGATTGCATCCCACAGGCCACATCTCATCATAATAATCACCACGTACATAAACTCAATCACTCATAAGCCTAACTCCTTCTTCAAAGTTCAGTGACCTCATACACCAACAAAAGGCTCCAAACCAAAACTATGATTTAGTCAGAATCATATGTTACTAGTTACTACTACTCTGAAACTCGATAAATAAAACACACCAGTAGCTCCCCTACCAAAAAGGCAATGGGTGGAACTATCAGGCGGCCGCACCCCCAACATTTTCTTGATACCAAAGTAATCCAAGCTAAATCAAAATGCAGCTTAAAATTTTATTTTTTAAAAAAAAAAACAGGAAAATGCATAAAGAAAATTACCAAGAAAATGAGGGGAGGAAGAGAGGTAATTGTCCCTTGTAACTTGACAACTTTGTCTTGCCACTTCATTTTAACCTCATTTGGTTTATCTTGCTTGGAAATAATAACCACATCATCTTGAATTCCCTTCTTCCCAATCCCATCATCAGAATCACTGAATGCTCTCAGCACAAGCTTCCGATTATTCACAGTTTCATGATGTAAATCCCATTTTCTTCTAGAAACATTATTATTATTATTGAAGTACCCAAATTCCAATACTCTCGTAAAAACTCCACCCTAAGTTACAAAACAATAATCAAATTACAACCGAAAATCACATAAAAGCAGCAATCTTTCAATCAAATACGACGTCGGACAGCATAAAGCAGCAAACTTTAGGATTAAAAATACCTGATAAGAGGTAGAATAAAGTTGCAGAGTCCACAATGAAGCCATTGGAGCTAACTGAAGATAAAATTCATTTGTTGCTAAAACAAGAAAGAAAATTAGGGTTCAGCAGCTACAGAAATTGAGGAACTTAAAAGTGGTTTTCCTAATAAGAAAGAAAAGATTAATGGAAGATTGTGAGAGTGAGTTGTGTTTGGGCCTTACTTCTAGCAGCCCAAGTTTATATCAACTTCTCAACCCAACACTTCCTTTTATTTCGAATTAATAATCAATTTATTTACGACTAGTCACTTTTATCATTTTTACTTTTTTCGTCCTCAATATTTTTACGGGTTGACAAGTACAATCCTTCTGTCAAATCATTACAAAGTTTCCGTCTAAATTGATGACGTATCATAATAGAGTTAGAACACTCTCTCTCATACAAGGGTAAAATGGACAATCCAACTCAAACTTCCATTTTATTATTTCTTTTCTTTTAGCTTCTTCTCCATCATCTTCTTCCCCAGCCTTCATCACCATAATCTTCACCATTCATCTCAAAACCCCGTTCACTGCCTGATTTTGAAAATTTAATCAAACCCCCAAAAATCTTCTAAACCCTCCAAATTTTCTTTTTCTAAACTCGATTTACAATTAAGTGGTAAAAAATCCCATAAATCATGTACACACGAGTCACAATTGGCCATGAAATTTAATTGTCATAAAATGGAATAAATTGGTCTTCTTCCTCATCATTCCTATTCAAAGGAGAATAAATTGGTAATGAAATTCAATTGGTATTTCCATCATCTTCTTCTTGATGATGATTTTTTTTTTTTCATTTTCACTTTTGAATAAGGTAACTGGTATCAGCCAAGAATCACAAGTTTCAGATTATTGAATAAATCTGAACTCTTTTCTCTTTCAATTATTGAATAAATCATCAAGGAGAAAGGAATAAAGCTTCAAGATTTGAGAACAATTATTGAAAAAACAAAGATTGTTGATTTTGGGGAAGAAGATAGATGTTTTTCTCATTCTACTGCTACATCATCAATTTCGATGAAAAATTTGTAATTTTTTGACGGAATGAAACAAGTTTAAAATGTGAAAAATGATGAAAGTGGTTAATCGTAAATAAATTAATTATCAAAACAAAGTTTTGAAAAAACAAAAAAACAAAAAATAAACAAAGTTTTGACCTAGACATTGTGACACCTGCCTTGAGGTTGGTGGAGATTAATTAGTGGTAGTACCTTGATGGATGCTCCATAATATTTTGTTGGACGGCTTTCAATTAAAGAGAATAAATGGCGTTATTATAATATCAAAAAAATATTAAATACTATCACACTATCTTAGTTGGTTGGGACAAGAAAAAAGGTTCTACTTGTTTGATTGAAGCTTCTTCTTAGAATAAATTAATTAAGTGAATAATCAATCATATCTTCAACATTATTGTAGTACTCGTTTACCTATTTCAATAATAATAGTAATAATCCCTTTTCTCTTGGAAAGTGCTTTTTAGTACTAGTCCACTTGGTGGTTTACCCACCATTGTCATTCTCCCAATTACCTATATTTTTCTTCTTTTCTTATCATTAATCATTACCGTCCGATTTCTGAATGTCTCATTTTCTATAAAAAAAAATATGAATATTCAACTCTAAACTAAGGAAATAATGAATTTTACCCAAAAAAAAAAAAATGATAATATAGTATAAATGAATGCGAATAAATTTTATTTTATTGGTAAAAAATTAATAGTTTTGTTCCCTTAAAAGTCTTGAAGATGATGGGTAAGACCATTTTTTTAGGAAGTGGAAGTGGAATGGTAAGCGAAGCAGCAAACCGATTGGAGCTCCTAATAAATCTACTTTTAACTACCACCAACTTCCATTTCTATTTGATGAAAGCTCCTCGACCTAATCCCCCAAGCCTCTCCACCACTTTGGGACTTCTTTTTCTAACCAAATCTCCCTTTTTACTTTTGGCTTTTTGGTGTTCATGAGATCAGGGCCGTGGAGACCCTTAGTCAACTGAGCGGTGGTCTTGGAAAGAAAACCCCAAGATCAATTAAATGGATTGACTATCTTATAATGAAATTTTGGAATATATTGATTATAAATCTTTTTTTTTTGTTACCCACGTGAGCTCTTGCCATTGATAAGACTGATCTAGACTAGGGTTGCATAATGCCAACAAAATTTAACTTTTACTCGAGATAAAATCTAACTTCAAGCTTTTGAATAGGTGAAAATGAAAGAACTGGTCCCACAAACTCTAATCCCTAGTGTAATTTTGCTTTTAAAAAAGCTACAAAAACAAAATTAAGAGTTATCAAATTAGACGATCTCCACAAATTTCGCTTAAGATCTCAAATCCTCCCTAGATGAAACAATAAGAGAGTGACACATTAAAAGTACTTCAAAATCTATATCAATACATCATGTTATATTTTCATTAAAAAAAAAAAAAACATCATGTTACATAGTAAATTATATCGTCCCACTCAAGGACATAAGAAGAGTTATATGTTATCCTTTAATTAACAATTATCGGTATATGACAAGTTTGTTAATAATTGTATGGTTATGATTCTTCTTTCAATTAAAAATTACATATGATCTCCAAAAACCAAAATTATAGGTTAAGAGTCACCGAAAGCGATAGTCGATTTGAAACATGCATCACCGGTCGACCAAAAAAAGAACGCATAATCCAAGGAGCATTGAACGTAATATCTTCTTATATCTTCCTGCTGTTTATTACACATATTTCACTTTTAAATTACATACACAGAACATAGATATTTATAAATTATAACTAATTAAACTTTAATTCTTCCAATCTAACCCCTAATTACTACTATTTATGTACAGTTATTTAATTAAGTAATTAATTAAGCTAAGGTAAAAACCTATCGGCATAATCTTCTCTCTGCAAGGGTTCTGGTTGAGCCACCGGCAAGGAGCTCGCTGGCAGCGTAGGAGACGTTTCCCCGCACTTCTCGCACCTCGGCGGAGCCGCCACCAGAATTTGCCGACAAGACGGACAAGAAGAGTGTGATCCAAGCCACGTGTCTATGCATCCTACATGGAATCCATGGCCGCACTGCGGAAGAACTCGTATTTCATCTCCGGTAGCAAACTCAGTTAAACAAATGGCGCAGTCCTCCGACAACTTCAATTCCGAAGAGTAATTGAGCTTAGGTAGTGATTTGAGTACCTTTTTTTTCAAGCCTTTGTTAGATGCAGTTTCTATCGGACCTACATTTCCGGTGAGTCTAGTAGAGATCCGGCGGATCCAGCCGCAGCGAGCCACGGCGATTAGTCCGAGGACACAAATTAAGGCACAGAGGAGAGCGGCGAGGATGACGACGAAGTCGGAATCGACGGCGGTTTTGATATGAGAGGTAGATTTGTTGTTGTCCGGCGACGTGTTATTGAGGGCGGCGGCGAGGAGCCGGGGGTGGTGAAGACGAAGAGTCATGTGCAGGAGCAGTGGATGGGTTGGGAAGAGGAAAACGTTTAAAGTTCTGTTTGGTATTAACTACAAGTTCCCAGTTTGTTTGTTGTCTTCTAATCAGAGAGCTTTTCAGTTTTATAATAAGGAAAGCAGTTGGGAAATGGAGCAACTGTTTAACGAAACCAACCCCCTCCCCCCACTAGGAATAAATACACCATTCTTCAGGGGTCTCCCATGTTGGTATAAGAGATTTACCCAACTATTTACCTAAATTTTGCCACCAATTTATCTAATTAATTGGCTAAATTTTAGCTCCCTAATAATATCCGTTTGTTTATTATTATTATCAGAAAAATGATACTACCTCATCCCTAATATAAGTCGCATATAGCGAAAATTAATGAAGCAACAAATAAAGTACTCATTTAGTCAAAATATTAATATTACTCTCTTAGATATACCACTAATTCTATTTAAGAGATTAACATTAATATTTTGGGCCAAGATTGACTAATCATAAGCAAATTTGGGCTCTTTCCTTTCCTTTCATTTTTTTTTTTTTTTTAAAAGAAAGAAAATAACAATGTTTCTTTTAATTTAAGATAATAAATTGGCAATGACCCTTTACAAATAGAGAAGGATAATCTAAAATAAATCATATTCAAGAAACTATATTAAATATCAAAATGAAAAAGGAGAAAACAATATGTTTATCTTATGAAAGTCGAAGGTGCTCTAGTCCAGTGGGGCGGATGCCTGTCCAAAGATCGAGAGGTCGAAGGTTCGATACCCGCCTTCTACGTGAGGTTTAATTAATTTGCCCTTCTTGGGCTCCCCTGTAGGGCCGCCTCCCCCTGTGTGGTAAAAAAAAAAAAGTTTATGAATGAATTGAATTGGTTATAGGTCGTGGGCGTCATTTTCAACTTAATTGTTAGCAGATAACAAATCTAATTGAAGAAAACTAGAATCTTAAGCAAGTGATCTTGCTTGTGAAACAGGAAGAAAAACAAAGAGAGCAAAGCTCAATTGAGAATTAAGAACAACTCGAAACTTGGAGAGGAAGATAACTTCTTCATTACTGGAATTTTTCTGAATGAATAACAAGTACAAGAATTCTACTATTTATAGATTAAACTGAACTAATCTATAACTGCTTGCTTGATATCTTGACAGCAAGTAAGATACTACTCTAAATAATTAAAGTGTAGAGTAAATACAATGCCAAGACAGTGACAAAACTATAGTGCACGCTGTGTTGCAAGGTTGTTAAAATAGGGATTCTACGTAGAATCGGTGAAGGGGTGAAAAATCGTAAAATCGGGATTTTCCTTCTGTAGAATCGTAAAATCGGGATTTTCCTTCCGTAAAATCGTACAATCGGTGAAGGGGTGAAAAATCGTAAAATCGTAGATTTAAATCGGGATTTTAACAACATTGCTGTGTTGTTTTAGCCATCCTTGTAACTGAATTTCAGCTGTGATCTTCTAGAAGGATCCAGCAATAACTGATTTGCAACTTGCACTAACAACCTTGCAACTTGCTGAGATGCTCTGCTGAGGTGTACAATCTCCCTGCAATGCCTTGATGTAATGCAGTGATGTACAAGTTTCTTGTATTGCTTTGCTGGTGCAAGCTTCCTGCTTAACTCTTGATTTACATACTGCATTTGCATTGTGTCCATCTTGTAGCTGACCTTGTATTTCATCACTAATATAATCTTATCCCGCAACTATTATTCATCAATAGAGCTACTCTATAAATCCAAATGTATTTTCTTTTTTCTTTGTACTCCCTTCATTCCCTATTAATTGTCGTTTAGGAGATATTTAGGTATCCAAATTAATTGTCGTTTAAGGTTCTTTTATTAGTTATCAACAATTTATTTCAATTATACCCTCGACATTTTCCTTTCTTTTCTTTATGATGTATTAGTGAGAGAGAGGGAAGGTGGGGTAATATTGGAAGTTCAGGTGAAAATGACAACTTCCTTAATTTTCTCAAATTGTCTAAAGAGTCTTATATTTAGGAATGGAGGGAGTAGTTTACAATTTCACCACTAATTCTGTCACTCCATTGTTAGACTCTTTTAAAAAAAAAATGAGAGCTCAGGAAAAAATCTTCTCTATATACATAATGCTAGACTCAAGACCTTGATCATATTGGTAGATTGAAAATATATAAAATTAGCTAGCCTCACTTTCAAGAAGAGGTCATAATGCAATTAGTTTCAGTTTGTCTCACATTACATCCCCAAGACATGCTCAAAGTAAGGTATTATAGAGTTTGAATCACCGGAGATGAGACTTTATATCGCTTTAACTGACAGATATATATATATATATATATACCCGAACACACACACACACAGAGGTACTTTCCAAGTTAGCGCTTCTGACACAATTGTGATTGATTGTGGAAAATTGGCCTATCCTGGAATCAGATGGCACAGTTATTTGCCTTATCCTTCACAAACTATCATCACCATACAAATATTCATGCCTCCTTATCCTAATGTCCTACAAATTATCTTTCATGCCTCTGTTTCTTGGCCCCCATTAGTTGTCCTTTCCATTCCAAATATCATCTGGATATCATTTAAGCTTTTGCAAAGAACAAAATACCTTTTTTAGTAAACTTTCTACTTTTAGTCTGCAAAAAATGGCAGCAGAAAATGCAGGCAGAAGAAGTTCCAATACTCAACTTTTGGATGAACTTGAATCACTAAGCCAATCCCTTTATCAAACTCATACTTCAACTTCGACTAATCGAAGAACAAACTCTCTTGTTCTCCCAAGATCCTCACTTCCATCCATTGCATCTGTGGACAATGAGGACAAGAAGATCAATCTCAATCTCAATCCAAAGCCAAGATCAAGGCGTATGTCATTATCACCGTGGCGCACCAGGTCATCCGAGGCCTGATACAAATACAGATCAAGAAGAGGAGCAGAAGCTTAGAAATGCTGCCAAGAAAGATCTCAACAAGTTTGAGGATGATAAATCAGGTGGTTCTGAAAAGAAAGGACTTTGGAATTGGAAGCCGATTCGAGCACTTACCCATATTGGGATGCAGAAATTGAGCTGTTTGTTCTCTGTTGAAGTTGTTGCAGTTCAAGGACTTCCAGCTTCCATGAACGGTCTTCGATTTTCTGTTCGTGCAAGGAAGAAAGAAAACAAGGATGGAGCAGTTCAGACAATGCCATCAAGAGTTCAACAAGGAGCTGCTGATTTTGAAGAAACTTTGTTTATAAGGTGCCATGTTTATTACACTCCTGGAAGTGGAACGCAAATGAAATTCGAGCCTCGTCCCTTCTTTATTTATGTTTTTGCAGTTGATGCTGCTGAACTTGATTTCGGCAAGAGTTGTGTGGATGAAGAAACTGACTCACAGAACCTTGATGCTGATGAGGAAAATGTAACAAGAGAATTTCTTCAAATGCTCGAAGAATCGGAAAGCAATGAGTTGAACCTGAATCACCATGAAGTCCCTCAACTGAAGCTGGAAGATGATGACGATGAAGATTCCCAAGCAGCCGATGCCCAGGTGTATATACCGGACCTCGGGAAGGGACTGGGAGCTGTAGTTCAAACAAGAAATGGGGGTTACTTGGCAGCCATGAATCCGCTGGATACTTTAATGGCAAGGAAAGATACCCCCAAACTGGCAATGCAAATCTCAAAGCCAGTGGTTTTAGCATCAAACGTAACAAATGAATTCGAGTTATTCCAGAAAATGACTGGCATTGGAATTGAAGAGCTTAGCACTGGGATTTTATATGTTATGCCTATTGATGAACTCATGGGCAAAACAGCAGAACAGATAGCATTTGAAGGCATTGCTTCAGTTGTTATCCAAGGTAGAAAGAAAGAAGGTGCCAGCTCTAGTGCTGCTAGAACCATTGCGTCTGTTAAATCTATGGTGACCGCGATGAACACAGGCAAGGATTTCAACAGGAATTTGGAATTTGAGTGAAGATCCACTTACAGTTGAGGAGATTCTGGCATTTACAATGCAGAAGCTGGAGGCCATGGCAGTTGATGGTCTAAAAGTTGAGGCTGATATGGCTGAAGAAGAGGCCCCGTTTGAAGTTTCCCCAATCGCTACAAAGCTAGCTAATGAGGAACAAAGTAATGACCTTGTGGCTTCTGCAGTATCACTTGAGGACTGGATTAGAACCAAGGCTGCAGGAGGAAGTTCTGCTGCTAGTGCTACTGATGACATGACAATTTCCATTGTCATTCAACTGCGCGATCCCCTAAGACAATTCGAGTGAGTTGGAGGGCCTATGATAGCACTGATTCCTGTTGACCAGAAATCTGCAAGGCGTGATGAGGAAAAGAAGTTCAAAGTGATGAGTTTGCACATCGGAGGTCTGAAGGTAAGAAGTGGAATAAGGAAAAATCTATGGGATACAGAGAAGCAAAGGCTCACAGCAATGCAATGGCTGGTAGCGTATGGATTTGGAAAGGCGGGGAAGAGAGTGAAGCGTTTGGTTAACAAGGGACAAGACACCTTATGGAGCATTTCTTCGCGGGTTATGGCTGATATGTGGCTCAAAGCAATAAGAAATCCTGATGTCAAATTCACCAAGTAACACAGAATTCATTCATTCATTCATTCTTGTTTCCTCCCCTTCTTCATATTAAAACCTATGTTTTGTACCTGTTTTCCCACTTTATATAGGCAAAGGAACATGTAAATCAGATGATGAATGAGAGCACAAATACGTTTCTCTGTTTCCTCTTCTGATTGCAATATTAGCAACAACACCACCATATTAATAAATGTTTTTTTTTTTTTTTAAAGTTTAAAAAGGTTTTCGAAAAAGAGCTTGATTGCAGGAGTCTAATTTTTTTACCTAGTTAGAAACTTACTTTCCCTGCTTTGAATTTTTATGTAATTTTTGTCCAAGACTTCCGCTAAGGGCACTGGTTTGAGAAGACTTTTCTGATTGAGCTCTAAAAAAAAGTATTAAAAACCTAAATTGATGGTATGTTAGAGCGCAAACAATTGTCTTGTAGAGTAGTAGAAGGTTAATGAGCTTAGGGGGTAATTTTGGTATTTTAAATAGAAATGTACCCTTTTTTAAAATGATTTTATATATATATATATATATATATACATGGGATGGGGGTTCAATTCTGCAACATAGGGTCATATGCCACGCCACATTGCTAACCACTCTGGCAATAGAATTGTACCTGAGTAAGTTAAGTTCAATTTAAAGAGGTTGCAACCCATTGAAGGTAGTAGTTAAACTGCATATTCCTAGTTCCTAACATACTTTTTTTCCCTTGATGAAACCTAGTTCCTAACATACAAAACTATGAACTTCTCTTTATCAATATCTTTAAATATTCATATACATTTTGCACAAACATGGGAGAATAATGTCAACTTCTTCAGCTGATCAAGGAAACCATGCCCAAGTACCAAACCATGGAGCTCAAAATGTCTTAACAGAAACAGGAAATGGCTAACTGATCCCAACACTAGATGGCCATACATGAGACTCACAGTAGTATAACTAGCCAGGCTATAATCCACAGTTATTCCATTGAGCTTTCGTTATACTCACAGTCAGGAGGATGAATTGTCCCCTTACTCAGCAAAGATCAGAAGAATCACTAGCCGAGAAGACACAATCGTCCTTAGTTTGAAGGATAAAGTAGTTCGAGCCCTGCTTCATTTCAATGGTAATCTGCCCCCTCCAATAGCTTTATAGAGAAAAACCATTTTAAAAGTTCCCCATCTTCCAACCTGTACGTTAAATAAGTCTCTACTAATCCAACTGTTTCCAGCCCAGAAAAGGGCATCTGTCTTCAGCATTAACCTTCTGGAGTAGAATGCATGCCCTTCTTTGGCAGTCGCATCTGCAAAAATGGCGAACAAAGTCATGTCTTATTTGAGTGATCTGAAATGAAAGACACCAAAATCAAGTTGTTACCTTTGATTTTGTAGTCCTCCAGCCTCCTGTGTTCTGTTGTTGGGGAAGGTAAGCAAATCTCTCAATGGGGCTCAATTCTGCTCTCTTACCAGCGGATGAGCCACTAGGTGGTGATAATTCCTAGTTGAAAGCAGAAGCACAAGTAGAGTTAGTATAGATGTACGTTAAATGTTGTTTCTGACTTATAATCCATATTAGTAGAAGAGTAGCACATCCAAAAAGTAACACATGAGATTCGATGCATATAAACGTGTATATTCCAGAATCATATGCAGAGCAGCTAAAATTACTTGAAGGTTGAGTTAAATTTGGTTAAGATATTCACCTCATCTTTTGGTGTGGCAGGATCCTTAATCTCCAGAAGATCCGAAAAGAACACCATCTGTAGGCAAAAGGGAGTAAGAAATTGCCATGACATTGCAGCCATAAACAAAACACTATCGACTATACAATCACCACCAATGCATTGTCACAACTACTGTATACTAGATGGTTGAAGAATGACACCTTGTTTTGTAATGAAATATTCAGCGCGTCAGTGGCCATGACCTGTACACCAAGGCAATTGGAATCAGTGCAGGAAGGGCAGAAAACTCTCTTGAATACACAACCATCTTCTTTACACCAAATGCCTTGTCCTCTATGAATAGCTTCTTTACTTTTTTCAAAAACCCGCTGATCAATTGATGTAATGTCGGTTATGAATACAGGAATACTTGAGGTACTTGCATCTGTAGTCTCCACTTTATCCTCCTTCCAAAGAGATCTCAAGTAAAATTTCGAGGATGTGGTTTCGGAGCATGTGATAAGTAAATTATTTTCAGGAAGGCCTAATGGAGTTTTACAGATGGAGCAATGGATTTGCACTCTTTTGTCCATGTCTGGGATAAGAGGCATGGATCCAAGGATTGGAAATTCTTTCACTGAATTGGTTAATTGATAACCAATTTTGTTCCTCTGCGTTGGACTCGCTGTTGTAACTGAGCTAGCCTTGAAGTAACTAGCACAGCCAGGAGTCTCGGCAACTGGGGTACCGCACTGTTCCACCTGCCGAGAGTCCAATGATAAACCAAAGGATTTTCTCCTCTTGTTGGAATAAGAATTGGCGCTCATATTGTATGGTGATTCCTTTTCAGGTTCTATGCTGGTTCCATTCTGATTAACAACTCGTTCAGGAGTGGCCTCGAAACTTATGTCTTTAGGAGTCTGACTAGAGTTCATGAAAGACATGGGACTACATGATAAATGGTCTGGAAGTTCAGTGGAAGATGGAACAGCATATATCCTCTTGGAGTACTCCATGTTGGAAAAGTTTTCAGACGTTACTGTGGGAATGATACCATTTGCACTTGGGGTTTCCCTGACGATGGTTAAATCAGGATCACCGAGAGAGCTGACCATTGAAAGATTTTTGGACCAACTGCAAAAAGAAAATCTCTAGTTATTAAAAGAAAATAGTAATATTGAACTAATAGTATCAGAAGTTCTAGAAACTTTGATACTGGTTTAATGCATTGCATGTACCACCTGGAGTTTTCCTGTGTATCGCACTCAAGGTCAATGACCTCCCTGCAGCAACTAGTGTTTCTCATATTCACTGGATTTGTTCCTTTATTGTTAGACATTTTTGTATCAGAAACTGACTCATTTTGCATGGCAGATTTGAAAGATTGGCACAAGGAAGCTGCTCCTCCAGTTACCAAGCAATCACTCAAGCTATCTGATCCAGATCGATTGGACCTATTATCTCTCTGGTTCTTCTTTGTAGTAATCTTGTTGTCCATATCCATGGATGGAATATTCTCGACCTTAACATCAGGAATCTGTGAATACTTTCCTTTGTCAACATGATCCTGTATGAAATTGAAAATTAGGACATGCATGATTCGAAATATATAACCACATGTTTTAAAAGAATTGGGGGCTTTTATACCTTGGCGTCTGTGAAAAATAACTTTAGTGCCTCTAAAGAACTTTCAAAGCTACCATACTGTCTAATGGATTTCCGGAACCACTTTGAAATGGAGACTCTGTTCCTTTCTTCACAGAAACGCTCATCTGCAGGTGAAAGAGTTAAAACAGACAAAATGGTATGGATTTTACTGTCTCCCTCATAAATGAAAACCAGAAGAATACACATACCTAATAAGATGATAGCTCCATAGTCAAACCTATGCCTTATGCAACGGCCAGCTGCCTGGTTAAGAGCTCTGAAAGCTTGGTGACAGTACCATTCATTTCCACTTAAGAGATTTTTGGATGACTTGTAAGTATCATTGAACTTCTTTTTTTGTGCGACTTGAATATCATACCTGAAAGACGATCAGGAATGTGGCTTATTTGCACGAAAATTCGCAAAATAATGCAAGAATAAAGATGCCTTACATGTTTGGGAAGGGAATTCCAACAATTACCTGAGCTAGTTAAGAAATAACTCATGAACAGAAAATTTAACAAAGTAAATACACAGACGTCTTTGAAAGTTTAGTACAACATAATAGCAGCATTTTAGGAGGGGAAAAAAAGGATACTACGGCACGAGCATTGTCATCAGAGAAGTCAATTCCTTCAGAAATCTGCACAAGTGATTTCAATTCCACGTATGAAAATATTGTTGGCTAAGTTGATAAACAAGTTGCACAGAGGTTCCAAGAGGTATTTGATATATAACTTTGCTAATACATTAGAACAAGGTCTTTTGGTATGTAAATAGTACTGTATTTATAGAAAATAAATGGCTCACAGTTTGGTAAAATATATCATAAGCAACAAAAGTGTCAAGTACGGATAAAAAACAAGTGAAATGCTAATCACTATGAAATACCTTTCCTCGACAAACAGCAAGAAGAGCAGCTCCTCCTTTTCTAGTGTTTTGTGAGGATTCCGTTGCTTGATTCTCATTCTGATCCGACTTTTTACCTCTCTTCTTTCTTCCAGCCGTGAGTCTGATTCTTTGATGAATCGAATTATAATAGTCCTTTAAAACTGGTTCCAGGGCATCTTGGCTTCCCCCTCTTGGCTCTAAAGAATATATCAAAATCATAGTAAAAAAAGCAGGGTTAGATACTGTGGCAACATAATGTAGACAAAGAAGCATGAAGACTTATATGCAGCTGATTTCAGATGACTGATTCTAATATATAACATAGAATCTTACCAATAAACAGAGATTTCTGTGCATTTAATCTAGACCATTGACCAGTTTCTTGCCAGCGATTGCATAACTTGTCCATCAGCTTATAGCTAGGAAAGAATACCAGACAACCACCTGGAACGATTTTACAAATCTCCTCTAGAGATCTGCCCAGTTCATCCTTGACAACAGACAAAAGTTTATCACTCAGAAGAGAGTGATGAAGATGATACTCAATGGCAAGTAAGGATACCAAATTTGGACTATACCTGAAAAATGTATGCTTCTGCTGTTCTGTAGCTTGCATTTAGTGGATGATTCCCTGGACCCCTAGAAATCACAGTTGCCCAAAGCTGCAGCAGAGAGTTGAAAACTAGCCATTTATTCGACGATAACAAACTCCATCAAAGCCAGAAAAGGTCACTTGAAAATATTTACTTGTGATTCAACATCTATGACATGTGGAGCTGCCAGAGAAGTTCCAAACTGAACTCCGAGTTCAGATGAAAATGAATTCATTGGTGACAGAGTCCTGTAAACATGAAAAACGAGAATATGGCTCGAGTAAATAGGAAACACTTCTAGAATAAATAAGCAGGGGAGAAAGAAGCCAAGCACACATGCTTAAACATAAGTAATTTTGTCTTAGATATTAAACTATCTACATCATCAAAATTTGTAACGACTTTAAAGAGAAGTGGAAAAGAGAAATGTCCAAACTAGGTTTAGTTGATTAATGGAAACTTGTTAGCAATTAATACCTACTGTTAATCATGCTTACCCGGATGTTAAAACCACTGAAAGCGAAACACCAGCAATGTCTCGAAAAACAACAGCTGGATTCAAGCACCACAAATGTAGAGAATGTTTCAAACTCCCTGAGGTACTTGCTGCGTTCCAACTCCCTGCAGCACTTGCTGCATCACATCATAAAAAATGCCAAGTAAATTTAGGCGCAGACAACAAAAACAAGACAGAACGGAGAAGAAGCAATAAAGAAACTTCCAATGAAGCATGCATATTCCTTGTTAAATCTCTTGGTGGATCTCATTGATGGATACTGATCATGAATGTAGTCTTACATTCACCGGTACTTATAAGTGTTACTGATATGTTCTTTATGTCAATTCATAAAAAGAAATTTCTAAATCGTGAAATGACATATTATATATTATCACAGTGGCAAAAATGCTCCCGATCATGCTGCAAATGGTAGGTATTATGCTCCCTTTCTTTACTCGTTCAATTCCACGAATGTGTCGAATATATTTGTAATTATGAAAAATAAGATCATCACCAAAATGCAATTTGATGTAATTACAGGAAGAAAATAAAATAAAAAGGAAAGACGTTTTCAGTCCTTTGTGAGTATGTAAAAGAAAGTTATGCTACTTACCACCATCTCTTTTGACGTGTCGCTGTACTGCAAGGATATAATCATTTGCATGAAGTCCATTCTCAGAAAAGAAATAATTAAGTGAAGAGAACAGCCCTGACAGCAAGATAATACAAATTAGCTGTATGCCTTGACATACAAAGTAATGTTAGCGCAAGAAATTTAACTACCTTCCAAAACTGTTGCTGCCATGCCACTCAAACAAGATAGCTCTAGTTCAGCGTCTGAAGCAGCTTTGATTGCCTTAAGAAAGAGATAACAAAAGTAGCACCAACGGAACAATAAGATTACACATACATGCACAAAAAATAAATAAAATAAATGATGAAGTTTACTATAAATAAACCAGAAGCAGCGGTATTAATATGAATTAAGTAATTAAGGTTGGTAAAAAGTAAATAAATTACCTTGGATGCACATTCTTTCAGGATAGGAAAGCACTTCAGTGTTACATTAGCTTCTTCTAACTCTGTTACCGCTTTTTCACCAGTCCAACTACAAAGGTAAAGTATAATAGATATAATCTGTTGGGGGACAAAATATTACTAGATCTACAAAATTCTTAATGAGTTGATTGATAAGTCTTTCCTTTAAATTAGCATTCATTGTACAACAAGAAGGCTTGGCCTCAACTAGCCTACGCAGCATTTTGATGAACTGGCATGCTTGCTGAGTTAATGAACCAAAAGAAATACTAATTCAAGGGAATCTGAAAGGTTAATACTAGCTAGCTGAGGACCTGGATCTTGGTGATATACTTACTCAGAAACGAGTCAGATATAACTCACCATGAATAGTGATGCTGAAATTCATGCTTCTGCAAAGTCTTTTTTCTTTGGTCCATCCAACTCAAGATGTCCTACAAAAAAGAGAAATATCTGAAATTTCTTATAATAATGCCCAACAAGTGTTAAGCAACTATTTTGCATTACCTCTATCATTTCCACTAAAGGTTGATAAGTCATGGGATCAGCTACTCTGAGTTGTTCAAGTTCTGTCTGCAACTCTGTAAAACAAAGAAATAAATAAGATATGCCTTAAATTCAAGAAGCAGAACTACTGACTTGTACTTACGAAGCAAGACATCTTCCTCAACATCAATGCTACCTGCATCACGAGCAACGTCCTCTATGTTACTGCAAACAAAGTGATAATTAGGCCATGTGTATATATATATATATATATATATATATATATATATATATATATATATATATATATATATATAGTAAAGAAGCATCAGTTTTTAAGAAAGTAAAAAAATTGAAATAAGTCAAGTTTAAGGAACCTGTTAAATTTAGTTCTTCAAAAGCATCTTAAACATATAAAATCACTACATGAATATATACTAGGAATATAAAACATTTTCAGTCCACCAGTAAAAAGATCAATTGTAATACATACTGGGCTTCGTCAAGAATGATAATGGCCCCTTCAATATCTACTTCCATCGCCCTCCGAATAACGGGGTTAATGATATAGTTGTACGGACAAAAGACTAACTCTGCATCTTCTGCCATTGAGCGTGCTGCAAAATATGAACAACCTGGAATTTTGGAAATATTTTAGGACTTGTGTTGTCTAAAGCACCAAGACATGAAGACTATCATCTAAAGAACAACCTTTCACCACTTCTCCAACTTTCACAAGATCTTCAATGTCATGAGCCTCATGAGAACCACCTTTCTGAAGTGATGGGTGACCTTTAACCTTGTGCGCATTTCTGCAGAAAAGAAAACAAGTCAAGAGTTCAATTGTTGGATACAAAATCGGCAGCACATACAAACAATGGCAAATAACTTACTTGAACTCCGAACAGCCAAATTCTCTATTTTTCAGTAGTAGTTTACTGGAAGTTAACAGAACATCTATTAGTAGAGAGAACAAAACTGGAACTAAAATTTCTAGGTTAGGGAAGCACCATTGCTCATCAATATTATCAGCTCCGCATACACCTTGATTAGTACAGTAATGCTTCCGTGATGCCTGTAAGATTTGAAAACAAGAAACAGGTAAACAACAACAGCTTGAACAAACTAAATGTTGACACAAGCAGATTCACCAGGCAATCTTTGTGTCAATTCATACTATGAGAACTTTAGTAATCAACCAAAAATGCCTGTTTACATGCTTAAAGGGCTTCAATAATCAACCTCTTAATCATAATTTCTGAACTTTATTCTGCAAATTGCAGATTCCCCAATTCCCAAACCAAGCAAATGCTGATTATTCAGAGAAAATTCTGCAAATGAGGTCATAAGCTTTTATGCGGACTAGTCTACCGTGTACCTAAAAAAAAATTATCAACTATAATTCAAAAGAATCTAATAAACCCTTGAAGACCTAATGATTTCTAACCAGTTTTCATTTCGGCTATCTTTGACATAATGCATTTGTCATTTTGTCCACACATCAAGCCCGAGCATTCAGGAATTCGTTCAAACACTTATACAAGGGGGTTAAAAAAATTTAAGAACAGAGCAACACACCAAAACTGCCATTGGCACCCGATAAGTTGTTTTCCTGTACTCTTGGATCACTTGCTTAATCTGGGAATGTGTCCTCCTGATAAAACAAAGCCAAATCAAGTAATTTATTCCCCTTAACTTAAAAATTCCAGCTCATAATTAAATTCAGATAGTTATGAAAAAATCAGAAATGTGAATGTTTCAGAAAATAATCCTACAAATCAAACTTACGAGGCATAAAAGATCGTAGGTACCGTCTTTTTCTTCTTATTTTGGCCATTTGCCCCAACTGGAGCTCCCGTTTGCACATTTCCTAAAAAAAACATAAAGATCATATCTTGCAAGCCAAGTAGACAAATAAAAATGGAAAACCCAAATCAATTTCTTCATTCCGACAACAATTAGTTTGGATACTATGTAACACTCCTTGCAGCCCTTCATCTAAAACTCTAATTATGAAAAGTTTCTTATAATCTTATATCTTAAACTAAACAAAGATAAACCATAAACTCTAAAAGAAAAACCCTAAACATTAAAAATACTATAATTAAGAGTGTTATAGTACCAAGTGTGGGTTGCGACTCCGGAATAAAACCGCCGCCACAATTAATCGGATCAGTAACAGCCTCCGGATTTGCTTTTCCGGAATTAGAGAAATTAGCATTGAGATTCTTCAATTTGAATTTAACACTTTTCTGCCAGGCGAGCGATGAACAAAGAAGTGAAAGAGACTTTCCGGTGCCCGTAGGCGATTCGAGAAGCGCGTGAGAATGGCCATCTCGTTGAGCTTTATCTAAAGTCGAAATGACTCGATTCATAAAGGCTAGTTGAGTACCGTACGGCTGGTACGGGAATTCCACTTGGATTCCACCAATGTGAAGAACATTTTTGGAGCTTTTAAGGTTGTTATTATTATTAGGGTTTGGAGGATTTTTGGTTAGTGGCGATGGTGGGGAATAATATTTCTTGTTTTTCTGAGAAGATTTCATTATAGGCGAAATTCTTGTTTCTTTTTTCTCTGTAGTGAAAACCTAAGTTTTGTGAGTGACTGAGGAAGAAAAAGATTTGGGCATTTTGTTCTTTTGGCGAGAATCATAACAATTCATTTTGGCTCGGAATTAATAGCTGTATGGATGCGGGTCGGGTCAAGAGTGAGAATTGGCTTTCAAATTTCAAAAAACAACCCCTCATAACGAGGGTTGGTTAGTTGAAAATATTAAAATATAAATCATTCCATATTTGTTCATATTTTAGCATATATAATTCATTAAAGTCTTAATACTCGCTCATTAACCGATTAATTTGGGACGAGAGACTTTTACTCGGCCAAAAATAATAATTATAGAGGTTAAAAGTAAAAATGTCTTTCAAAATATTGGTTTATTATAGCAATTATATCTATCCTACTTTTGAAAAAGACAACTATACTTTTTAAAATACTTAGAGTTATAAATCATCCATTTATGTTTAAAATTTAATAAATTACGGCATATCTAACCGCTAATGAAAGATGCCATTGGAATAAATAGACATACTTAAGGTTCAATGAATCATCTCTTTCATAAGAGTATAATGTTGTTGCTTGTCGAATGAAGTTGAATATCAAGAGAGATCCGGTCATAAATTCTTGGTGTAGACCACCACTTGATTGGAAGGAAATAAATTTGATGTGGCCTATTTTGAAGGAGAGTACACTACTGCGGTTATTCTGAGATATGAGAAAGGTATTGTCACGCCCCGTAACCGGGAAATGACCTAGCAGCATTCCGTTGCCAAACGGAACACAGAACCCATAACATAAAACTCATACATGCATCAACGGAAGCTATAAATATACTAAGAAATAAAACCTCAAATAGTATATATAAAAACTTAACTTAAAAAGAGGTACATCCTAACTTAAAAGGAAATAGAACAACTTAAACATACTTCAAAGTTCATCACACTTAGTCTATTCCAGAACAGTAAAGTGAGCTAGACGTCTATAAAGTGTCCTCTCCTTAATACTCGAATACGTCGCCCCCCACGTACCCTTCGTAGCTAACATCCTGCTCATCTGAAAATGAAAGGTGGATAAGGGTGAGCAAAACTAACTATTGCTCAGTAAGATCCCTTCAACCTTGGGATGAAGAAATATATAGACACTTAATTAAAACAATTTATGCATCCCGGAAATATTTCATAACTTTAAAAACATAATCACCAATAAAGCAGTAAAATCATGGTATGCAAAATACTTCTGATTTCTTAGAATATTGGGAGTGCAGAATCGCCGCCTATACAACGACCCTACACTCTTACCCCTCCACCCGAGAAATCATAAATACATGCGACTCAACCTTCTAGCTACCTCGACAGCTTTAGGAATGACGGTTGCGCACCCGTCATTCTTACCCCTCCACTGCGAGGCCGCTAGGAAATGAAGGTTATAGCCTAACGTATACGTGGGAATGCCTAGCTTCTCACTAGCTCGAGTACAGACGATAGCCGTCGTCTACACCCTTACTACGAGACGGCTAAACAACTTCAAAACCTGAAAAACAGTTAGAAAACGACTTCCATTTCCCTGCAAAACCCGTTCACATCAAATATCAAATGCAAACATCATATATCGTTGTATACTGTTCGTGACATCGTACATCATGACTTGATGTTTGGGCCTCTCCCAACATCTTATCTATGTATTTATCATATAACACAACTCTACATGCTACATCTTATCCCAAATTAGGTACATTGACTCTTCATGAAATCCATAACATAACATAAGCATAACATAAACATATTGGATCATTTCTTAATCAATGTCCCTAATGGGATGCTCCCTTATGCTTTCAATCATAAAACAACAAGTAATCATGCTATCATAGACATGCGCAATTAAACATCATACAATTCATACATTCACATTAAATATTGCTTCATCCACTTTTATGCAAGAAAAACATGATAAAACCATTTTTTCATCCATACTTCATTCGTAATCTGTAAAAAATCAGTATATGAAAGCTTTGGAAATACTCAAAGTTGAAGGGTCCTTACATTATCACCGTTACGTTCTTAATTTGTAAAAATCCAGAAAACCTGGTTCGTGTTCCTAATTGAAAGACGTACACAGGAAGATCTAACGGTTAAAATCATAATCCCTCTGGTCAGATCGTAGCCCTATAAGTCTAGTTTCTAAATCTAAAAGAATCAGAGGATTTGGAGTTCTAGATTTACCTTTATGTGCACGCAGGCTGTCCAGAATCTGTTTTTCTTGCTTTTCTCATTCTTTCTGTTTTTTTTCTCCTTTCTAAGACTTAGAACTAAATGGATTTCGAAAATGACAGCCTAAGAAGTCTAGAAACCACCTCTAACTTCTTCCCCACTACTTTCTCCACTCCCCACTACTTTCTAGAAATCACCAAAGGTCCCTTATCTTATCTTAATGTTATACAAGTCCTAAAACATGTTATAACACTTAGCAAATAATAAAAGCAAATAAAACACTTAAGCAAATATGACGTGTTTCGGTCGACGTTGACTTAACCTCGGTCGACCAAAACCCGTCTAAAAAATAGTAAAAAGTTACGGTCTTCACAGGTATTTTCCTTGCAAGTTGGAAAGAGTCGTGACTGGCTCTTGATTCATATATTGTTGAAGCCAAATGTGCGCTCTTGGCTTCTAAGATGGCTTATTTTTTAAAAACTCGCCAACACAATATTTGAAGGAGATGCCTCTAATGTGATATTCTCACTTAGAGGACAAAAAAAGGATATGAATTCCTTATGGGTGTGATACCCATAACTTTTTTTTTTTCTTGTACGTTTCAATTGATTGCTCATATTTGTTTTATTATGTTATGTTAGGGGCGCAATCTGATGAATATGAAGTAGAAGGCTTAAGTGTTATTTTAGAAACTTGGCAAGTTAGTTAGGGGCGCAATATGGTGAATATGATTTGAAGGGTTGTGTTATAGAGTTTATTGCTGCAATTTTTGGGAGAATAAGGATAAAAGAAAGAAAGATATACAAGATATATAAAAGAAAGAGAAATTTCCTATTAGTAGTCATTATCTATTTACGTATTTTTATAAATAGACTTATCTTTTTATTAGATTATTTATAACCGCATCTTTTTACGGGTCACTATAAATGTCCAATTAGTGAATCCGACCACTTTTCAAGCCAAAAAATGGTATGTGACTTGCACATGCTCTCAGAGTTAAGGGGTGGTGGAAAGTCAAGTGCATGTGTATAAAAAAATTGGGATTCGAGGCGAAATTTACGATGGATTTTAATTATAATTCAATCAATAATGGGATTATTGGCTAGAGAAAGGTTATGTGACATGGACGCTTAATTTTGTTCATACTTAACATTTATTCATTGGTCCTTATAACCCAAGGATTTAGTGTGAGTGCACAAAGGAACCGAATCGATTAAAATGTGCAAAATACCTCCATTCCCTAATATAAGTCGGTCAAGACATATAGTGAAAATTAGGTAAATTTAAAGTACGAATACTTTGTTAGTATGACTCTTATCGATTAATTATAGTTAAGATTAATTATAGTTAAGAGATTAGTATTAATATTGTAATTAAAAAATATTAATTTTTTGTTAGGTGTGCATTAATGGCGAATATACAACAAAGGAGAAAAAGAAAAACTACTCCAAAATGATATGAATTGTGGACGACTGGTGTTAGAATGCAAGAGACGCAAATTCCCAAAGAAAGAAATTCCTCTAATTATCTTCTTCATTGATTCTACTCTTTATATTTTCTTCAAGAATTCCTGGAATCATTCCCCTTTCATGGCTCTCTACTCGATCTAGTAATACCCTAAATCAACAACCAACCACCTCTGATTCATTCACTTTCCCAATTCCCTTCAGTCCCACGATTCATATTCATTTGATTTACTGATAATGGTGATGTAATGTTCTGTGGATATGGATTTAGATTTCAAAGAGTAGTCGCTATAAGAGTTGATCGATTCAGTTTGAATTTGTCGCGGGAATTGTAATAATAAAATAAGAAATGGCGGGTGGAGGAGTGCCAAATATGGAACAATTCGAGATATATTTTAAGAGAGCGGATACGGATCAAGATGGAAGGATCAGTGGTGTTGAAGCTGTTCATTTCTTCCAAGCTTCCAATTTGCCTAAGCCTGTTCTTGCTCAGGTCACCTTGCTTCCCTCTACTTTTTTATCATTGTTTTATTTTAGGCAAATTGGTCGTTATTGTCCCTAAACAATTTATGAATCAGGCATAAGGTCCTAACGATATTTTCTGTACATTAAAATCCTCAAACAATTTACGATTGGTGTGTAAAGTGCTCTTTCACAAAAAAGTGACGGGTCAACTGTCATTTGAAAATTTTATTCGAGTCAACATAAATACTTTAGGGGCATAATCGGTATATCACAATTAAAATACCGGCAAATTGGTCATTATTGTCCCTAAACAATTTATGAATCAGGCGTAAGGTCCAAAAACATTTTTTTTGTACATTAAAATCCTCAAACAATTTACGATTGGTGTGTAAGGTCCTCAAACAATCCCCGCCTCTTCTTCACCATCCCCATCCTCAACCACCAGCACCTACTACATACTTATTCTTCTAACTCTCTAAAATGAACAAAAATGGCCGCCGATTGAGCCCAAAACAAGGATTTTTTAACAGCATCATAGACATGCTCATGTCCAGATTCCATCAAACCCGCAAAATTCTTTCTGGAAATATCAAATTTTAAGCAAAGAACCTTCAATGCATACTTAAAATAAAAATCCACAAACTACAGATAATAATTCTTGCTAATTAAAAAAACTCAGATAAATTAAATCACCAAAGAAGCTAAAAATCAATTGGCATTAGATCAATTGCATCAACAACTTCTACTATAAGGTCCTAAATTGGGTTGATGAGTTCTTTGTCTTTGTCATTCAATTTTTTTTGCTAACTTGGTGAATTATTTTACGGTAAGAAGATAGACAGAAGGACCTTACACACCAATCGTAAATTGTTTGAGGATTTTAATGTCCAGAAAAAATGTTTTGGGACCTTACGCCTGATTCATAAATTGTTTAGGGACAATAATGACCAATTTGCCTGTATTTTAATTGTGATATACCGATTATGCCCCTAAAGTATTTATGTTGACTCGAATAAAATTTTCAATTGACAGTTGAACCGTCACTTTTTTGACAGAAAGACCTTACACACCAATCGTAAATTGTTTGAGGATTTTAATGTACATAAAACATCGTTAGGGACCTTATGCCTGATTCATAATTTTTTTAGGGACAATAACGACCAATTTGCCTTTATTTTATCACCTTTTTAGAATTTCTGTCTCAAAGTGAACTGTTTGTTTGGGACCCGCCCAGAGTGAGTTTTTTTTTTTTTGTTGTGAATTTTCTGTGGGATGCAATCCTCTGTTGAATTTTCTATTTTAAAGTTTAAAACTTTTGACTTGTAATTGGCAATGGAGGAACAAGAATCAGTCAATTCCTCTTATCTCATAGAATACTTGCAGGGTTTATAAGCTGTTAAATAGTTATGTTATACATGGACATCACTTTATCAACAAGGGGCATTCACTCTTACAGTCTTTTACGTTGGAGTATGATTTCTGACAAACTATTTTTATTGGGGGTGTAGATATGGATGTTTGCAGACCAGAACCGTTCTGGTTTCCTTGGCCGTCCTGAGTTCTACAATGCTCTTAAACTTGTGACTGTGGCACAAAGTAAGCGAGAACTTACACCTGAAATTGTGAAGGCTGCACTATATGGTCCTGCTTCATCTAAGATACCTGCCCCTCAGATAAATATTGCAGCGCCTCCTGCACCTCTGTTAAATTCACTGGGTTTGCAGCCTGTAATGCAACCCGGGGGAGCTGCTCCTATGTCGTCTCAAAATCTTGGTTTCAGAGGTCAGCCGCCTCCAAACCAAAATTTGAACCAACAGTATCGCCCATTGCAAGGTGCCCAATCAGTAAGGCCAGCTCTTCCCACATCCTCAGGTCCCGCTTCACAGCCTCCATATGGCGTTTCTACTCCCGGCTTTCCAAAGGGCGGTGCACCTAGTCTTCCAAACACAAATGTATCCAATGACTGGCTTGGTGGTGGAAATGCCGGAGCTTCTGTTGGATCATCAGTAGCAAATAGGGGAACCAGTCCCTCAATGCTTGCTGCGGCACCGAAACCTCAAGATCTAGTGTCAGCGTCTTCCTTAACAGCAACAAGAGACCCAAAGGCATTGACCGGTTCAGGGAATGGGTTTGCTGCCAACTCAATTTTTGGAGGTGATACATTCTCTGCCTCCCAAACTGCACCCAGACAAGCTTCTTTGGCGCCAACTTCCTCTCTGAATGCAATAGCTGTCTCTTCAGCTATTGTTCCAGTCAATGCACCACCAGAATCTTCAGCTAAGCCAGACCCTTTTGCGGCATTGCAAAATACTTATACAAGACCATCTGCAGGGAGTCAGCCACATCAGACCCAATCATTCCCAAATAATAACCAAGCCCAGCCTCAAGTTACTCCATCATTCTCATCAGCTGCAGAGAGTCAGCCACAGCAGACACAATCATTCCCAAAGACTAACCAAGTCCAGTCTCAAATTACTCCATCATCTGGAATGCCAGTTAGTGGTGGAAATTCAACATCGGAGCAGTCTCAACCATGGCCAAAAATGACACGTCCTGGTGTTCAGAAGTATGCCAAAGTGTTTATGGAAGTAGACACTGACAGAGATGGCAAAATTACCGGTGAACAAGCTCGGAATTTGTTCTTGAGTTGGAGACTGCCAAGAGGTATGAAGTTGCTAAATGATTTTACATCTTCAAATTTTATCTTCTTATCCTTCTACTGATCATTTCTCAAATGTTTTGAGCAACGTAGTCGAAGATATCATTTTCCGGTATATCTTTACCTGTTTTGTTGATATCATACTTGTTACATGATCAACTGAAGATGTCTTTGCAAACTAGTTTTTAGTTTATGGACGTTGAGATAGTTTTATAATGAATCATGAAGCCACCAAACGATGCAGTTACCTCATCTTGCACTATAGCTTAACTCTTATCTACATCACTTAACTCTTGTAGAATCACTTTCCTTTTGGTTTGGTTTGGTTTGGGATGTTATGTGAGTTATGCTTTCTGTCCTGTCATACTCAGTAATTTTGTTTTTGACCTTTGCCAGAGGTCTTAAAGCAAGTCTGGGACTTGTCAGATCAAGACAATGACAGCATGCTTTCTCTGAGGGAGTTTTGTATCGCTCTCTATTTAATGGAGCGGTATAGGGAAGGTCGTGCTCTTCCATCGTCGCTCCCTCCTAGTGTTATGCTCGATGAGACTCTATTAAATCTGGCAGGTCCTCCTACTGCTTCTTATGGAAATGCTGGCTGGGGGCCCACTCCTGGTACTCAGCTAAATTACATTCCTAACTCTTAGATGTTCAATAATCCGCTTGTCACTGTGACATCATGTCAACTTTAATTATGTTTAGGCTTTAAGACCGCAGCAAGGTCTACATGGTCCTCAGCAAATGACGCCTCCTGGTGTAAGGCCTCCCATGCAGCCAGGTTATCCTCAGGCAGATGGAACATCACTGCAATTCAATCAGCAGAATGCTAGAGGGCCACCATTGGAGAATCCCGATTTCAATGACCTCAGTAATGGAGAGCAGGTCTCTTTGGATGTGAAGATTCAAGAGGCTGCTGAAGCTGAAAACATGGTATGAAATCTTCTCCCACGCATTCTTGATGGTAATATCTGATGAGTGTACATTCGGAAGCTACTTTGTTTGGTGAGCATTCTAGTTTTTGAATAAAATGAAAAAGTACCTTCCTAATAGGTTAAAGGAAAAATGAATAAACTTGAAATACCGATTTCTTGAATATGCCACATTAGCATTGATTTGTTGCCCATACCAGTTTTTGTGAAGAGTCGTGGCTTTTTGTGTTGAACTAGATTGCCATACTTAAATCTAGCAATAGTTTCGGTCATGGATTTGAGTTAGAGGCGTCAATGAGTACAGAAATGCAATAACTGAAATTCTCCTGATCATTTTTTTAAAATAAAATAAAATAAATGGAATGTTTCATGTATGCTAGATGGCTTATTTATTGAGTCGTGCTTGTATTTCATATCCAGATTTTTGTTATTATTATTATGTCATATCATTCAGCAAACATGTCTTGCATAGACTTTGGTTTACGAGTCATTTCATTTTTCTGGAAACTGGTACTCCCTCCATCCCAAATTAACTGTCCACTTTGTATTTTGCATCCCGTTTCATTAAATTCTATAGCGGGATATGATAAAATGTCAATCATGACCCCATTTAATATTACTCCCAATTTAATTCTACATTCTCTTCTTTATATATTCTTCTCTCTCCAACATTTAATGCAAGGGGTAGGATTGGAAAAACCATAATTAATGAGCCCTTTTATTTAGAAAGTGGACAAATAATTTGGGACAGATTAAAAAGGAAATGTGCACAGATAATTTGGGATGGAGGGAGTAAGAATTTGTGAAGTTCATGGAATCTGTAGTCTTGTGGTATTCTCAGTATAGTTCCACAGTGTGCTGTGTGGAAGGGTTATATTTATGGTTGTTTTTTGTTTCCATCTCCTTTCGGAAGTATTTCTTTTAAGTTTAATCACTTGCAGGAACTTTTGAGGTATATTGAGCATGCTTGCTTTGAATTTTTTTATGATACTGAAGTTTTATTCTTTTGGTTAATGAAAGGTTGCTGATAAGAAGGTGATTCTGGATTCGAAGGAGAAACTTGAATTTTACCGAACTAAAATGCAGGATCTCGTAAGCATTTGATGTTCTACTAGATTTTTCAACTGAATTTTTACAGCCGTCTATTATTGCTTGGATATTCTACGTTTTGATATTGTCCTTTCCATGGTCTCCTTGCCAGGTTCTCTACAAAAGTAGATGTGATAATCGACTCAATGAAATAACTGAGAGGGCAATAGCAGATAAGCGCGAGGTATCTCCATGGATTGAAAGGGTCGTCTTCCCTAAATGCTTACTTTCTGGTTTGCTTGTTTCTCTCTTTTATTCCAAATGACTTTAGTTGGTTTACTCTGTTCCAGTCCGAGTTGCTGGCCAAGAAATATGAAGAAAAATACAAGCAAGTTGCAGAAATTGCTTCCAAATTAACTATTGAAGAAGCTTCATTTCGTGATATTCAGGTGAAGAATGCAACTGATATGTCTTTGTTTATCATCCTGGTTTTATGATTCTGGTGATATGTAACTTTTGATTCTGAAACTAGTTCTGCATTTCAAAGCATTACAAGATTTGCATTTGAGAATACTTGACAGTCTGATTTATATAACTCTTATAGCTGGATTTCTCTTGTATTTCTTGATGTTTTTACTAATAATTCAGACCATTGCATCAATAGGTTTTGAATATATATTGTCTCCCTAATGATCAATAATTCTTGTGTGGCACTGTGTTATCTTTATCGCTATTTTGTTCTGGAGATTAAACCGTACCTGGGTTTTTCGTCAGTTCATGAAACATTGATTCTAATCTTGTCAGCTGATTGAGAATATATTAACGCATCTTCAGGAAAGGAAGATGGAATTACATCAAGCAATCATTAAAGTGGAACAAGGTGGCAGTGTAGATGGTATTCTCCAGGTATGTTTGACAACAGAGTTCTAAAGTTTTTTGTCTTCTCGATGTAGTTGGGAAACCATTTCTAGATCGAGTAAACTCATGCAATATGAGTACATCCTTGTTGTGTGTCTTGTGTTCATCAGGTCCGGGCTGATCGTATCCAATCAGACCTTGAGGAATTGTTGAAGGCTTTGTCAGATCGCTGCAATAAGCATGGTGTAAATGTGAAATCAGCTGCTGTAATTGAACTTCCCCCAGGTAAATGCAGAATTTTTTTGCAGTATCGAATCTTGGCAGCCGTAGTGTGGAAGTTTCTACCCTCCAATGTGGGGGTAACTTCTTGTGGTGGGCTAAGACAAGTCCTCCCACCTGGTCGGGCCGCTTGGTCACCTTGATTTACATCCTCCAAATTCTCTATCGGACTGGAGAGGAGGCCTTGTAGGCGTGGGTAACGCCTTTTGTGCACAAGTATTTTTTTGCAGTGATTTTATTATTCTTATTTTCTTTCTTCTTCCTGTTGTCTGCCTCTTTGTTCCTCGTCTTTTTCGTATTATTAGTTATTTGAAAACGACTCCCTTTGGGTAACCACAAGCATTAGAAGATATATGTAAGGATGATGCTAGGAAAATTTTCTACCGTGTCTATTAGTTCACAAGGACAACTTAGATATGTAAACTGTCTTGTATTAACATGGTACTTATTGACGAAGGTTTTTGAATAACCGTGTTACGTAGCTTCAATAAAGTACTCTAAGTGCACATCGTGCTTTCTAATGTCATTATTATTTGCTCCTGGATACTGCTTTAATACCAAAAACCTGGATACTGACAGCCACACACACACACACACGTTCGCTTAGCGTTGAAGAAAAAAGAAAAAGAAATAGGAAGTTCTATACGTTTATGCCAGCGAAATCTCTCGATACTTCTTAGTTGGTACAATTAGGGCCTTTAATTAATTGTATTATTTCCATATTTTGCATGGTTATTTTCAAGAACTCAGATATAGATACCGAGTCCCACGGGTATTGGGTTGATTATGTCTATTGAATTGTCTGTTACTTTCCATCTTTCGCGATCCTCATTTTTTCATACTTAGTTGGATTCTGATCTCTCTGTCTGTGTGTGTGTGGCTGGACAGAGGATTGGATGATTCTAATTGGGGCACCTTTGACAACAATGATGACGTTGATTCTGTCTGGGGCTTCAGTACTAAGGTTGGTAGATAGCTGACATGCTTATTTTCTTCCTAGCAAGTATGATAATGATATGCTGGAGAAATGCCACATGAAACATGCATGAATAGTTATCCTCACCTCTCATTTGTGGTGTTCCCCTGATTTTTACAGAAGGAGCTTAAATAAACTTATTTAGAAGTAACCTGGTCTGATGAATTGTCTAATATTACACATTGATTCCAGGATGTGCATATTGTTGTTTTTTTTACTGAATCTACCATGAACAAATTCTTGCAGGACCCAGATCACGAGAAGCAAGGAGATGGATATTTCTTTGGCGGCTCTAGTGAATTTGGTGGTAGTCCTGTAAGAAGTGACTCGCCCCAGGCTGGTAGTTCTTTCCAGAAGCATAGCACATTGTTTGCTGATTCAGTTCCTGCTACACCACTTTCTCCAAGGGGATTCGATTCTGGAAGAGGGGATTCATTCTTTGACAGTTTCTCAAGGTATGATTCTTTCAGCACGCACGATAGAAGCTCTCCTCCTCGTCGGTATGATTCTTTCGGCACGCACGATAGAAGCTCTCCTCCTCGTCGAGAAACCCTCACGAGGTTGGACTCCGTAAATAGCACCAGGAGTTTCAACCACAGTCGAGGGTTCTCCTTTGACGACTCCGATCCATTCGGTTCCAGTGGTCCTTTTAAGGTCTCATCAGAGGCTCATCAAAGTCCAAAAAAAGAGTTCTGAAAACTGGAATGCTTTCTAATTGGCTGACTAATCTGTGCACCGTGTAAAATTGTGGAAATCAGAATAAGTTTTGTTTGTTCATACCTATAGAAATTTATGTTTATTCATATCTACTCTACTTGAATGATGTATACTCTATAGTAGTAGAGTAAAATGGTAAAGAAATGTAGGCACTATTCTTCTTGGCACTTGGATTACATAATGAAGAAGAAAATCAGTCTATAAGGATGGTAGATTCTGATTCCGAAGGAAAGGCTTGCAATGTAATGAATTGGTATTTGAGATCAAACCAACCCATCCCTAATAACAAAATACAGCGCTAATTCGCTTCTCAAACTTTCTCAGAATAGTACACTCGAATTAAAAAAAATTATATTTGAATTACTAAAAAAACAATATTACTCTTATCTTAATAACTCTTCCCGTTGAACAAAAATGGTCAACAATGAAACCGAGTATGAATGTAATTATCTATATTGTCGGGTAGATAACAAATACTCTTCCACACAGGTAACCACACCAAAAACTGAAAGAGAAAAAGCGGCAAGCAATGATGAAGCAAATATTATAATAAAAAAATGCTAATTACAGCTGCCTTTATACATCATACACATATCATACATACAGTAGAAACCAACGAACAAAATGAGTTATTGAGTCAACACCTTCAACTTCTTCTTCTTTAAATAGTTGATTTTTTTTAATAAAAACTGAAATTTGTTTTTTTTTTCTCCTTTGATCAGCAGCCGCTGCCAACTCTTTTCCTTTCTTGCCCCTTTTCCTCCTCCTTCTTTGCAACTTCCGATGGTGGTTCTTTAACCCCAAAAAAAAACACTCTAAAAAATTCGCAATTTTGATGGAGGAATTTGAGTTGTTTAAGATTTGTTATTTGTTCTTTGCTCAATTTTATTTCTGGAGTTTGATGAAAGATTCAATCTTGGAACTTAACAACTAGCAAACATTTCTTACCAGGTATTTTTTTTTATGCTGGGGGCTTGTGGGGTAGTGAAATTTCTGCCTTTAAACTACATTTTAAGGAGTTAAAGATATTCATATGGATAATTTGTATTGTCCCTTCTGTTTAATTGGTTGGTTGATGCGGAATTCTAGTTTTTTTTTCCTGGGGGTATAGTTATTTAATCGAACTCAACCATCATAGTATGGTAGCAGTACTTATTACTGTTAGGAGAAGAATATAACAGGTTGGGTCCATAATAAATTGGATCAAGGCACATTTACTATGGCATTTTATCTTGCTTCAAATTGCTTGCAAATAAAACCATGTAATATAGAGGAAAAGAGTAGAGAATGAAGTTTTATATTTGACTTTGTGTCTTGACTTCTGGGAGTAATATGAAATTTCAATACCTTCTCCAGGATATCGATATCTTATGGCTGGAAGCTGGGATGGAAGTAATGATGTGGCTAGCCAGTCAGACGATAGCCACCATTTTGAGAGACTACGTGTGGAGCCTATTTATGATGCCTTTATATGTCCTCTAACAAAACAAGTAATGCGAGATCCTGTGACCTTGGAGAATGGCCAAACATTTGAGAGAGAAGCGATTGAAAAGTGGTTTAAGGAATGTAGAGAGAGCGGAAGAATGCCACTTTGTCCATTAACTCAAAGAGAGCTGCGAAGCACAGAACTTAATCCAAGTATTGCTTTGAGACACACCATTGAAGAATGGAACGCCAGGAATGAAGCTGCTCAGCTCGACATGGCCCAGAGATCACTGATGCCAGGCAGCTCAGAGCATGATATTTTGCAGGCTTTGAAGTTTATCCAGAGCCTGTGCGAAAGAAGTCCATTCAATAAGTGTGCAATCCGCAACGCAGAGCTTATACCTATGATTATTGATACGTTAAAGAATACTAGTCGGAAAGTTCGGCTGAAAGCTTTGGAAACTCTTCGAATTGTCGTTGAGGACGATTCTGATAATAAGGTTGCTGAAAGTGTTCCCAGCTACTATGTTTGTTTCTTAAACTACACGCCTAAGATGCCACTCATAGCTGTTATTGACATTTTTTTCTCCCTTTTCAGGAAATAATAGCTCAAGGGGACACGGTACGCACAATAGTAAAATTCTTATCTCATGAACAATCGAAAGAAAGAGAAGAAGCTATTTGTTTGCTGCATGAGCTCTCCAAATCTGAAGCTTTATCTGAAAAGATTGGCTTAGTGAATGGGGCTATTCTCATTTTAGTAGGCATGGCAAGCAGCAATTCAGAAAACCTTGCGGCTGTTGAGATGGCTGATAGAACGCTTGAAAATCTGGAGGTGTGTGAGAACAATGTGAGACAAATGGCTGAAAATGGTAGGCTTCGGCCTCTTCTGAGACTTTTACTTGAAGGTACTTCAGTTCTAAGGGCTTCTGATGACAAACAGTATTTTGCCTTTTTTTCCTTTGAAAACTTCTGATATAGAGGGAGTACTATCAGTTTAGTCCGACATTCTCTAGGTTATATGCTTATGCTTTTTGTCTGCGCTTGCTCCTCTAAATTCAGTATAACACTGTGGTTTGGATCGGAAAGTTTGGATACTAACTACTTTATGAGTTCTTGATTTGGAATTTGATTTCATTTGATATATTACTGACCTCTTCGGCTTAACCATTTACAGGATCTTCGGAAACAAAATTGTCCATGGCTTCATTTCTTGGTGACTTGGTGCTGAACAATGACGTGAAAGTCTTGGTGGCTAAAACCGTGGGTTTATCACTGATCAATATCATGAAGAGTGGTAACATTCAATCAAGGGAGGCTGCCCTGAAAGCCTTGAACCAAATATCATCATACGAGGCTAGTGCTAAGTTCTTGATAGAGGCTGGTATACTACCTCCTCTGGTCAAGGATCTGTTTACTGTTGGCGCCCACCAATTGCCTATGCGATTAAAGGAAGTCTCTGCAACCATCCTTGCTAATGTTGTCAACTCAGGCTATGACTTTGATACCGTCCTTGTTGGACCTGACCATCAGACTCTGGTCTCAGAAGACATAATTCATAATCTCCTCCATCTAATCAGTAACACTGGACCAGCAATAGAATGCAAGCTTCTTCAGGTTCTTGTTGGTCTCACTAATTCACCGACGACTGTTTCAAGTGTCGTTTCTGCCATTAAAAGTTCTGGTGCTACTATCAGTTTGGTTCAGTTCATTGAGGCTACACAAAGGGAGTTGAGAATGGCTTCCATTAAACTTCTCCAGAACTTATCACCCCACATGGGTCCGGAATTAGCTAGTTGCTTGAGGGGTACATCTGGTCAGCTAAGTAGCCTAATCAAAGTCATATCTGAAAATATTGGAATAACGGAGGAACAGGCAGCAGCTGTTGGTCTTTTAGCTGATCTTCCTGAAAGGGACATTGGTCTCACAAGACAGATGCTAGATGAAGGAGCCTTCCAGCTGGTCATCGCAAGAATTATGAGAATCAAGCAAGGGGAGACCAGAGGAAGCCGCTTTGTGACCCCCTACCAAGAAGGGCTTGTTAAGGTTCTTGCAAGGATCACATTTGTCTTGGCTGATGAACGTGATTCCTTTGCTCTTTGTCGTGACCACAATCTTGCTGCTCTCTTCATAGACCTTCTACAGGCTAATGGACTTGACAATGTGCAGATGGTTTCTGCGATGGCCTTGGAGAATCTATCTCAAGAATCAAAAAACTTAACCAAACTGCCAGAATTGCCAACTCCTGGATTTTGTGCGTCAATCTTCGCTTGTTTAAGCAAGCCGCCTGTAATGATTGGATTATGTAGGGTACATCGTGGTACCTGTTCACTAAAAGAAACATTTTGTATCTTGGAAGGACAAGCTGTGGGGAAGTTGGTTGCCCTTTTAGACCACACTAACGAGAAAGTGGTAGAGGCATCGCTTGCAGCATTGTGTACCTTGTTAGATGATGGTGTGGACATTGACCAAGGGGTTCAGGTATTATGCGAGGCAGAAGGGATTAGGCCTATACTGGATGTGTTGCTGGAAAAACGGACAGAGAACCTGAGGAGGAGAGGTGTTTGGGCAGTTGAAAGACTTCTGCGATCAGATGATATCGCCTATGAAGTTTCTGGTGACCCCAATGTGAGTACTGCACTAGTAGATGCTTTTCAACATGGTGATTATAGAACACGGCAAATTGCTGAGCGTGCCTTGAAGCATGTGGATAAGATACCCAACTTTTCTGGCGTCTTCCCAAACATTGGATGATTCTCAGGTTTTTGTTAAGCAGGTTCATATGGTACAGTGTTGTTATCTATCTATATCTGTATTATAGAGGGTTTCTTGATTTTCCTATTGATGTTCTTTTTTCGATTTCCATTTCCCTCAGGCAAACTGCATATTCTACCATTTTTACAAGTTGGGATGTAAATTTATTTTTGTATCATTGTTATTCAATACAGATTTGGTTTCTTTTTCTCATTTTCTGGTGTTCTCTATATATATAAAACCATTTTCATTTTCAATAGCTCCTCAATAAAGGAAGGAAAAAATTGCTGCAGCAACCAATAAGGAAAATAGAGCATCAAATATCTTTTACAACTTTGAATAGGGCATAGTATTTCATAGAAGAATTTCTATAGATTAATGCCAAATTTAGTTGCCAAAATACAAAAGAATTTAAGAACGGTCCATGCAACTGGATAGATCTTCAATTTTGCAGTTCAAACGCGATTACAAATGCACAACTGCCATAGATTTGGTCACGCAGGAAGTAGCATCTAACTCATGAGCAACGTGGTTTTGCGAAATATGATTCCAGTTTGTTTCAGTATCAGACACATCAAACATAGTCAAGAAGCCGAGTACCTGTCCAAATATTTTGAACATTTCAACCCCAAATATCAAGCTTTTATCAGCAACAAATGCAGCATTCCAATCCATTGGTGCATCAGGATGCACCGAAACTTCTCTCCAAGTGAGATACATAAGATCAAGCTCCCATAGCTTCCTAACTGCTTTGTTTCTCCTGCCTATTTGACCGTCCCCTTCACACCATGAGACGGAAAGCATGAATAAACTCCCACTGCAAGATATGAGTTTCGGATAGTATTCATGAACGCGAGGAGGAGAGGGAGTCGTTTGGATTCTGACCCAATAGCCCTTTTCTATATCATATCCAGCAAGCTTGTCGGTTTCTGAGTAAACGTAAAACATTCCATTACAAACAACACCGGAGCAAGCAACCCCGAAATCCATAGGCAATCTCTGAATTTCTGTCCATTTATTTGATACAGGATCATATATTTCACCGGAATCTAAAGGCTCATCCCAGGATCCAAGACCACCAACAGCAATCAGAACGTATCTTCTATGATCCTTACTTGATTGTTCACCGTTTTGTCCAGCAAACTTATAATTCTTCAGATTAGACGTTAATGATACATCATTTCCATCAAGAGAGTGTCTGAGTTGACGTCTAAGCGAAAGTCTGTGAGGATCCTCATATACATCCGAGACACCACCAATCCTGGAACGATAAAAACGCCTTTCTGACCGGTTTTGCTGACTTCTAATGATCATACAATCTGGACTGACCTCAGAAACTCCTAAAATAGGTGATGATCGTGCATACTTCATCGATGCAGCTTTGTACCACGACTTTGTAAGAGGACTAAATACCAGAACTCCTTTGTGTGTCTTGAACGAGCTTCTATCCACTCTCCCAAAGTTGGCCAAGCTAGAACAACCGCCGATGACAAAAACATCATCCTGGATGCTGGCCACGGAAAACAAAAACTTTCCTCGGAGAATTTCGGCATCTATTTTGTACCATTGATCAAGAGAAACATCCAATACATGTATCTCCCCAGAACAATAACCATCTTTAACAACTCCAAAAAGAAATAACCATGGAGTCTGGTATGAACCTTCTCGCCTTATCTGCATGAATCGTGGTGTTGACGTCAAGCTTCTCCACTTCTTGCAGACAAGACGAACATTCATGAGACTAGTTACTGGCAGTCTCACTAAACACATTTCTAGTATGTCATCCGGAAGAAACACGTTCAAACTGTCTGACCGTGCTTCTCTGAGTTGTAAAACCTTTCTACTATTTCGCCTCCAGAATTTTTCCTTCATCCCATAGGAGAAGCAATCTGTAGTTGCTTCATCATTTCCACAAATGGGCGTATACCCTTTGCCTTCCTCACATGCACTTGATCGTCTTCTACCACCATAATCCCCAAACTCTTCACCAGTATCAGCACCTACCTTACAACCTCCACCTCTGGCATATAGGGTCAGACAGCTAGCTCTTGCATCATCCTCTTCTTCCCCTTCCCCTCTATGATTCTTCCTTTTCAACTTCTGGCTGACACTTCTGACCAAACGCCTTGACACGCTCAACGACTCAAGATCCCGACATAGAGACTCTTCTCCCATTAATCTTTTTGACATCATCTTCTTTTCTTGTTTTTGCAAAACAGGAGAGTCTCTACTACATTTTCCATTCCCTTGCAAAATTCTTTGATTACTTTTCTGAAGCTTCTTCTTTCTATTCACCTACAAGAATATGTGTGGTTAATTTAAACCCAAGTTTTTTAGAAAGCCAAAGCTCCCACCAATTATATGCCTCACCAACCACTCATGCTCTCTTCCAGAGTGAAAAATATTCATCTATGAAAGAATCATATTCCCAAAGTTGGTCATTACTCGGTAAATTTAGCTTTCCCCCTACCCATTTTTTTTTGGTAAACAGACTAATCCGGTTGGTATATATGCAGGATAAACCTGACTAATGTGATATGAAGTCGCTCCACAGTGACTCAAACCTGTGACCTTACCATGGGCAAGCCCTTGGGGCGGGGGGGGGGGGGGGGATCAAAGGCGAGGCGGGTTGAACTGAACCTACTTGTCCTCCCCCTAGCCATTTACCAACAGAAATTATGAACTACATTCCATAACATGAAGAGCAAAATGAAGGGAGCTAGATTCCATTTCCCCAAAAGAAAGTGGCGAATAACAAGAAAACGTCAGAAAAGAAGCCGATTTAATGAACTTATAGATAGATCCATAACAACCCAGAAAAAAAATACATTTAGCAGGAATAATCCAAGATATAAATTCGTCTTCATAGACAGAGACAGATAGACATTGACGAGACAAAAACGAAAGATAAAAATACCAAATACGAACAAAATAATTTTTTTACCTTTCTTGAGCTCCACCGCAAACGATCCCACATCAAGAACTCATCTTGGAGAATCAAACAAAAAAAAAGGGATAAAGATTGACAAAATAACCCAAAGAAAACAAGATCCCAGCTGGGAAAAATAAAAAAAGAGTATAATATATACAAAAGTCTTAGCTTCCTCCTTAATCAAGAACCAAGAAATGAAGCAAGAACACAGCTAGAATTGGATTGAGTGAACTCTGGTAAAATTGGGAAAGTAGAAGTGGGAATGAATTAGGAAAGTGAGTCTGAAGAAGATATAAAAGCGACTTCGCCCTTTTCCCATATGGGTGTCATTATGGATAATTCTGATATGGATCGGGTCCACTGGATTATGCGGTACAGATTTGGCCACATCATTGCATTTCCTTCTCTCTTCTCATTCTGCATTGATGTGGTCAAATCGGAACCACATGGTCCACATGGACCAGGTCCATATCAGAATTTTCCTGTCATTATAGTATTATTAGTAGTAACAACATCCTGGATGGATCTATTTTTTCCCCATCATCATCACCTCCCACTCTCTCCAATCCGGGTAGGCCTGGCATGGAGCGGATCTTGTGGGTACGGTCATACACTCCTCTCAAATAATTTGAGATAGGACCCACTTGCATGATAGATTCCGCAGGCCTTCATGTCTCACAGGTACCCAAAAGGACCATCTCATAAGGAATTTTTCCCTCCAATCCCATGTCGGATTCTCGATAATACTCTATATAATAGGATTTTAAATTTTCTAGTACTTTAATAATAATAATATGGTATAGTGAGGTGAGGTATTAAGTATGTAGGGAAGGTTGAAGAATGAGTTGTCACTTTCTTCTCATCTACCAAACCAGACCGGCTCCTATGCGAAATATGTAAAAATTTGCACCATACGGAACAATATAAACTGTCGGATGATAGTTTTTAATGGTTCAGATTTGGAGAAAAAAAAGTTGCGATTAAAAATTAAAAAAATAAAAAAATAAAAAAAATTTCCTCTCCAAATATGGACCGTTCAAAGCTATCATCCGACGGTTCAAATTATTTTGCACAGTGCAAAACTTTTTCTATTCCGCATAGAAACCAGAGTGCTAGTGTTAATGCAAATAAATTTTATAATATAAGGGGGGTTGGTGGGGGTGAAAATCCTCTGTCCCTGTTTGTGCATGTCCCCGTGTCCCTAACCAATCAGAATTTACTATATAAATATTTGTTTCAATTATATATACTACATGGTTAATTATAATTGATTGGGGACATAGAGACATACACGAACGGATATAGAAGATTTTTTGCCGTTGGTGGGTGGGAAAGCAAATTTAACATAATGAGAGTTTATTATGACCAGCTAGGATCCACGTGTACGATCTATGATTGGCCGGAAAGCGCGGCAGTGAAAGTGGTAGATTTTGAGAATGAAGAATGGACCCCATGACTTGTTCTTAGAGTCAATCTTCCCTTTGATTATGCTATTTTAACTCCTCTCCTACAATTTATTTTACTTATTCTCTAATTTAATTTCTCCAATCAACGAAGTAACTAATTAATGCTAAGTACACAGCATAACAAAAACAGGACTTAGGTGAATCTACTATTAGGATACTCTCTAACACCCCTCTCAAATTCTTATTCAAATAACGTAAATTAAATTGGATAAATTTTAGGGTAAATTCATAATTCGTGACTATAATTAAAAATGTCATAAATCTTGATCTCGAGTGTGGTGTAAGAATTGAATTACCGGTTTGGATTTTGATTAAACAAAAAGTAATACTCTCTCCATCTCATAATATAATTAACATTTATGGTCAGTATAGTTTACATTTGTACTATCAATGTCTATTTAATGCATATTTTCCAATTTTACCCTTCATTAACTATTAGTATATCAACTTCCACTGGCATGTCTTTATTGTGTTTCATGAGTAAAGAATGAAAATATGCATCTTTTTATCTTCAATTGTATAAATTTCAGTAAATTGTTAATCCGTGTGAAAAGTTCAAATGTTAATTATATTATGGGATGGAGGGAATATTAATTTAATTATATAAAAAAACATAGTACAAGAGTTTCAAGATTGGACCTTATTTATTTCCCCATACCCTTCCCGTTAGGAGACATTGTTATTACTCTATTTAATGAGTTGTCGAGATTTTGATGGATCAACTTGTTGATCTTCTATTGACATTTTTCATTTTTCTTGGGGTAAACAATTGGAGTACCATAGTTTTTCCCAATGAAAACAATTATAATTGTTTGTACAATGTAGTTATTGAATTTCACCATTGTTCAATGGACAGCTAGAATGCCAAAATAAGGAAGATACGAGGAGAAATTTGTCAATTAAAGATAATAATAAAAAAAAGATAATGAGTTTTTTCTTTTAGCTTTTAGTGGGAAGTCTTTGTTGTTTCTTCATTAAGTTTTAAATTCAATTGGTATGCATGTTCATTTTATGGTTATGATTAATCCGGTTTATTTTTACATTCAAACATCTTTCTGAGTGAAACGTTCAACATAAATTTTTTTACATTTACAAGATTTGAATTCAACATTTTACTTAAAACATCAAATTTCTTTCACTTGTACCATTTCATACCTTTTTAATAGGGCCACCAATTCATGTTGGTGGAACTTGAAAGTCTTTTTGTTTCTTTCCTTTGAATTATACCTTTTTAATAGGGCCACCAATTATAGAAGAATGTTACTACTCATCTAGCTATTGCCTTGTCTTCCAAGGTGGTGTGTTGTGGATATGAACAAGTCACGTGCCATAGACTTAGCTACGTGTGTGTTTGTGTGGAAGAGCGGGGGGCAGCTAAGAACATGTTCCAATTGATATCCAAGTTCAAGTTCAAGATCAATATGTGCTTAGAAAATTCGTGCTGATAAAAAATATATATATTAAAGGAAAAGGGAAAAAAAAACATGTCTGATTAAATTGAATTGAGTTTAATATGATACTTATGATCTCGGTCTTAAAGTTGTCTAAGATCAACACTAATGTATTTCGAGTTTCGATATTCACGAATGATAATTATAGTATGTTTACATGAATTCTTATTAGATCGGTTGAGGTGTATTTCAAATCAATTGAATTAGTCGAGCCACTGGATATTAGTAATAATAATAAATGAAAAAGAAAAATATGATTGGGCTTTGAAACTAAACCAATCCAATAGTAGTAGAAAGAGGCCCATGTTTAAAGAATTTGGACGGTTGAATACAAAGCCCAGCCCAGAGCAAAGAGCTGACATGGCGAACAACTATTGGCTAATGACACCACATTGCCGCCAGAAACACACCCAATTGCATTTCAGCCAGAGACACTGAAGAAGAAGAAAAGAGGTCCAAAAATTGCGGGAAAATGGCGAAGAAATTTTGGTTAATTTTATGTGTTTCAATATTATTAGGTTTGATTTATGGTGTCTATTCGATTGATGATAAATGTTCTGCTTGCACTGCCATTGCTGTCAGTATTTTTTCTTTTTTTACTCTTTTGATTTTTTCTGGTCTAAAGACATTTTATCCAGACTCTCGATCTTCTAGCACACCATATCATGTATTATCACACACGGAATGCAACGATGTGATTAGTTCAAGTCACTCTGAGCCGAGCCAATGATGTTGATGTTGATGTTGATGTTGATGTTGATGTTGGCACGTGTAACTAGGAGATCAAGAGTCGTGCTGGACTCCCATTTGATTCTTTTTAGTAAAGTTTTTCTGGATTTTGTAATTATCACTTAAAACTGTTTCTCGACTTTGCAGGAGGAGCTGGAACGAGGACTTATGAAAGCAAGTATTTTTATGCTTCTTTTCTCATGCCTTATTTATGAGGGGTTTTTTCCTTTCTTTCTGTATGATTAGTAATGATTTTTTGCATTTGGGAAAATGATGGGTTTTGGGGAAGAAATTTATGGTTACTTAAAAGATCGAGACTTTCTTCTAATATTTTTTATTTAATATTTGATCTTGAGCGAGTTGATAAGTAAGTCTTAATTTGAGGGTTGATATTGGTGGCTATTAAGCTTCATAATTTGGGAATTGGGAGGCTAAGTAAACTAAAGATACTTAGCAATGCAAACTCTAACCGCAGAAGAAGAAAAAAAGGACATTTTTTTTTATCTATTCTAAGATGCTGTTTGGGGATATCATCATTTTATTGGTTCATAATACTAAATGTATACGTGGAAATGGCGTTTTGATGCTTTGGCTGACACATGAGAGAAACATTAGAGCATCTTGTTTGATAGCACCAAATCACCATCTTATGTAGCTTTAAATTGGAATATGATGAATCTCATTGAAGTTTTCCAGCAACTAATTTTACATGCTCCACAGGAAAGACCAAGAAATCATCTGGTTATGCGACACCGCTTGGATTCCAAAGGTCAGCGTCAAGGAAAGGTAATAGACTACAGGTATAGACTTCAGAAATTTCTCTGCCATGTACCTAGACTTTGTACTTGCTCACATTTCTGTTACTTCATTCTACACCTGAAGTTTGTAAAAGTTAACGTGGATGGAAGAATTTCATCTGTTGGTTTATTTTCTTTGAGAATCAGTGGAGTTGGTAATCATGGAATTTATATCATCTACCTCTGTCCGTGAGCAGCCACTTTGTGCATTTATTGCCAAAAGTTAGGTCGGTCTCCTATCCATCCCGCCCATACTCCCAATTATTAGGTACTTCATGATTTATGTTGTTGTTGTACCTCTGTTCGTGATCACGTGTCACAGATCAAAGTTCATTCTTAATCTGGAAATGGACAGATGACTCAGCTTGAATTTGTTTTCTCAAAATATATTCTGTCGTTCCTTGTCCTCTGAGCATTGCATACTTTTTTTTTTATCTTTTCAAACAGGGTCAGCGAGTTGAGAGTTGTTGAACTTCTGGATGATCTCTGTGATAAGATGCAAGATTATACTCTTGAGAAGGTATCCTTTCTTCATGTGTTTCCTTCTATTATTAGATTGATGTAGGAATATGCTTTTGCAAAAGATATCCACTACGGTTTTATGATTAACATGGGAGCTTAGGCTCACCCCCTTTGCAGTCAGTTATAGAAGCTGATGTTTCTGTATCCGAATTAGCAGGTAGATTCTGGAACCCAAGTGTGGATCAAGGTGCACAACTGGGACATCCTCAAAACCAGTATGTATAACAGCAACTTAGATCCAGAAGTTATATATCCTCAAAAATTCTAACTTTATATACGCATAACAGTTCACTCCTGTCAAATTGGGTTCCCAATTTCATTGCGAGGCCATATCTAATGCATCATTGCGTTTTAAGATAATTGAATGACATGGTTTAGGCACTTGTTTCTTTATAGCATGTTATCTCGATGGAACATTATTTATGACAAGGGAGAATAATGAGATATGCCATGTTCTAGTTTGGATTCCACAGAGACCATCCACTGAAGATGTTTTCATTTTCTTCTCTCATGCTTTCCTAAGGAATGCAATGAATTAACAAGAACATGCATCATTCTTTTCATTTGTTGGGTATTTATCTACAAATTAATAAGAGCACACACTAAGCAGTATGCCATTTTTTATGTGGAAAATTTGTTGTTTGAATGGACTCTCATTCCTTGTTTCTCTTGGTAGACAAACAGGAAGCTAAAGCATATGCAAAGGACATATCATCTTTTTGTGGAAGGTGAGATATCAGAGAAGTTAGCACTTCCTCAAAAATTCGTTTGATTAAGGTTTCCATTTTTCTGAATGGCTATGGAAATATCATGTGAGTTTCATTTTCTCTCTTATCGAGTACGAATCAACTATCCTGAAAATTGTTTTCTCTGGCCAGGTTACTTGAGGAGACTGAAGATGAGGTAAGTTGCATTTCCATGCCCTTTTTTCCCCCTGTTTGTGTCTGTTTGATGTCCAAAGCAATCATTTTGCTTCAGTGAGGACTTTCTTTGCTGACTTTCAACAAATGTGAAACCAGTTGTCTGAGTTGATTAAGAAAGGATCCGTTAAAGTTGGAGACGTCAACAAGGTTTTATGTGAAGATCTCAGCAAATATTGCCAGCAAACAAGGTAGTAGTACTACATTCAAGCTGTAGTATTAGTTATGGGATTATGAGATTTTGTTTAGAATATCTTAGTTCCAATAGATAAGGCAATTTTGTTTTTCCTCTTCGTTGTTCTTGCCAACTGTTCCTGAACCAACAGTCTCTTGCCCATGCAGTTCTATATATGGTGATGACAAAGATGGAGATGGAGAACTATAAAAGTGGGCTGGCATTCTTGAACTATTTCATGTTGACAGGGGAAAAATCAAAATTATCAATCAATATTACTAACTTTACAAGGATCAACTATATCTTACTCCAGGAAGCCAGACAGACCAGAATGATTTGTAGCAATTCTTTTTCACTGCTTTCTTTCCCATCCCTTTGGTCTCAAATGAATACGCGTATCTTGGAATTTGTGTGCGCTAGAAGAGCTGAATTCTGTAACCTCTAGTAGGTATTTCCAATATACTCTTCTAGGCATATGTTAGTATTCTCTTGCTCTCATCCTATTTCAAGTTTTAGACCGTATACCTATCTATAGTCATACTCGGTCAAAATGTAGTCTCTTGTGAATTTCTGAGCGATCCATTTATTCTGTTTGAAGGTACAAGATTTTCGTATGAACATTCGTAACCATGTCTACTGCAAAACTTTCTGAAATGGTTTCTTCCCAGAAAACATTTACAAGAGATGGGATATCGGGAGAAGGAACAGAAATATACATCTGGAATTAAAATTGGAAATGCTTAACTTTTTAATCAACCCTGTACATCAGGAGGAAATGCCAACACCACTATAACTGAAATGAGAAATCATCCAATTAATACAACAAAATCATCTCTAGCATATGATACAACGCTTCATCGCTAATATACAGCCTCCCCCACCCCACACCCTAACCAAAAAGAAAAATATATTTTGACAAGTAGAAAAACCTGCTGTTTCTCAAGTCAAATGAAGCAGCAGGAGCAGCAATTTTGGGGGTTGTCATATTCCATTGTAGCGTGCCATCCATCATTCCTTCGACTATCATTCTTACAGCGGCAGTCCTGTCTCATTGAGTATCATGTCATGAGTCGCATTCCAGTATGCCTTTCAGGAGATTTAGTCCTTCAGCAGATATGCTCCTCCGAACCTGAGATGGAGGCAGTTCTATCTTAGATGGAGGATCTGGTGAGAAGCAAACCACTATAACAGTTAGATTATCGCACGTGTTCCTCTTAAGTGCTTCCCTAACCAATTCTCTTGAACATCTTACAGGATCGTTGTGAATCATTAGTTCTTTCCTGACAATTGTAACAGCACCCTGGCTGCTCATAACATCCCACAGACCATCACATCCAATTATCAAGAACTCGTCATCCTCAGTTAATAGAGTCTCCTGCAACTCTGGCTCTGCACTTAAGGGGCACGAAGAACCTTTAGGTCCCTTCATGTGCCAGTCTCCAATGGCACGTGCTACAGAAAGTTGGCCATTGAGGTATCCATCATACACGGCCCCTCCAAGTTTCTCTATTCGAAGTCTTTCAGATGTGCAGTTTGGTTTGTGATCTTTGGATAGCTCAACAGCTCTACCTCGTTTCCCAAGGACAGCACGGCAATCCCCGGCATTCGCAACTACCACTGTTCTGCAGGGAAATAATATCAGGGACAATTCAGCAACATTTCCTTGAGAATAATGAATAAATAAATGTTTAAATGGTAAAATTCCCATCACCAAGCGGAAAAGAAGAAACGTGGTGGTGCTCATGTACCTTCCGAATATCATAATAGTCAATGCTGTAGTGCCAGAAGAGATGTCCAGAGCACTATCATCGGCAAAGGCATGATCTGCTTTTAGAAAAGCATTCTTAATTGCCTTCTCGGGGCAAACAGGAAAATAGGAGTCCTCAACAATGAACTTGAGAATATTCTTCCTAACAAATACTGCTGCATCTATTCCACCATGACCATCAAAAACCTGAAAGAGAACACTCTTAGTAACCTTTACTGTGTAAGATGAGAACTAAATTAAAACCAAACAGGTGCTTAATTCATTCATTTAGACTTTTGTAAATCAGAATAACTTAAGCATAAGGTAGAGCACTGCATTGAATTATCCGAGATTGAGCACTCCAATGTAAACGCCCTTTTGGATATTTCCAATCCATTAGGATGCCTTACCTGAAGCGACAATACAAAGACTTACTAGTCTACTATACCGCTGAATGTTTATTCACTTCTCTACAAGTCCAACAAACATTATCTCCCTCTGAAGGTATGGCCTAAAGCTTCATTGAAGCTCCACTATCTCCAGTTAAATTGCATATATTAAGCACGACCAAAGTGAACACGATTTTAAATGTCCAAAATTTACAGTAACAAGGTTGATTGATAGGTTTTAATATTTCATATTCAGAGAGTTGACAACTCATGAGTATTAAAATCATAACGGCGAAAGTAAGTTTACAAAAAAAATAACAAATTTTCAAACATCATTGTCATTACTGGTCATTCAAATATAACAAGTAGGAACCAGTCACACCCCCCATAGAAAGCTCCTGGAGAAGGGACATCTGCAATTTCACCTAAATGTTCAAGTAGATTATCTATACATATGTTTTCATCCTCCATATATTGCTTTGGTCCTTTCTCAGCGCAGCATCCAGATCGAAATATTGGTGTGAAGCTTGATTTGCCACTGGAAGGTGATTGGCTTCTAACCACAATGAAATCAGCATCCTAGAAAGATGGAAATATAGAGCTAGGGAATATTAAATAGTGTATCAATCAGTTGCTAGAATGAAGACAACCAAAAAGTATAAAAGAAGTTAAAAAGAATCTGATGATGCGGTTACAGCACAGAATAATATAAGAGTCAACTAAGATGCTTGTGATGTTTATAGTTTGCATGCTCATTCAAGTTATTCTTTCCTGATAAAAACCATGCAAATCTCTAGTATGAGTATTGATCCATAGGTTCAGTCGCTTCAACCAGACATAATTCAATGGTTTTAGTTACACCCTTAAAACAGTTAAAAGCTTAGAGTTGCTGGAACAGTTTCTCGGAGACAGAAGGATTATAAGCAATAGTAAGGCCATAGGAGATGAGTAGATGTGATAATATTTCATGAGTTCAGCACACGCTGAGTTCTAACTCAAGAATGAATGATTTATCAGAGCAGTACTCTCTGTTAGTCTGAATTTCTTAGAATAATCATCAAAAGAGATTAACGGAGGAAACTTTTTAAAAGCATAAAGAAAAAAGAGAACAGAGAAATGAAAATGAAATGCGCATTTTAATTTTGAAAGACAGTGCCTGCAAAATGTAATTGTTTTTCACGCAGTGTTGTCAATCGCGGAGGGCGGATCGGCAAGCAAAAAAAATGCCATAACGTTATAGCGGGCGCTATAACACCTAATAGCGGAGTTTCACGCCAAAAATAGCTTAAGAGCAAAACAAAACAAGTTATAAATTAGAACTCCAAGTTAGGGACTTAGGGTAAGGTCGTTCAACTATAATTCTTACTAGCAGAAAGAAATAAACTAAAATACGTAATCACGGCATATACCAAAAGAAAGCCATTTCTATTTGCCATCCTAGCTACGAAACTCGATAAAAAACTCAAATAGGCAAATGTAATCATACTGAAATAGAATAACAATAGAAACCGAAACCGCTCAATTAAAAAAGAATCCTGTTTTACCAAATCAGTAGGTGACAATAAAGTAGCAGAGCTTATAGAGTGATGCATGGTTGACAAGTGCCTTGGGGGTTTGCCTCTTGATGTATGCTTCAAGTCATTTGAATCCTCTAAAGGTTTGTCCTTTGCTGCAGTCACATTATCCTTATTATTACCACCTTCTGTTAGATTGAAAGGAGGCAAAAAATCCGTACAGGCTGCCTTGTTCCAGAACATACACCGATTTCGTTCCTTACAAAAAATCAAAATCTAAAATATTCAGACAAAATGTCAACACTTGCTCGAGTAAAATCCTGTTTTTCGAATAAATCCCACTTCAATATATAGACGAAAATCCCACTATTCTTCAGCTCGACAATAGTAAGGAATCCAAGTTGAACTCATCAAAATGATCAAATTTCAGTGTCTTCTTGATCAGATAAAGAAAATTGCAAATTTCTTCAAAAAAGAAGATGAGATCTTTATCCAAAACCTTGACCAAATTCACACACATGATTGAGAATATGAAGAAATGATTCAAACTAAAAGTGCCCTATAAATAAATTCTTAATTCCCACCTCAGAAACCAATAATTCACCAATAAAATTACTCTAAAAACCACCACAAATTCCCTCTTTCTTTAACCACCACATAGACTAATAAATAATTCAAAGTTCCAAACTTTACTGCGGAAATCAACAATTCACAGGAAACCCACAAATAAAACGAAATAATTTAACCAAAAACAACCATAAATTCCCAGTTCTGAGTTTTCAATAAACTAATCAAAATCAAGAATCCAAAATCACAAATCACAAAAAAAAAGAAATTGAAAAATTGATCTCACAGATTATAAATATGATTTGCAATACCTTTCTTTGCCTTTCAGAGCTAACTTACAAGGCATTCAAAGGAAAGAAGAAAAGGAAACCCTTGAAATGAAGAGACGAAGAAGAAATCATCAATCAAGAAGAAGAAAAAAAAGAAATGTTAGAGAGAGAGAAAGAGAAAGAGAAAGATGACAAAGGCCAACGTTTTTCAAATGGGGTTGGGTAACCGGCAATTAGAGGTATAAAGAAGCACTAGATTACGCACACGTGGAATATTCGGAGTGGTTGATTTCAGAATTGACCGAATGGCAGGGAGAGTAAGACGCATTGTGGACGTAGGATACTTCATATTGGGCAAATCGACGGTTAGTGTAGGGCTATTAGTTTCTTTGTTAGGTTAGTTAACGGCCGTTAAATACAAGTACCTCTTTTTTTTTTGGTTGGGTAAAAGTTTGGGTGGATTCAGCTCCGGTCACCAGGCAGACTCTAGAGATCATACGTCACTTATAAGGGTATTTACAGATCACTCACCAACACAACCCCACGTCGGTAGCGGAAATTGAACTTGACCTTTGTCAAATCTTTATCAACTGAGCCAACATACAAGTATCTCTGGCAAAGTTTTCCTTGGCTCATTCCTCTGTGTGGATTTTTTTTTTCTTCTTTCTTTGTGGACAAGCAGAAGAAGAAATTATAAGAGAAAACTGACTATTATGTGGAAATCTGCTATGCAGAACAACTTTTTACGCCGTTAAATAAGACAAATAACTGTTTTCTTGTTTTTTTCTCCAAATCAGAGCGGTCAATAAATTATCCAACAGCTCCTAGCATTCCGCAAGTGCAGAAAAAGGGGTATTGCCAGCTCGAAGAGAAATATCCCAACAATGTTCTTCATAGATCCATAGAGATGATTGCATCCATGTATTTTTCGTATCAGATTATAATTACAACAACAGAGCATTCACTCTCGCAGCAACATTACATGGCTATGACCTATGAGAGCTCAGCTAATTATCTTCTGTAAACTAACCCTAAATAGATTACTGTGAAAATGCATATTTACAGAATTTACGCTATGATAAGTTATTGTTCTTTCAAGTATTTTTGGAACATTTCTTCCCCCTCACAATAGGATCGTATCACTTTATAAATTTCAATCAGAACTTTGGGAAATCGAGTTGAGAAATAACTGTCGAATCCTTCAGGAACTGACCCCAGAATTCCCTGGATTTCCTTTGAGAGTTCTCTATAGTGATTCAACTTGTTTCTTATTACTCGCAGCAAGTCACGGACACTATCAAACCTGTATCGCCTATAGCGCCCTATGTCATTGAGGATGGCGCTATCCATTTTTTCGTCCCACTTACCACCAAAAGCCACATTTCCTACGCTTTCCAATGCTTTCAAGAGTTCGGAGTTACTCTCTCTATCTTCTAATTCTACCCTATCACTGACGTCTCGAAGAAAAGAGAGACGCGTCTCTGAATTCCAAAATAGCGGATGACAGGTTACCTGTATAGCCTTCGGCCTGCGAAACAGCACACACAATGCATTGCCTTCAGCATGAGGATTAACCCTCTAAAACGTGATATGCAATAATATCAGCCGAAATGCAACTCATGTGGAGTTGGCTATTAGAAAAAAAATGATTACATTACCTAAACTCAGGGTTGGGATGTAAGAGACTAGTGATAAGATCTGCTGCTTCAGGAAGATTTTCTATCAAGAAGAGGTCTTTCCGGTCATGGACGATATTTGTGTCACGCTCAAAACTATCGCCATAGGGATGTTGACCCCCCGTGATACAAACAAATAGTAGACAGCCCAAACTGAATAAATCCACAGCACGGGTCTGCCGTTCATTCCGGAGCTGCTCGGGTGCTTGCCACCCTGAACTTCCAGAACCTGCACAAACAAATTATGCATGATTACCCGTAGATCCAGGATAATAAAGGAAATTGAGAAACACGCAAGTAAAATGCACTCCTACGCTTCAAGGACTTAAAAAATATCAACAGCGGATTCTACATCCACTTACCAGTAGCATGTTTGGTTAGTGAAGTCATGTCCCCAGCAAGCCGCTTGCTGATGCCCATATCTGAAAGCTTCCCACACAAAGATCGTTCCTTGATCACAAGAACATTTTGAGGCTTTAGGTCCCGATGAATGATGCCAAGTTCATGCAAATGGGCAAGCCCATGAACTACATCCCTGAACACATAATTGTGGTAAGGGTGAATTGTGTTTCTATGCATCAGATTCATGTGAAACAAATAAAGGAACTGGTGGGTGAAGAATGTCATGAATTGTATCTATAACTATTAATAGAGGGGAGGCATAAAGACTAGATAGTGCTCTGATGTCTAAAGATTGACAGATGTGGGACTAGCGGGGTACCGGAGAAGTAAGGTCTCCCAATGTTACTAAAGTATTTACAAATTACAAGTATTGACATGATACTGGGCATTCAAGCACTGTAGGATGATGGAAATCCCAACACTTGGATGCAGTTTGCATCACTAGGATTAACATACTTTTCTATCCCACTTAATTTCCAGAATATAATTTGTAGAAGAAAGAGCCAAGAGCATACACCTAATTATTGGGGAATGGGGACTTAATGAGTTATGTTATTGTTGTTGTTGTTGAAAGAGCCAAACATTCAGTATCATGGCCAAATTTAATGTGTTTTTCCCAACAAAATACTAACTCGAATGATGCAAACTATTGGCTCATAAGTTGATACTTTGATATTCCATGTAGTGAGTTATTCAGCAAATAGTAGTGCAATGGTAAGATTTTGAACTCACCTCATTAACTTTAGTAAGTGAGATGAAGGATACCCATTAGATTTCCACAACTCAATGTCATTGTTGTCTCCGAGCATCAATCTTAATTGGAGAGATTGTTCACCACCAGAGTTTGACCATCTATCCTGAGATGTCATTTTATTTTGTCTAGAATTGGTGAACAATAATACTAATTCATGTAAGCTGCAAGCACATCGCTCCAGAGCAAGATAGACAAAATCTTGATCATACTCCACACCGTACCAGCGTACGATATTTGGATGCTGATCAGAAGCAATAAGATTCTGAATTTCTTTGACAGCCACATCATGATGTGTCTTTACAAGGCGCTTAACGGCAACTGGGCGACCATCATAGATCCCTTCAAGTACAATGGTGCCATTGCTTCCCTTTGCAATCTCTTTGGTAGAGACAAACAATCTGCCAATCTTCCGGCCATCTGTTAGATCATCCGAACTATCAGACAAAGGCTGCCAAAATCTTCTAGTGCTTTCAAAACCCATTTGACCATGTTCATATGAAACACCATTTTGCTTTTTCTCCGGTGTGGAACTTTTCTTGCTTTTTCCAGATCTCCTAGTTTTCTTCTTTTTTGATGTAATAGCTTGTATCTTAAACTCCTCTGCTAGCTTTTCTGACTTATCTGATTTCTTATTGAAAAAGACACCAAAGAAAGAATGCAACACAACAAAGAGCAGCATAACACCACTAAATAGTACAGAAGGCCAGAACCGAGACCCAGTAACAAATTCCGAAGATCTATTGGTATTACTTTGACCATTGTCCCCTCTGGGCAGCGGTATGATTCCGAAATCAGCAGTCTCAGGAGAGGGCAAAGCAAGCATTACACCACCTTCCTTATTCCTATGAAAATCGAAAAACTTATCAACATGCTCTAGTGTAGGATTTGGATCAGCTGCAGGTAGAGAGAGCACTCTGTCTCCAGGTAGAGCATTTGGTATGAAAATAGATTCAAGTGAGCTGCGATCACGAATGCGGTAGACAATAGGCCTTGAAGGACAATAGACTTGCAACTTCTGATCATTCCCTTGATAAAGAACACCCCCGAGAAAAGTTTCAATTCCCTCACACTGGAAGGAAGCTTCAATATCTGCAAAGGACAGATACCATACAACCTTTCCTGTCTTCAATGAAGTGTATTTCAGAGTATAGTCTTTCCTGGTAACATAAAGTGGCTCATCAATTCTATCCATCTCTCTTCTACTAGACTCTGACCAGTCCTCGCAATCCATTTTTGGTAAAATTGGATTTACCGCACCACGCTGTTCCTCAAATGATGTGAAGTTGTCTGATGTGAAGGTTTGAATTACTTTCCCAGATTTGGCATCAATAATAAAAACTGTAGACTTCTTCGAACCTAACATGACTCCTTCACCAGCTAATGTTAAAGGAGTGCGCCTTATGAGTTCTTCAGCGCTCATTGGAAGCTTCTGAACATACAAAAAGGGTTATGGCTGTCAAAGGATGTAGATTGTAAAAAAAATACTTCGTCTTTTTTCTTTTTTTTTTAAAAAATTAACAAAAGACGATAGTCATATAATATAAGCCCAAAAGGAGGTCAAATCATCAGCTAAAAACTTCATCACCCCAGATCATGGAATTGAACCAGTAAAACCAAATAGTTCTCAGAAAGATGGAGGCATGATATATTTCACATGAAGTAAAAACTCTACCAAAGCTATGAGTATAAAAAATCCCAACATAGGTCACTAAAATGAAACCCATGATGTAAAGCATTATCCTCATGAAACAAAAATTTCCGGGTAAAATACAAGGAAATAAGTATACCACTTTCTTGAAGCCATTTCCTTGCACGTAGAGTTCCCAATCTTCTCCAACATCGATATAAAAGTTATTGTCCTCTGTGGAAGCGTTATGCATGTCGCCTTCATGATGAGGAAGATCCTGATGGTAAGAATAAATGGAGGAGCCCGATTCAAATGACCACAAAATCATTCCTGATTCGATCTCCACCAAGTATATTGTGCCATCTGGAGCAGCTATTACTGCTGTGTCATGTTTACTGATTTTGAGACCAAGGTAACAGGCAATGTAACAATATTCAGTTTCAGTGTCAGGTATAACCAGAATAGCATTCAAAGATAAAACTTTAACTTGCAATCACCATTACCCTAACTTCAGTAGTTTGGATAAGTATCATAACTTTCATCAGAATTGATTTTCGCTACTACATCATTCAGACGTCACAATACATTCCATGATTTCTTACATAATTCGGTTTGGGTGATAATATTTGCACTCTACATTTAGCTTCTTGCGCTCATTTTCCCCTTATTTTATAAATGAAAAGACTTAAATGCCCCAAACTCAATAAATTCAACTCAAACGTAACACTTGGCTGGTGAAGGTATTAAGGTCTTTTCATTTTTGCAACAAAACCAAATGTGGTGTGCAAATATCATTTCCTTCCGATTTTTCTTTTTCAAGAAAGTTTTAATCTTTCCATTCAAGACGAGCCCTTTATTTAAAAAAGTATTTACTCTAAAAGTTTACAACTTCACCAACTAGTATATACATTGCAAAAGTAAATAGTTCATATACCAAATTTCAATTAAAAATGAGCCATAAAAACCTTCAATTAACTTCCTGAAAAATTCCAAATTTCTGCATATAATTGAAGGGGGGGAAAAAACTTACGGAGATGGTGGCGAGTTGCTGCTTGTGATCACATGATCCGGCGGGTCGGAGCTCGAGCTCCAAATAATAAAATTAAAAAGAATAAAAGAGGGAACAAAAACCCTCTCATCTCTCTGAGATTTATTGAACTCTCATGATTAAAATTCCTCTGGAAGACGAAAAGAATTCGGAGAAATGGGGAATTGAGATTTTTAGGGTTCTTGAATTTCTAAATTAGGAAAGTTTTAGGAGTCAGAGAAAGGATTATCGATTTTCGGGGGATGGGAGAAAAAGTAAACCTTTATGGGCGATGACAGTTTTTTAATAGGATAGGACACACTTTATCTTTTAGTTCTGTATATATGTTTAGGTAGCTGCTTTCATTACTATGATTACAGTTGCTTGTTTGATCTTCCTCTTCTTCATGATTGAGACTGATAGTTAACTCATTACTGCTGACTACTGAGTAGTTATGGTATACATTTCAGAAAATATTCACCTTTGGCCACAACCTTAACCATATCATCTCCCATTACCATTGTCAATGAGGAATCAATCGTAGTCGAAACACCAGAGCATCTGAAGTCAACTGACACAAGAGGAGCATCCAATACACCCTTCAATGCTCCCTCTGCTGCCTTTCTGAATGCGCCATTCACATCTTCAGCTGTAACTCCTTTCTTCTCAACATTTACGACAAGGTCAACAACTGATATGTTTGGTGTTGGTACTCTCAGCGCTATTCCATTTAGTTTTCCCTTCAATTGAGGTAGAACCAAAGACACCGCCTTAGCAGCTCCAGTGCTAGTTGGCACTATGTTGAGTGCTGCAGCTCTGGCTCTCCTCAGATCTCGGTGTGAAGCATCTAGCAGCCTCTGTAAGGCCAAAAATAACCTTGTTTTTTAATAACTGCTGCACAACACGCGATTCTTGCAAGCTTCATCTACGCATAATTATTACCTGATCACCATTGTAAGAATGGGTGGTTGTCATTGTTCCCTTTACAATCCCTGCAAATTCATTGTTTAAGCAACTATTGATTAGTATACCTACCAACCACTTTGCTTTTTCTTTTTCTTTTTTATTTATATATTAAAAAAAAACGGCATCATTTTCACCATGCTACTTTCGATATAGTTCTTAAAGTGCTTTCAAGCTTATGAATGTAGTAGACTCATGTATTCTGTGGTTCAGAAAACAACAATTGAGGCAGTGTAATTCCAGAACGAATTGGTTGCTTACCGAATTCTTCATCCAGGATCTTGGCGAAAGGTGCCAAACAGTTGGTGGTGCAAGAAGCATTGCTGCAAATATCGCAGGTAAACCAATTTAGTTGAATAGATGAATTTCAACACTAGTCCATAATTACTTTCTAGAGTAGTAACCTGATGATGTTAGCAACTTCGTGGCCGTAATCTTGTTCATTTACACCAACAACATAGGTTGGAATATCAGCACCTTTTGCTGGAGCAGTGATAATAACTTTCTTGGCACCGGCTTGGATATGCTTTCCGGCTCCTGGTCCATCCACGAAAACACCTGTTCCCTGCATTTTGCACGGTTGGTTTAGTACACATATCTCAGATTTCAATCATAGTTATGGATTGAGAATGTGATACCTCAATAACGATGTCCCATGGAAGCTTGAGGGGGTCCCTGCTAGATACAACTTTGATGTGTTTCCCATCGACGCTGATGGTGCTATTATCTACGATTTTCACATCCGCCTTGAATGTTCCGAGCATTGAGTCATACTTCAACAAGTGGGATGCCTGTATTCAGCAGGTAAATCATGGGTTAGTTGAGTAATTTATACCGAGTAAAGTATCATCGGTTCTTGGAAAGGTTTATATATGGACTCACATTCTTGACACCACCGCTGTCATTGACAACCACCACTTCAAGAGGTGAGTCTTTTCGGCCATGCCAGCAGCGGAGGAAGTTCCTTCCAATCCTTCCAAAACCATTTATGGCCACCTTCAGTTTAGCTACAGTTTCTCCCTTAACTGGGGTTGATGATCCTACGGTCTTTTTTTATTATATCATAAACAACAAGTTACTTGCAGCCTGGGACTGATTAATTATCCGAACTCGAGGTCCAAACATCAATCAGAGAATGGAATGTTTTTTCGAGCAAGATTAGAAGTAGACTACCTTGGGAGTAAGTTGAGCAGAAACCAGATCAAAGAGGCTAGATTCCCGGGTGTTGTGAGCGAAGGTAACGCATCCACTGGATCGAAGACCAGAGAAGTCAGCTACTTGTAGTTTCTGCATATAGATGATCATAGAACAACAAATTCATCATCAGTAATATCTCATGCCACAAAAATCAAGAATTGAAGCATATTTGTGAGTAAGAAAAACGCGGTGATGAAACAAACCTTGGAGAAGCATTGAGTAGGGAAGGAGGTCTTTGAAGGAAGCCTTGTATTGGTGGGGATTCTTGAATAAGCAAGAGCTGCATTGGAGGCCATGGTTGCTGCAACTAAAAAACTACATATAACCAATTTCCTTTTTGGTATTTATAGTTCTTTATTGTAGCTAATTAGTTTCAAAAAAAAATTATGGATGGATGGAATGAGTGGTGAGGATGGTTGCATAAAGATAAGATGATCATATGGTTTTGGATTACATTCTCAAATTCCAAACCACAGAAACTTCACTCTCTCCATGACTCTTGTTCCTTTTTCTTCAAAAGGTAAGGCTGGTGAAGGCGAGACCTCAGAGTCCCTTTAGTCAGGTGAAATTTAAATCGAGGGTTATGCACGAGCTGGAAAGTCAAAGAGATACAATCCAAGAGGAATCGAACTTGCGTTGTTAAAGACTATTAAACGTCACATCACCTCAAGCTTTTCTTCTCGCCTATGCACCTGCTGGGGGTATCAGAAATGCAAAAATGCTCAAACAAGAGCTGGAGACACATTGCCTTTGAGAGTAACAGGCTTCTCTTATGCTAGGGTAGATTAAAACTTTTATATAGTTGAATTACGAATGAAATATTTAATTATAATATTACTTATAATTATTACAGTATAATACATTAGAGTAATAATTATTACAGTATAATACATTAGGGTTCAAAAAGACTCAATCGAAAAAGTATTGAATTAACGACTACTTTAAAAGTATTTTAGTTCATCATATTGCTCTAATATGTCACTTGGTTAATTATGCAAACTTAGTTTGCAAAAGAAGAAAAAATTATGAAATGTTGACCACAGTTGAAAAAAGATTATATGGACTCATCATGATACTATTTCTTGATGTAGACTATTCAACTAATTATTTGGCCGAAGATTATATGTTGGTATTTCTTGATGTAGACTATTCAACTAATTATTTGCTCACTTCATTGGTCCTTTCGAATGAAAAAAGAGCATTGATGACCATAATAACAATTTACGAAAGTAGGCTACAGAGCTGAGCACTACGTAATTTATGTGTTAAATTGGGATGATATGATAAAAATATTGTAACTTTTTTATACCAACACGGTAAATAATATTTAATTTAGGGGTTAACAACTTTTATTTGGCCCAAGTATTACCTTTATAAAAAAGCTCATCCCCATTTTTTTCTTCTTTTTTTTATGCTAAAAGGGGCCCAGTTGGCGGATATGATGAATATTACATGCGAAAATTACAATATTTTTGTAATCAAACTACAAATGTATAATACATAAAATTAGGTCAAGTTGAGGTAAAAATTTCATAATGTGACATGTGGCATATTATGAGATGTGTTCCAATCATAAGCTTTCATTTGACAACTTTGTCATTAATTTTCTTCTAAAAATAGTGATTCATGAGTTATAATCTTCATCCTAAAGTTACATATTTATAGATTATAGAAAAAGTAGGTAATATAAATGAATTGAATTTAAATGAAGAACTTCAATAGTTTTTTTTTAATGAAGTAGTTGAATGGTTTTCTTTTTTAATGAAAAAGTTTATTGATTCTTTTTAAATGAAGAAGTTGAATGTGTTTTTTTTTAAATAAAGAAGTTCAATGATTTTTTCTTTTAAATGAAAAAGTTCAATAGTTTAATGTATATATGAATTCTAAAAGTCTTCAATTATAAAGTAGATTTAATATTTAAAAAAAATAAAATTGTATATATGAATTCTAAAAGCCTTGCATAATGAATTTTTTTATTCTTATTAATTCATATAGGAATTATAAAAGGCTTGCATTATGAAGTAAATTTAATGTTAAAGAAAATGGATTAAGCAGATTATGGGAAATCATGACTTCAGTATATACATCTCAATTAACTTGGAAAAAGACAAATAAGAAAAGAGAATATTATTTAGAGTACGTAGATTATGAAACACTTCCCAATGCCCAGAAATATGATGATTTAATGAGAGTTGATTTTTTGATTTTGGATGAAAAAATAAAATTCATTCTAATTTATTTTGTTATTATAATCGTGATTATTTATTAGAAATACAATTGCGCGTCATCAAACCTAATATGGTATAGAGAGGAACTGGAAACTGCTCCTCAGAACAGTAAAACATTTTCTCTGCTTCTTCTTTCTCCTCCTTTTTAACTCTTTCAATGGCTCATTGATCGATAAGATCAAACTCCAGTAACCCTAGAACTTGCAAATCAAGATGATGGGAGATTTTTCCATATGGGTTTGCAGTTAAATTCACAATAACCCTATCTTAATTTATGGGTTCACTTATTTTTTTAGGACTAGAGATTCAAGATATTTAAGGGTTTTGTTTAAATTTTCTGGGTTTTGTTAAGATTACTTAAAAGATGATTTCTTTGTGTAAATGCTGGTAATTTGACATTAAGTTGACTGGTTTCTTGATCATGGCAAGGCGTCATGGATGGCAACTTCCTGCTCATACTTTTCAGGTTCAATATTTCTATTGCAACCTCGTTTTTTAGTTTTATTTTTTAAGATTTCTCCAATGCGAGTGTTAGTTATTGGGCACGAAATGTACACACCTGATCCTCCCTATAACACTCACTGCAACATTCTATTTATAGGGATGGGGGTTGACTGCGGATTGCGGGGGTTTCCAGTAAAAAAGTCAGTTACTTTGCAGTTATTTGCTTTTCCATGATTTATGGGGTTTATATTCTATTTATAGTGTGTTTTTTAAGCTCCTAAAGCCAGGTCTAGTTTAACCGAATGAACTGTTTTGACATTATCTTAAAAGATGTTCGATGATCATATGTGGTTTTTTCATCAATTTTTTTAGTTTTTGAAGGTCGAGTTCTGACTGCGAGTTTTGCTGGCTTTTAGGTTGTGGCAATAACTGTTTTCTTCCTGTTGTCCGTTGCCTTCTACACCTTTTTTGCTCCCTTTGTTGGGAAGGACATCTATGAATACATCGCAATCGGTGTTTACTCATTCTTGGTGAGTGCAAAAGGGGCCTATAAGATTTGATTTATTTTAGATAAAGCCATTCATTTTCTTGTTCATTCAGCCAAAAAAAGAAGAAGTCGTTTTCTGTTTCAACGATATGTATATTTTTTTCTCATTACTTGTGACTCTTCTTTCAGGCACTCTGCGTGTTCATTCTTTATGTTAGATGCACTGGTATTGATCCTGCTGATCCTGGAATTCTTGTTGAAGCTGACATTGACAACACTGTGACCCATAGATCGCAGAGCAACACCGTGTTGCCTGGTTAGTTCTGTAACTGTAATCTGTTTATCCATCTAATACATATAAATTTGAAATATCAAATCTGACATCTCTTGGAACTCAATGGATGCTTGACTAAGTATTGGGTTCAGCTGGTAGCATATCACCTATAGGTCTCTGTTGTTGGTTCCTTAGAACAGAGAAATGTTTGATAAGACTTTTGAGGTTTAAGATTTAGAAAGTGCAGAATTCTTGTAGAGCATGAAATTTAGCTGAGTCCTTTGTTTTGGAATAAGGTGATTTAGGATGAATGCTGTTCTACAATGCTAGATCGTCACGTTTTATAGCTGAATGGTGTCTGATCAGGTAATCAGTCTTCTATTGAGGAGCCAAACAAGGTCGGGTTAAGGGATGGAGAAAAATATGAACTGCATGGCTCTAGTTGCTGTTCCAAAATTGCAGGTCTCCTTTGTGGTTGTGTTGTGATAGAAGATTGCCGCAAAGATGATGATAATTTACTGGAGCAAAATGGAGAGGAAGATGCTTTATTCTGCACCCTGTGCAATGCTGAGGTATACAACAGCTTCTAGAACTGAAAGTATTGTAAATCTACTGCTTTCATTGAGATTTTAATATGGATACTGCTTTCCCTTTCATCCATTGAAGAAATTCTTTTTCTTTCTTTGCCTCCAATGTCAAGTCAATCTAAAAGAAGGAATATGTATCCTTGGAATTTCGTGGGGTCCTTTCCAGTACTGACGTCTTTACACTTGTGCTCTTATTCTCTAAACAGAATTGTGCAGACTAGAAGTGATTATATGCCTTCAAAGTGATAACATCTTCTTTCTAGCACATCCTTTTCTATTACTATTTTCTCCATTAAATGATTATATATATGAAACAAAATTCATGGCTGCATATGTTGTAGGAGAAATTCTTTGTAGTGGGCGCTTGCTTATTTTCCTAGTAAAATGCCAACACCAAATTCTTAAAATTTGATTCGGCATATGGATTGCAACTGCATTATTGAAGATTCTTCAAGTGAGCTTTTTACTCCTGCAGGTTCGAAATTTCAGTAAACATTGCAGAAGTTGTGATAAATGTGTCGATGGATTTGATCATCACTGCAGGGTAGGTTTGCAATAATGTTTCTTGCACAATTAAGATTATTCCTTTTTGGCTGTGGCCTTACGTAATTTTTTTTGAATCAATGGACGAGAAGATCACAATTATTGTGAAATGTGGTGCAGCAGCATGCGGTCTGGCATGAAGTGCCATTTGGAATTATTATTGCTGCGCCCAATGGATTCTCACTCTGCTTCGAGCAGATATCTTAAGATTCTATCCATAACATGTCTCTTTTACTGTATGATTCTGTCCTGTAAAATGAATATCGTGTTTGTTTATATATTGTGTATAATATTGTTGTATTTGCAACTTATGCAGTGGTTAAATAACTGTGTGGGGAGGAAAAACTACATCAGTTTTATATGTCTAATGGCAGCAAGCCTTATCTGGGTAAGTTTTAAGTACGGATGTTGACTTTGACTAGGCACTGTATTTATTCTTCTATCTCTTCTAATTCATATGCATTTGTACATCAGCTTGTTTTTGAAGGTGGGGTTGGCATCCTGGTCCTTGTTCGATGCTTTGCTGATCGAAAGGCTACAGAAAATCTGATAACTGAAAGGCTTGGAGTTGGATTTTCTCGACCACCATTCGCCACTGTTGTGGTATATTGTTTGACCTAAATCCTCTATCCCTAGTTATTTCTTGTCCTAAGCAAATTGAAATTTTTGTGGCGTCTATTTCAGGCATTGTGTACAGCTGTTTCTTTTCTTGTGACCGTACCTCTTGGTGAACTCTTATTTTTTCACATAATCTTAATTAGAAAGGTCAGCTCTCTCTCTTTCTATGTGTGTTTGTTTGTGAGAAGAACAGCGTTTGCTAATTTTGAAAGTTTCTTACAGGGTATAACAACCTACGAGTATGTTGTTGCTATGAGAACCCAGAGTGAACCTCCTAGGCCTTCAATTGAGGGAGAAGAACAGCAAAGCCTGCCATCATCACCAACAAGTTCCGCTGTTACTGCAATTAGTGGAAGAAGTTCTGTTGGAATGGGCTTGCAATACAAAGGTTCTTGGTGCACTCCTCCTAGAATCTTTATGGACCATCAGGTGTTGATCCTCTCAATTCTTGATTACTCTCTTAGACGGAAAATTCTGATATAGACCTGGGCTATATGTGGGGTTGTGGACCACTTGGTCTACAATCAACCACATCACCTCTTTTCATTAAAAAAAAATTCTTCATAGGGCCCACCTGTTTTTATTATTTTAATCAAAACTGTGATGTGGCTGAATATGGACCAAGTGGTCCATAACCACTTGGTAGGCCTGGTCCACAACAGAACCGTTCCTCTTAGACATATAAATATAATTTTGCTTTCTCCTATCATTTACTAAAAAAATATTCTCTTTTATTTTCTTCTTTTTATCTTCTACTATACTCTTGAAACTCTTCTTGGACTGTGTCGCTAATAAAAGCGACCAGAATATTTAGACACGTGATAAGCTTGCTTGATGAGCAGAAATTTTAGAGAAATGCCCTAATACTGATATCTGATTTGCAGGATGAGATTATCCCTCATCTCGAGCCAGGAAGGTTACCGTCCACATTTGATCCAGATGCAGTCCAAGATAAAGGCAAAAAGATTGCACAGCGTCCTGTTCGGATCAGTGCATGGAAGCTTGCGAAACTAGACTCTAACGAGGCCATTAAAGCTGGTGTTAAGGCCAGAGCTTCATCATCTGTTTTGCGTCCAGTAAGCTCTAAACATCATCCCTATGATGCCGATTATGTATCCAGTGCCAACATAAGTGGTAAAAGCAGTCCAACCAGTACAAATCATGGCTTTTCTGAAAGGAATGCTAAAGCCGGGACTTCAAGAATGTCTTCTACCAAGAGTTCATATCCACCGAGCCGAGCAAGCAGGGAGGACATCGAAACATGTAATCACAGCACTAGTAATTTAGGTAGCCCTCTCGGTATTAATCTCACTCCTTCTCCACTAGGACCGGAGTCTTCAAACAGAGACCATTTCAATCCAGTATATCAATCATCAGCAGATCAATCACCTTTGTCAGCTAGAGCAGGTGATAATAGGAATGAAGCCACCCCAGTTCGCAAAAATCTCACACAGACCCCTCCAAAGAGAAACAACGCGAATGTCACTGAGAACACGAAGTCTTCAGTGTTCTGGGATCAAGAGGCAGGGCGTTTCGTGTCTGCAGCAACCAGGAACACTGCCGGTTCTTCCTCTCAAGCCGCGTCCGGTATAGCAGAACTTACTTTTACGGGTCAATCAATCTTCTTTGGTGGTCCTCTTGTGAATGATCAATCAGGCAGAGGGACGAGAGCCGGCGGCTCATTATTGGCTGGTCAGCAACGGAGTTCGAGTTCTAGTTATTATCAGCAGGGTAGACCTCAGAGGGGTGGTCAGCTTCCTGTGTTTGTCCCTAGTGATGATAATTCTCAGCAAAATCAGTTTTCTTCTCGATTTCAATGAGTTCTTTTTAGATGAGATAATTGATTTTATTTCTCTAATATAGTGCTAGATTTGCAGTTCTTCTAATCAATTTTAGGGTTTCCATTCATCTTTTGATTTTAGTTTTTTGCTTTCATGTATATAGTTCATGTTATGTATTATGAATGAAACCTTTTTGAAAGGGATCAAATTAATGATACAAAATGTAGATTGGAGAAAGAGTGGATTAGCGGATCAGGTACTCTCCTCAAGGACTTTGAATTTTCTAATACATTAAGACAGACGATATTATCGCATGTGGAAACATGGAAGTATTTTTCTTTAGGCTCAATATAGTATCCTTTGGAGACAATATGATAAAGTTGGGATATTTTGAATAAAGGATATAATAAAATTTAATTTATTAATTATAAATGGGCAGTTTGCTTCTTTTTTTTTCTTGTGGTAATCTTTTCGCTTTATATAACTGATATTCCTATTAACACTCCTTAACATTGTTCAAACCTTAAAACTTCCATTGTCCTAAAACAGTCATAATGATCTTTTTGCTTGCATCCGTACAATCCCGGTCTAATTCTGTTACAACTTCCTCTAACCGGTTTCCCTTTGTTAACTTTGCTGCTGCTACCAACAATCAATGTCCATCACCTGAAGAAAAAAAAACAAAATTCCCAGTTTCTTGGATTCCTATTGCCATAATCTGCAAAAGTTTTTTTTTGGGGTCTCTTGATTTCTTGAAAGAGAATGGGGGGAGGTGGAGGAAGTCGAGCGGGGAGAGATCTTAATGCAACTCCTACATGGGCTGTTGCATTAGTCTGTGCCATCATTGTTATCATTTCCACAGTACTAGAAAAAGTTCTTCATGCTATAGGCGAGGTAACTTTCGGAATAATCTTTTTCTTTAAACAAAATGCAGGATATTAGCCCAACATTAATGATATATTCTTGTTTCAGACATTTGAAAAGAAAAGGAAGAAAGCTCTGGTCGAAGCTCTGGAAAAAATTAAAGCAGGTAAGAAGTTGCAAATAAAATTTTATTGATTTCTATAGGTGACATTTTGACATATTCTTTTAATAATAACGACTGATCTTTGATATTTTGATGCAGAGCTTATGGTTTTAGGATTTATTTCGCTTATTCTGACATTTGGGCAGAACTACATTTCCCAAATCTGCGTTACTGAAAAGGTAGCCAATACTATGTTACCGTGCCCCTTAAAGGAAACTCTTAAACACGGTGCTGCTCCCAAGGGTGAGGCCGCAGAACATCATAGGAGGCTCCTCTTTGATGGCCACAGGTTTTTAGCAGCCGATAGTCCAGCAAAAGCATGCCATAAGGTACGGTTAATGCTTAAACCGGGAAAATTCTTCCTCCTAGTACCGTAGTTTTTGGCCTCAAACAATGAATTAGAACTGAATTGTCACGTCAAATTGGTTTTGATGTCAGGGACATGTGCCAGTTATATCCGTCAATGGATTACATCAGCTACACATCTTCATTTTCTTCCTTGCAGTATTTCACGTTATTTTTGGTGCAATAACAATGATGCTCGGAAGGTTAAAGGTAAATATGAATAAGCCAGTCATGAAATGAAATAGATCGAAACTAAGTCTGCATTTCTTGCACTTGTTTTAGTATACTTTCCCTATGATAAAAGTTGCAAATGTTGTCTTTATTCAACATGATCAACCTGGAATGTTGTTTTCTTATGATTTTCCTATATGCTCAGATCCGTGGATGGAAGGAATGGGAAAGAGAGGCAGCTAGCGAGGCGTATGGTAAGTTTGAAAAGGTTGCTATTATGAAACCTTAATATCTGTTTGTCTTTTAAATGTTTGCTGGTTCTTTGGACCCGATTTTCAGACCCTTCGAGATTTAGGCTAACAAAAGAGACGTCTTTTGTGAAAGACCATGCCGGAAATTTCATGACCAAAACGCCCATCCTGTTTTACATTGTAAGAACAGTGATTATAGGTTCAATCTTTTCTAGTTTCAACCTTTCCTTGTTCCAGGATGATTGGATTGATGGTTAATAATCTCAACTGTTACAGGCATGCTTTTGGCGACAGATGTTTAGGTCTGTTCGTCAACCCGATTACATGACTATGCGCAATGGGTTTATCTCAGTGAGTTTCTAGAGACCTTGAATTTCTCAGTTCTTAATATGCAAAGATTCTCTATATTTTTTGAAGAATCACGCGACTTTATTTAGGTTCATTTAGCTCCTGGAAGTAAATTCGACTTTCAAAAGTACATCAAGAGGTCACTGGAAGATGACTTCAAGGTTGTGGTCGGAATCAGGTAATAGGCCTTTTCACTTTGCAGCTCTAACCGAGAAATCCTGTTTTACATTAGACTCGTCTGACTTGATGTGTTTGTCGTGCTTTCCAGTCCACTTCTATGGGCATCTGTCGTGTTATATTTGCTTCTTAATGTACACGGTAGGTTTTGTCCTTATTTCCGTGTTTAAGACTGATTTTCTTCGCACGTTAGCATCACATTTAAGCATATATCTGTCCTTTTTATCAAATTATCGACTTCTTAATGTACAGGATGGCCGATTATGTTCTGGTTGTCCATAATGCCACTCGTGGTAAGAACTTTGTCCACTGTTTTAGCATATACTTGTTCCTTCCCTTGATTGAGAAGAGGGAATAGAGAAATAACTAATGCATATATTGGTTTAAAGACGATCTTAGCAGTTGGCACGAAGCTTCAGGCAATTATAACACAGATGGCTGTCCAGATCCAAGAAAGGCATGCCGTAGTCCAAGGAATACCTCTAGTTCAAGTCTCTGACCAACATTTTTGGTTTGGCTGGCCTCAATTAATTCTTCATCTTATCCATTTTACCCTCTTCCAGGTATATTCAACTTCTGCATCTTTCTATTAGATCATTTAAGTAAAATTTATTCATAGTTTACTTCAATTGAGAAGCAGTTTTTTTGTTTTTTCCTTTGGATGATTCTGATAGTCTTCCGTCTTCTTTATGCATGTTACATGTGCAGAATGCATTCGAAATAACATATTTTATCTGGATAACGGTAATACTATTAACTACTTATCTTCTACTTTCCTAATCCTTATTCATTTCATCATGACCAACTTTATTGAGTTCTTGTGCAGTATGAGTTTGGGTTGCATTCTTGCTTTCACGACAACTTCAATATTGCCGTAGCAAGAGTAGCCATCGGGTAAGTCTTCAAAATTGAATTCAGAATTACTTCATCAGAGCATACAATCTAAATTGAAATATAATCATCAAAATTATGGTACCCCCCCATTTTAAGGGGGTTCATTATATCATTTCTTTCTATAATCATCTCGCTGGTTTCTTTTGATAGTTCGGTTCAAGTAAACGAAAAATAAAATCCCGTTTGAGCAGGTTTGGAGTCCAATTCTTGTGCAGCTACATTACACTTCCACTTTATGCTCTTGTCACACAGGTAAGTACTTGGAAATTCATCATCATATAAAAATCTCGACTTTTTTTTTACTTGCTTAGATGATTTTACTTAAAAATGAGATGTGATCTGGTTTTTTCACAGATGGGTTCAACAATGAAAAGATCGATTTTTGATGATCAAACATCAAAGGCACTAAAGAATTGGACTAAGAATGCGAAAAAGAAAAATCCGGGTAAGCCAGGAGGAACAAGTGCAACAAGGACATTAGGAGGGAGCCCTGGAGAATCCCCCGAAAACTCTCCAACTTTTCGGCATACGGAGTAATGCAGATCAGCAGCAGCAGGCCAACATCACTGCTACAGTTGATATCAGTGGAGAAAATCTATCTCCCAGGAAAAATAGACACGCTGGGGGTGGTGACATAGACCTACTCTTGGGCCCTTGATTTCTTTGTATAAATACCTCATTGCTCACTTGTACAAAAGACTTTGAATAGAATAGCACAGTTTCATCTGTTATGGTTGGAACAATTTTCAGCTCTTCTTATGAATTATTCAATTTAAAATACTATACTTGTACAAAGTTTTGACGTAACACTTCTTCTTCTTCGAAATAGATGTGCTCGGAAGTATAGGTCTCCCGAATCAATCTTAAAAGATAAGAGGATTTAAATTGCAAAAATTCCTACAATAAATTGGATCAATTCTGTCATGGACCAGGCCTACCAAGTGGATATGGACCACTTGGTACACATTCAGCCACATCACAGTTTTGATTAAAATAATAAAAAATATTCCCCTTTTTGAGTGCATTGTTTGAGCGCTTTTTATTGTTTTTTAATCAAAAGAGGGGATGTGGTTGATTGTGACCGAGTGGTCTACGTCCCCACTATCAGAGCAATGCGCCTATATCGAAATTTTTTCAATAAATTGTTTTTCAAACAGTGAAAAAAATCAGGAAATCAAACCTTGAGAATGTGACCGTTGAAAAAGCTCTCCCTCCCTCTGTCCCTTCAAAAGTTAAAACAAACGAATCGACAAAAGGTAAAAATATATTTGTCTCTGGTTTTCCATAGTTTCTCATTTGAATTAGAATAATTTCTTTCTTTGCAGCTGAATTACCGCCAAGATGATTCCTTCATCTCGAAAACCCCCGCTTGCTAATGTTAGATCTCCCATCCGCCTTCGCCCTCGCCGTGGTTCTCTTCATTCCTCCAGTGTCTCCACTATCCAAACTCCGCCGCCGCCACCAGGTACTTCTTCAACTTTTCAAGATTTCTTGGAAGAGGAAAATATTGATTATTTTTTTACAATAATTGATGGGGTTTTGGTTGATTTCAATTCTTGATCGTTGTTTGACTTATAAACAGGTTCTTTAATGAAAATGGTTGATTGATTGAATTCTTGGAAGGAATTAAAAAAAAGAAAGAAAAAAGAATGATTCTTTTACAACAACTGCTTGATTTATTGTTGTTGATTTCAAAATCTTTATCTTTGATTAATTTAATTACAACAGGTTCTTTGATGAAATCCAAGTTGTCTAAAAGTGTTTGTGGCATGGAAGAATTGGATCTAAGTCGTCCAGAGTATCAAAAAATTTCTTGTGAATTAAGGGCTTTAGCGAAAATGGTGAATCAAGAATTTGGCAGCACTGATGCTGATGGAAATGGTACTATTTCCGGGACTGCAAATTAAAGCCCTTTGTTTGAAAGGGGCAGGTTTTACGAGGAATACTCCGTTAGAAGGAACGAAAGGCTCAAAAGGAAGAAAGGGGAAACTGGAGATGATGGAAAGAAGCCGCCAGTTTATGATCTTGGTGTTAGAGTTGAATCTGCGAAAAGAAGGGGGCAAACAAAGAGGTTTGAGAGTACGAGGAAGACAATCCCGTCTACTCCATTGACAGAGAAGAGGAGAGAGGCTCCAACTACAGGGTATTCGTTGAGAAGTGCAGCCAGTAAAGAGAACAAGAAGCCGCCTTTGGCCGCCATCAACATTGAGAATTCTGCTGGGATTGGAACCAAGAATGAAACAGTCAGAATAACTACTAGGAGGATCTGATATAATGATATCTTTGCTTTGGGTTTGTGGCAAAAACTGGTTTTACTGTTTTCTGTGATGAACCTTTTTCGTTTTATTGTTTTGTTTTTTCTAGTTATGTTAGTTCAATTAAGGTGGGAAAACACTGAAAATATTACTAGGATGTTTTTTTGCTTAGATGTTTGAGCAAGTTTAGGCTATATGCAGCTCATAGCTTTGGTTTGTGATCTTGTGTGTGTGTCTGTGGAAAAGTTCATGTTGGATTTGGAAACATTGGTTCTTAGTTTTGTTGTCCGCATCCATATGCAATAGGTTGGACAAGACTCTTATAATTGTAATTACAGATTTTGAAAATGTTCTCTTGAATTTCTTAAAAGCAGAATTGTTTGTGAAAAGAGACAAAACAGTAGATTTATAGACATGAAATTTTGTGTTTGGTTTAACACCGGAACACTATCCAAATTCTTCTCACCTGTGTGTGTGTGTGTTCTTCTAGCCACAAATGCCGAAAGCCAAGAAATAACAGCAGAAATTTTACAGAAGCAGAAGTTTAAATGTTGATCTGAGAAGAAGATACAAGGAAGGTCCCCTTAATGCCTGGCGGAGAGCAGATGATGAATCGCTCTGAATCATCAGACAGTTCATCTGCTGCTGCTTTTGGCTTCAGACCGCCTTTCATCTCTCATTCGAACGAACATTATTCTTTTCAGCAGAAATTAATTCTTCAACTTTCTCTTCATTTTCCAACATAGCAGCAGCCATACCCCAAAACACGACTCATGAACGCAACAATTCCAAAATGTGGAATTATTCAGATGCTGCTCATAGATATATTCTTATATTCCTTGATTACCAAGGGATTAGGAAGTCTTTACCAATCCTATCTAGGAAAAAGCACAAACTGATGCAAAATTTCTACATCCTTTTGTATTTTATTTCTGAAACATGAAAACTGTACTTCCTTTGGACACAGACGATTACAAAAAAAAACCTGTTGCAGGGGCGGTTCAAGCTAATAAAGGGATCATCATTGTGTACTAACTGAAAAAGATCAAGAATTCAGACCAACTACAAAGGGATTCTGGAAAACCTCTTCCATCCAGACAGACCCTTTCCTGCTAGGATTGGAAATCCTGTATTTTATATATCCATACAATTGAGATATAGACAGCATTACAAAATATAACATCTTAGAAATCAGATATATTTCCCAATGACTTCTCCAACAAATCCAGCTCTAGTAGTGGGGGGTGGCAACTTCAGTTGCAGTGGGGATTAATCATCAAACCTTGCTAAAGGTCCAGAAGAAAGAGAGCAGGTCCTGACTTCGCAGCAAATCCACGTTTTGATGTGCTATACTTCTTATGAACACCGGTCAGCTTTCCTGTCCCCGCTTTCTGGTGCAAATTAACCATCATTTTCGCGCATTCCCTGCGACCAAATGGTTCTCTTTTTATCAGTCTGCTTACTACTTCTTTGTCGAAAACATCTACTAATTTGGACTAAAAACAAAAAGGCACTTACAAAAGCAGGTCCTCCGTGTAGTTTGTGTGCTTCTCGCATGTTTTACTCCATTGCTTTGATCCAGAAAGAGAGCATTGTGCAGTAAAGATTGCTGCAGCAGCTAATTGTGAAGGCGGGAATTTAACCATCTCATATTCAACTAGGCACAGCTCCATCATGAAGAACGATACAAGCTCCAACTTTTTTGTCAGATTCAGCAGCTTTAAGAAACCGCCTCATGAAAACGTATGCAGTTGGAACCGACATATTAAATTGTAAGGCATTCAGCATCAAGCTCTCCTGAAGGGCGAGAAGAAGTTCCGTTACTACCCCAATACTATACTACTATCAGAAAAGGAAAAGGAAACGAAGAATATTATGTCGGGACCCTACCATATCAAGCACTTCTTTTCGGCTATAAGCCTTATCAGAAATCAAAATGAGATCCTCCACAACAGGAACAGACACTTCTTCATACTTGCAGGCGAGAAGCATTGCTGTTACTCCAACGAGTTGGAGTTTCTTTCTTACCACTGTTTCGAGTGCTAAGAATCTATCGATGAGATTGACAGTTAAGTATAAAGTCTCCTCCATCAGTTCAAATTTGTAATGCACCTATACACATAACATAAAAACACTCTTTTGTTAATAAGGCTGCAATTTTTTCTATTTTTCTTTAACTTCATGAAATACAAAATACGCGAGATAAACATTTGTTTCGCATCTTAAATACCTCGATCAGCCAATCGATAAGAATACCTCTCATCCTCTCATTTATATCAAATTGTTGTGCCATGTAGTTTGGTGGGACACAGCTACATATCTACAACAAAATTAAAAAAATACAAAATGAGATAAAGAGAGATTGATGATTAAAAATAGACATCAATTTTTTGCAATTTCCCATTCACAGCAATTTACAGGTCCTTTCTACAAGAAAATAAACCTAAGCTGTAACATCTAGCACATTCATTTAGACGAGATTTTTCCGAGTAATTTGAACACAAAATTATATGAGTTGAAGACAAGATCCCTTTATCATAATCATAAGCACAATGAACTCAAAACAGCAGGAGTCTTACTAGTTATGCAATCTAATATAACTGATAATTAAAGGTCCCGCCACAAAATAAATAAATAAATTGAAGAACAGAAATTGAGACCTCTGTTCTTTTATAGTAGGCATGTATATCATCAATATATTCAACAACAGCTAAGGGATTCTTCTTGTCACTGCTATCTATGTCCACAATCGGCTCCTCGGTTATATCTTCCATTTCAACTTCAGCAGCGTCCTAAATTGAATAAAACATGGATAAATCCATCATCCTATAAAAGCAAATTGTAATATAATGAAAGAGTTGACTATTATACCATTCGATCGATTTCCTCCAGAAAAGCTTCAGTATGTTGCACAAACATTGGAACTGGATAGTCACTAGTTGATTTGTAGTCCTCCACATCGACAATGATACAATCTTTCGGTACAACACTTGCATTAGGGATTGAGGCTACTGGTATCTTTGTTTCCTAAGGTAATCAAATTAATCACCACCTATTGAAATACAACTTTACAAACAGCAATTGATCAAAACATCTGACTTTCAAATAAACTCCAAGATTCTATAATATACCTGAATGACAGGCTGCTGCTGCTTGCTAGCTATTTGAGCAGCCAACCTCCTAACCAATGCAAGAATCAAAAGACAAAATTAATGAAGCAAGAACAAACTAAAACCCTTCCTCTCAACATACTATGAATATCTAAAATCTTTCAATGAGAATTAAAAAGATAAGACTGTTACAGAACTAGAGTATATGACAACCAACATCACAACGTTTTTTTATCTTTAACGAACGAACCTAGTAATTGGCCGATGAACTGGGACTTGAGGGTTCTTATTAGAAATTGCATTTTTTCTGAATAAACACAGCCAACAAAAAAGAATCAAAAAAAATTAACTACTTTACAAGAACAAAAAAAGACAATGAAAATCAAAGAACCCTTCAAGAAAATTACTCAGCCAAGGCTCCTCTTCTGTGGACAACACAAGGGTAAGATGGTCCTCCGATTACATTCCTGTTGATAGTACTCAAAGCCCTCCTCTGTTGGCCTAACCCCATTCCTGCATTGATCTTTCCCTTCAGTTCACCTAAACAATGCAATCCCATTTAATCATTGGCATTTTATCAAAGAATGGATTCCACCCCATCAAAAATCAGATGAAGAATATGAATTAAATTTTAATTTCAATCATTCAATCAAACCTTGAATATTTGAGTGCCTGGTCACACCCCCTAGTACAGTTCTCATCTGATCCATCCATCTTGATTATCTTCAAAAGAAAACTCCATATAACAAGAAAATCAAATTAAACCAACTAAAAAAAAAAAAAAAATCCCAGAAATTGTTGAAAAAATAAAAAGATTCAAGATTTAATCAAAGAAAATAAATCCCATTTCATTCTTGAAATCATTCCATGTGATCAAAATTCAAAACAACAATCCACCAAATAGAACACAAGAATCCCACAAAAAATAATTATCAAATTAAGATTCTTACATTTCAAATTCAATTAAAACCCCATTTCATTCTTGAAAATCATTCCAGGTGATCATCAAAATTCAAAACATCATCAATCTACTAAATAAAACGCAATAATCCCACAAAAATTAGCAAATTCATTTCACAAATTAAGATTCTTACCTTTCAATTAAGTGACGTCCTAGTTAAATTATCAAGAGAGAGAGAGACTAATTTAATCAGAAAACTACATTCAATCCAATCAAATTGAGTGATTTATGTTGAAAAAAGCCTCTATTTTTCTCTCTCTAAAAATCTTCACTCTTTCTGTGTTCTTGGAAGACAAATTTCTATGAAGAATAAGAATGAATTTATCAGAGAAAAGCATCAGAATTAGATAATGAGATAATAAGAGCGGATTTGAAGGGGTTAAATAGACATGGTCCTCTTTTTTCTTTCTTGGTAATTTTGAAAACAACGGCTAAAGGCCTTTTTAACGGTTATATCCTCGGAAGTCCGACCTGTGTTTTTCTTTTTCTTTTTTCTTTTTCAAAAAATTTGATAATAATTTCACAGGTCAGATGTTTTTTTTAATGTTAAGAAATAATTAATTAGTTACTACAAAGGGATTATAAAGTTTAGAAAGGTTGTTCATAGGTGAATCTTGTTTACTTTATTTAAAATCAAATTTGTGTTTTTAGTTGAATTATTTGCATTTTAGGATTGCGTCGATATTAAATAATAATTAGAAACACAACGTTGATAATTTGGGAAATGATAATTTTATGTTTATATAATGAATTAATGGTATTTTAGAATTACGTTGATACTAAATAATAATAATACAAAAAAAAACACAACGTTGATAGCCTAGAAATGAGTTAGTAATACATGTTTTTTCTAAGTTTGTTATTTGTAAGGATCTTTTCTACTAAGGTATGTGTTTTTAACAGTTATGATTGTATTATATTATTTTTGAAAATCGGTTACTTTTGAAAAAGAATGATGATAGTCGGAAAATGGAGTCAGTAGTACATATTATTTTCAGTGTTTGTTGTTTATCATGATTTTTTATTATGGTATGTCGTTATTGTTTTTAATAGTTATGATCGTAAATGGATTACTTTTAAAAATGTTTATTGATTTTTTATACTTAAACTATGTTGTTTGCACATTTTTTCTTTTTATAACAGTGATGATTAGACGTAAAGTTATTGTGAACGAGATTGGTATTGTTTCAAATTTTCTGATGAATGCGCTAAAATTTGTCATATATATTTAGAAATTAATCATTGCCAAATTACAAGGTAGTTACGGAAAGAGTTATATGTTTTAAAAAATAGTTATTTTAAATGTCTTTTCCTGCGAAATTACCTTTACGGACACTTTTGTGATTAAAAGTGTACTACTGTTTTAAAATAATAGTGATGGACTTGGGTTGCATAAACCATCTCATTAGGACCTTTATTCTTGCGATAAGAAATCAAAGAATAAAAGGAAAAAGATGAGCGTAAGTTATTTGGATTATCTTAAAAACATTAAGATTCAATAAAAATGATATATGGTATGGTGTTTCAATCACAACACATTTGAGATTCACCATATTACATATATTGTCAATAATCATCAATACCTAGTTCTCCCCCAATTTGTTCAAACTCACAATTTAAAGATTATATTTTGTCACGCAATCAAATTCAAATGCCACATTAATTTTTTATTTTTTATTTTTTGAAAAAAGAAATGCCACATTAATTTAATATGAAGTTTTTGCTTTAAGAAAAAAAGTTAAAACGATAAACAAAATAATGAATACACCTTTACTTTTTATATTTTCTTCTAGCTTCCTCTTTTTTTTTGTCTTTGTGGATCGGTATTTATTTAACCATACTAATCTAGTTAGGATCCTCCAAAACAAAAGTAAATAAATAAATAAATAAATGATGCCATTCATATAAGATGGAAAATTTGGGTGGAATCGGACCATTGCGTCATCATGGCCCTATTGTCCTGTTCTACCTCCAAGACACAAACGACTCATCATGGCCCCACTGACATATATACGTTCTGCATCTGCAAATAGGGTCAAAGTAAATTATTTGTATTTTAGAGTTGAGATCGGATCCATTGATACGGTTTCACATATGAGTTCCCCATATAAGAAGCAAATATCCATAGGGTAGTGATTATTGAATAAAAAAATTTGGATAAAAAAAGGATCAATGAGGCACAATGTCACATAAAATTATAATAATCGTTTTCATTTTATACTCTTTTATCCTTTTTTTTATCCAAAAATATTTGATCCCTAATCATTTTAGTTATTTGTAGGTCAAAATTGTTAATTCACAGAAAGAAAATTGACTATTTATTATACGTGTATTGTATTTATTGGTTTGGATATAACTTTTAAACATATTTACTAATGAAGATAAAACTACAAAGAGGAAGATGACATTTTATAAACCATTATCCTTTTTACTTTATCATCTTATTAGTATCGACTTAAAAATCAATAGAGTTAAAAGATTTCAATTAAATTGAAATAGGGTAAAAGGTGTCTATATCCCTAAATTATTCGAGTTTTTGGTTTTTGATCCTCAATTAAAAAAGGTCAAGTTTTGCCCTCTAAATTGTTCAAACGCGTGACTCTTCTATCCATTTTTTCTGTTACATCGTGACAAAAATTCAAACAAATGACGACATTTTAGACAAACCATACTAAATTGTTACAATTCAATAAAAAATTGACAATTTAATAAAATATTACAATTTTATTAAATTGTCAAAATGAAGATTGAAACTAGTAGTCATCTAAGTCATGGACGGCAATCGAAATTGTCGGAGCTTCAAAGGTGGTTAGTGAGTTATAAAGATGATCATAATGGTGTATCAGGTTTGCCGTTGACGGTAGAGAATTATATTTTAGGGGTTTTTTGAATTTCTTTTTTTGATTTTTTATTATTATTTTAGGATTTAAAATGGTTTATCCAAAATGTCCTCATTTGTTTTAACATCCATCACAATATAATGGAAAAAATGGAAAGAAGGGTCACGTTTGGCACGTCTAAACAGTTTAGGGGGCAAAACCCGACGTTTTTTAATTAAGGGTCAAAAACCAAAAACCCAAATAGTTTAGGGGGTGGGCACTTTTTACCCAATTGAATATTTATGTAAAGTTTTTATCTATAAAAATTAGTCTGTGAGGGATGAGAAGAGGTCAACAAACATGGTAATTTTTTTTTATGAATAAAAGATTATCCATTAATAATAAAATGGTTGGGGGCCATTACAATATGAATAGGTTCCAAACTCTTTCTCTAATACAACAAGAGGTGTTGAGGAAGGAAGAAAATCAAACAAGATAGAAAATAAAAGTTATGCAAGGGTAACAGATAATAACCCACGCCCCAACTATCATAGGTGGGAAGCAACTAAAACTACTACTAATAATAATCTAACAAACAAACAAAAGATACTCTTTCTCCGCAACATCTGAATCGCCATTCTCGAATGTAAGAGGCAAGCACTTGGTTTCAACCTCTTTCGTAGACGGCGATTTAGAAGAAAATGGGCGTATCAACAATCTAAAAAATCGTCTAGAAAAAAGATGGTGAAAACTCAAGAAAGGACCCACATCTAATATGGGTAACCATGTCATTCCACCAAGGCAAGGAGCAACAAGTCGGTCTAAGAAGATCGACAAAAGATCTCGCTCCGAAGTCTTGAATCTTGATGAAAAATGCACAAGAAAAAGTCCATTGATGTTTGCGACCAAAAGAAGGGGTGAAGACACAAAAAGGAAGTGAAAAATGCTAGATCCGACCAAAATTCGACCGGTAGCCAAAACTCTTGGCCAGATCTAACCATTAGAGAATGGAAGAAGAAGAAGAGATCAATAAGAGATTTTTTTAGAGAGAGTAGGAGTAAGCTTTGGGATTTGGAGTATAACGTGACCATCTAACAAAGATTTAAGAATGAAATGCATAGTTCGTCGATACTTCCCTACTGAGTTAGGAGTGAGATTTATGCTCATAAGTACTAATACTTGCTAAATAAAATTAGTAGTCCGGCTTGAATGTCGAACACATATTTATCTGTATGTATAAAACAAATTACAGTTGTTAGATGAAAATTTTAAAGTTAAAAAGAACATATAGTCTTAACCGTCAAATCTCTTTATCCACCTACAGAAAAAAAGACTCCCCCTTCCACACCTATCCACAAGCACAAAATTAGAGTTCCCACAAAAAAAAATTACAATTGAATAAAGCCTTGTAGTTGGTGAGAAGTTTGATTTTAGTGCGGAAGCACGTTATCATCATCCTAACACTTATTATCGAATCAATGAGTACACTACGGTTAAAATAGCCAACTCGCATGAGAGAGAATTGACCTGAGCTATTTCACGTATATTACATTGAAAATTTTAAAATAATAATAAATTATTTGGGAGCAAAATAAAAGTACTCGTAGTTGGAATTCTGATTGGAGGCAAAAGCTCATTAATTTCAAAACCTCTTCTGTGTGGCGCCGTCTCTCCCTCTCTCTTTTCGGATCTACTCCAAAACCCGGAAAATAACCCAAACAGTAAGCCCTCTTAATCTTCTTGCTTCGGCTTCCCTATCAGGATACTACTTAGTAATTAATACTACTATTATGTTTTTTACTTTGTTATTTACATGTCTCTCTATGTGCTTAATTTCATTTTGAATTTTGGATGATTTTTTAAGTTGGTGGAAGTGTTTAAATTCTGCTTGGGAAATTTGGTATGGTGCTTAATGATTCCAATTGATAATTGCTGAAAAGGAAAATTAAAATCCAGATCTTCTAGTACGCTGTCTAGTACACAAATAATATTGTTTCACATCATTGGGTCAGAGTAAATTTATGGGCTTGCACAAATAAACATTATTCTATGTGTGATAATATTATTGTTGTTGTACTATACAGTGTACTAAAAGAAGATACAGAGTTGGAAAATGAGTGCAGTTAGTTTTTCCTTTTATTTTTTCTTGGTTTTATAATTTAATTAGCTGGGAACTCGCTGTTTTCTCATGCGTAGCTCAACCCCGGTTGAGATGAAATCATATGTTTTCAACACATTTTACATGCATAGTAACGGGTTTAAAGTGGTAGAATGATGTTAGTAGTTTCCTAATTGGGGCCTTGATGCTTTTCATATGCTCTTTTTTTAATGCTACAGCACATCTAGCCAATCTAATGTAGTTAAAGTGGAGCAGCACTACATTTACATTTACATTTACATTTCTTTTTTGGGTTCAAAATGATGCTTTATCATGGTCACACTATTCAACATTTTCTTTGGTGCTCAGGCCTTCTAAGGTCCATCGGCATTATCTGTGTATTGCACTAGCTTTTGTTGACGACACGAATGATTAATGCCCAAATCAATAGCAATGGAGGGGATAATGGTGGAGCTGCTATTCCTGCTTATAAGCTCGGTGGCACTGGAGCCGGCATTCCACCTGCTCAGGATAAGCAGCAGCCTGCTGCTATTAAAAAGACGGCACTCAGAGACCTGCAGAATCAATATGGTGGCCTAGCACGGAACCATCAAGAAACACTTAGTTTTCTCGGGGGAGGTCTTAGTACAGATTCTGTTAAAGTGTGTGGAAATAAAAGACTTACACCAGAACGCCCTCCTAACTCAACTTTTTATCCAGCTTTGAACAATAGTTGTGCAAATGAGCAAATTATAAATGCACGTAGAAGATTTGAGTTAGAACTAGGCAGAGGAAGTATTCAAAGCAAATTGAATAAAAGTTTCGAGTATCCTCCCTCAGACAAGGCAGTTGCAGCTGGAAAGTCCTCCTAAAAAACGAGCTCATCCGAGGACAAGTAACAACTATGTAGAACCTGTTGCTACACCGAATACTGTAGTTCCAGCAATGTCTAATTCATTTTTGTGTGGACCACCAGTTCCCAATTTCTTAGGAAAATATGGTCCTGGAACGCAAGCTGCACATACTGATTCTCTCAAGGTCACTTTAGAATATCCTAGTTATGCTAACTTAAAGCCTTCAGATGAGGAACAGCGGACAGAGAGGTTCATCCGCCTGCAGAAATTCTTGAAGGAATGTGATGAGTCTAATTGCAGAGATTATGTCCAGAGTAAGTCCTTGGATTCTGGGGTTTTGCTTATTCTGGTTATTTATATAGTCAAGCATTCTTTTGATTTCATGTTAGGGCTTCAACATCTATCCCCGGCTGAGCTGAGTAGACATGCGGTTGAGTTAGAGAAAAGAGCAATTCAGTTAACAAAAGAGGAAGGTAAGCGACAATTTCGCATTTTAACTTTCTGTCATATGCTGCAATGACCAGTAAACATAAAGTTAGTATCCAATGCTGATGATCTTCTGGCATGATATCTGAACTAGACATAGTATAGCATGCACATATTCTATGATAGAACTTTTATTGCTTCCCTGGAACTTGAATTGGAATTGTCGCCTGCGTTTAGCTTCTGGTGTTTAGATAGGACATCAATGTTTTCGTTAGAATAATCGCCGGTAGGTCAGCATGTTGACATGTGTACGTTCCTGTGATTAAGTTTTATCCAATCTTTCAAAAGAGGAAGAAGATATCATTGTTATATATTGAAATATGTACGCCATTTAGTATGACAATGTTGATTATGGTGTTTCAAATAGTCATTGCACATATCCATTTATTAGAGATATCACTGTCTGTCTTCTAGAATTGTTGACAAGCTTGAACTAACCGAGAATTGAAGTTTAGAGCTTTGCTCGAATACTGTTTGAGTTGGTTCATTTACATTTCGAGTTTTTCTTTACATTCGAATTTGTTCATTTAATTGTTCGAAGTTCGAACAATGTCGAGTTTGAGCAGTTTTCGAACTTCAATTCTTCATCTCGGCTGGTTTATGTCTCCAAATTTGAGTGATAGCCTTTGGCTTTGTGTTTTACTGTAGAACATTGTATTGGATTTTCTTTCATCTAGAAACCTGAGTCCAAGAACTTTTGTTGATTAATACTAATATAATACTTAATAAATATAAATTGCAGGAAAAGAAATGCAAAGGATGAAAACACTGCATGTGTTGACCAATAATCCAAATCAGCTACTACACTCCAGAAAATGAGCAAATTATTGAGCTCACTCTCTCTCTCTCTCTCAGTAAATTTGTTTGTCAAATTATGATGAGGACAGATCGGTCCGGTATGATAATTCTTTAAAACAGTACAGTATTCAGCTGCAGAAATTCATGGTATGATAATTCTGAAAGTATGCATTTACTAATTATTAATTGTATTCTAGGGAATAAGCAATTTTGTTATGGTTGCTTCTTCTTTTTTTTCCCGGACAAGAACGCTTCCCTTGTAGTATTTTAATCCATGCACAGTACAACTTGTTGAGATTAAGTTATTTTACTAGAGTTTAATTGGATAGAGTGCAGCTGTGAATAATACTATTACTGTCTTGAATTGCATAATAGTTGAATTATTCGCGAGGGTTCCACAGATGAAATTTTAACTTTGGTTTGGAAATGCAGTCCGGCTATGGTTACTTATAGGGATGTTCATAACTATATACTTTTAGAAGAAGGGGGTGGGGGTGGGGGGGGGGTGTCCTTGAATCATTTCTTTGAATATCCAAAATAAATAAAAAAAAGGACTCATAAAAGCTATCCATGAACAAGTGGGCTTATTATTGTTCATGGAAAGTTGTGTGACTATCTCTAATTTAGTAAGTCAAACAAAATAATCTCAAAATTATAAGCACCATATTGTTGGAAATGGGGGATTCCAAGTTTATTTTCTTGATCTGGACATTTGATAGAATAGTGGGATCAACTAGTTGGACAACTTGATGGTGAAGTTGATTAATTGCAAAAGCAACTTGTGTCTACTGAGAAAGGGGTGGCATATAGTACTCCCCTTCCCAATTATCTGTCGTCTAAACATATTTTATTTCTTTTTTTAATTATTTGTCATTTTATTAAACCAAAAAAGTATTAAATGTATCTTTTCAAACTTACTATTATCTTTAATCAATTCAGTCAACAATTAATTTGAATTGTTCCAATATAAATTCGAATGTATCGTCTTAAAACAAAAGATAAATGGGAAAACGAAAGATAAATGGGAACGGAAGGGAGTATTGTTCTTGATTGAATGGTATGTTTTGCTTTAGGGTTTAGCCCTTTGTGTTTTTAGTAGAGAAGTACATACAAATGATAGGAAGTGGGTGTTCTAAAATGAGTGTTGTAGGTTTTTCTTTTTTCCTTCAACTGTGTGTTGAAATTAGTGAGTATTGAAAATATTTGGGTGTGTCAAAACTCTATACATCATAGGATTAGACGGTTATGAGTGCTGGCTAGATTTATTAGTTGTTGGGTTCGTAACTTGATATTATGGGTGAAAATTCTCGCCCTACATTCCCATGCTCTAAAGTCATTTGTCACGATCAATTAAATTTCTTATATAAATATTTTTTTCAATTATATATACACAGAGTGAATTGTGATTGGTTGGAGATAGAGATGATAGGAACGGGGACAGAGAATTTTTTGCCTGATAGTATAGTTGAAAGTGTGGCTCTAGACTTCTTTAACGTTTTCAAAATTATATAGTATTTTATTTTAGGGGAATGAAATAATAAAGTTTTATCTCCCTAAATTATTAACAATTTTAAATTTGCTCACAATCCTAAGTTGTTGGATTCAACCTGTCTATACATCCAAATTTACGTTCTTTTAACTCCAACTAAACTACAATTTGTACAAATCAATAGCGTCTCATGTGAAGTGTATTTAAAGCAACTGATTGATTTTTTGGGTGGAATGATCAATAATTGATGGAAATGTCTGTGTCGGCAATATCTTGAATTGAATTCTAAATCCAATTACTATTCTTCTTTTAAATATAATTAAACTCTACTTGTAATATTTTTTGAGATCTCGCCTTAAAAATATTTACTTCCATATAATAATAGTAACAAATGACATCATATGCTCTATACGTAATAAAAGATTTAGGACCCAATTTTAAGGTCTTGTACAGTGGAACACAGGTAACTCAAAATTTACGATCATTATTGTGGAATTGATCCCACAATTCTCTTACATAATTGACTGAAGTTCACATTTGCAAGATAGATTCCATGTGAGGGGAATTGAAATCAGTCTCGTGAGAACAGATTGAATTTTTCCATGGAACACCTCTCACTCCCTTTAGCCGCCTCTGTTGCTGGGAGATAATAATAATAATAAAAAAATCTGGAAGCACTAATGCCGGTCATTAGCGGGAATGGACCATCCTGACGCAGCCTCGGGCCTCAGATCGGATAAGATCCAAAAACACGGATAAGGAAAAATCGAATTCACCAATCAACTCCCACCTGCTGCGGATCCCCCTCCTTTGTCTTTCATCCACCACGTGCTTATGACTTTCTTCACTCACAACTCACTACCATCTAATTATGTTGTTTGAGTCGTATCCGCAAGGGTAGCTCAGTTGGTTTGATGGTGGTAGATTGCGTACAATATTATTTGAATCGTATTAGATTGGAGTTTAGAATTTTTTATTCTAAATTAATTTCAAATCAAATTATAAATGATTTCATATTTTTGAAATTTCATATGTGAATTCGATAAAAAACTTAGCAGAAAAAGTGCTTGAATTACGATTTTAGTTTTAAATTAAACCAAAACACTATTAGACGATCCAGATACACTCTCAAGTATTAAAAAATTAGCTATTTTCTTCTTACAATAACTATTTTTATTAGAACACATCTATTTTACTTTAAAAATATTTATTCTTACAAGATACTTCTACACTGTTTTAAAATTCAATTATCAAATCGATGTGATGCAACAACTTGTAATTAATTCGCATAATACGGTTAAAAATTCTCAACTCACAGGCAGCCCAAATGGACCGCAAAACTATTTATATACGTTTTTTTGTCCTTTTCTTACTCTTCCGTTTTCTTTTTTTCCGATAAGTCCTTTAATTTCTTTTTATTGCCTAAAAAAATTTAAAATAAATAAGACAAAAGGAATACTTGTCAACATGAGTTGACCTAGTTGATATAGAAATAAAATATGTGTAATTCACTATTTTTATCTAAAAACTATTTTTACCTAAAAAAATCTATCCATAAACTAATTTTGTGATTAACACTTTTTCATGTGTAGAATTGGAAAATAACTTTTGAGTAGAAATAGTGAATTTCTCATAACTTGTACTCCCTCCTTTTCATAATAGAGGTTCTTCTACTTACTTTAACGCATATTAAAAGAGGAGATAATAGTGACTTTTATTATTATACTCTTAAGTCTCAATTACCAATTTATATCTCTCTCTCAATTTTATAATACGAGTAAAAGTAATTTTAGAAAAATATTATTTTAAATTGTAAAAAGACATTGTTTGACAAAAAAACGAAGAGGTTAAAAAAGGCTTATATTGTGAAACGAAGATAGTAATTGTTATTAGCGTGAGTTAGTTCAAGTGGAAAAAGTTTATTTTCATTTAAGAAAGGTCACGAGTTCAAATATTGTGAATAAAAAAAAATTATTTGGAGCTGGAAAGGATCCAACCGTGAAAACATGTAAGATTAATCGTTAATTGTAAAACATACAGATATGGATCGCTTAAAAATTATAAACAATTAAAATGTGGAATGGAAAGAGGATTAAAATAATAAAATATATTGGAGCTGCAAAATAATAGAAGTCCAAGCATTGTGGTGTGGTGACCCAACCATGTAAGTATAAATAAGAGCCTCTTGTCCTGTGCCAGACACACTACTAACTTCTCTAGTGCTTCTTTCTCTTGTTCATCAACCCCCTCTGTAACCATGGATCTTACCAAGGTATCATAAACCTTTTAATTTCCTGGATTTTATACTTCTGTTCATCACCTTGGATAAGGATATTCACCTATTTTGGTCCACATCGGGCCGTTTTGGTCATAAATAAGTTTTTTCATTGCAATTTTATTTTTTTGGATTTCTCACGAATATAGTGAGTTTTTTTTGTCCATGAAGTTTTTTTATTTTTTTTTGCTACATGTATGCATGAGAGATCAAGCCGGATTCCATATGGATAGATATTGAGGCCAAAGTTAGGCGCAATCTCATAAATATTTTTTTAGCATCTACTAATAACGAAAGATCAAGTTTAAAAAATAGGTGATAGTTATCTTAAATCAAATAATAAACTATTTTTAAACGTTTGATTGAAAAATCAGCAGTTGAGATTGTACTGAAATACATCTATCAGCTGATCCAAATATGGAGGGACTAAAATAGTCGAATGGAAAATTTGAAGGACCAGAAAAAGAGCTAGACATATTCGTACAAGAAAAAGGAAGCTAACCGCCAAAAAAATGAGGGAAAAATGTTGAGAAACCTAAAAGGACCAAGCAAAGAATCGGATCAAAAGAGTTTTAACGAGATTTTGAATATTCTTCATTGTTTCTATACATGTGATCCGTGATCGTTGAGTTCAGTTGAAGAATCCTAAGTTCATTCAGTTGCTACGAGTTTTACAAACTCTTCAGATTCTGTATAGCACTTTAGTTTTGAGATTTCGCCTTTGATTTTGCAAAAGCAGAATTGTTTGTGAAAGGATATGTATGTGTGATTATGTATACTTTACGGATATATTAATTATTATTTTATGGTGTTTTGAAGAATTGTTTGATTGAAATGGTTGCAGTACCGTCCATCAAGTGCTTACAATTCACATTTCTGGACAACAAATTCTGGTGCACCTGTTTATAACAACGACAATGTCCTCACTGTTGGACCTAGAGGTAATTTTCCATTGATCTATTTTATTTTATGTTTAAACTTTTGATTGTACGGAAGTTTCATTGTCTTGTTGATTATTTGTTGAATAAAGAAAGGGGAGCTGATCTATGTTATTTTTGTGCTTACTTATTGAGGTGCCAGTTGGATCTTCATTTATTTATCTATAAAATGTTTTTTTTGGGTAAATCTTGCAATCGCCACATAACTTCTGGGTTCTAGATCTGCACCGGATCTAGTTAAAGTCATGATATATGTTTTTTTTCTCAATATAGTGCTGATGCATCGATTCGACAGTTAAATAATTTTTTTTTTTTTTTGAAATTGTTTTTCTCTGATTGAAAATAGCTTGGTTGAAATAACTATTATTATTTTTTCTTTCTAAAAACAAAACAAACTTAGGGTGCATTTGTTCACAAAATTCTCACATTCTCCAACACAAATTTATTAATTTGAGTTCCACACTTCTTTCACTGTTGTTTGGTATTTTGTAATATAGAGTCTTCTTATGAAACTTAAATCTGATGCAATGACCTTTCATTATGTATTAATTTATTCACTTGTTGGTTTTAAATTAAGATATGAACGCGATGATCTTTTTCCTTTTCTTTATACTATAGTTCCATAATGAACACTTCTAATATATGCTGACTTGCTAGCAGTTGAAGATTCCTTATACTTGTCCATTGTGCTAAATTGTGATCATTTTTAACAGGACCAATCCTCCTTGAGGATTATCAGTTTGTTGAGAAACTTGCCAATTTTGACCGTGAACGTATCCCAGAACGTGTTGTCCACGCTAGAGGTGCCAGTGCCAAGGGCTTCTTCGAGGTCACTCATGACGTTTCCCATCTCACTTGTGCTGATTTCCTTCGTGCTCCTGGAGTTCAGACACCTGTTATTACTCGATTCTCCACTGTCATCCATGAGCGCGGAAGTCCTGAAACTATTAGGGACCCCCGAGGTTTCGCAGTTAAATTTTACACTAGGGAGGTAAGTTTGTACTTAGTTTTCTCTTGCATTACTTGAATAGACCAGTGAATGATAAATTATTTCTGCTTTTATATGACTAAACTAGTTTTTATGAAATCAGGGTAACTTTGACATGGTGGGAAACAATTTCCCAGTCTTTTTTATTCGTGATGCAATGAAATTCCCCGATGTTATTCGTGCTTTCAAGCCGAATCCAAAATCCCATATCCAAGAGTATTGGAGAATCCTTGATTTCTTGTCGTACCACCCTGAGAGTTTGAATACATTCACATTCTTCTTTGATGATATCGGTATTCCACAAGATTACAGACACATTGAAGGATCTAGTGTTCATACTTACACTCTAATCAACAAGGCCGGAAAAGTGTATTATGTGAAGTGGCACTGGAAGCCAACTTGTGGTGTGAAGAATCTGCTGGAGGAAGAGGCTATTAAGGTTGGAGGAGCTAATCATAGCCATGCCACCCAGGATCTCTATGAATCCATTGCAGCTGGCAACTACCCCGAATGGAAACTTTACTTCCAGATTATGGATCCTGATCACGTAGACAGATATGGTTTTGAACCACTTGATACTACCAAGACCTGGCCCGAGGACATCATTCCTCTGCAACCTGTTGGACGGTTGGTTTTGAACAAGAACATCGATAACTTCTTTGCTGAAAATGAGCAGCTTGCATTTACCATGACTATGGTCCCTGGAGTGTGGTTTTCAGATGACCATATGCTTCAGGGTCGTATATTCGCATATGCTGATACTCAGCGCCATCGTCTTGGGCCGAATTATCTTCAGCTTCCTGTGAATGCTCCCAAGTGTGCTCATCACAACAATCATCATGAAGGATTCATGAATTTCATGCACAGAGATGAGGAGGTAGAAAAATGATGACATTTTGTTCTTTACTCGTAAGTATTTTATTTGTGCTAGTTTTAATTAGACACTGTTGTACTTCTGCAGGTCAATTATTTCCCTTCAAGGTATGATCCTGTTCGTCATGCTGAGAGGCACCCAATTTCTACAGCTCCTTTGACAGGAAAGCGCGAGAGGGTAAGCTTCTGGTCCCAGCCTAAGAGCTATTCGATGTTTGAAGTTTATATTTCTCGCATACATAGATTTTTACGATTTTAAATCAAGTTGTACATGGATGAGTGATTATTTTTCTGCTTTTGTGCAGGTTAAACTTGATAAGAACGACGACTTCAAGGAAGCCGGGGATAGATTCCGATCCTGGGCTCCCGACAGGTATATGTTAGCCCTTAGTAGCTCTGGAGGTCATAATACACTATTGGGGCTCTCTCTTTAACTCTTCATTGTTTGTTCTTTTTCAGGCAAGAAAGGTTTATCGGTCGATGGATTGAAGCCTTATCTGACCCACGACTCACCCATGAGATCCGCAGCATTTGGGTATCATGGTTGACTAAGGTATGATTTAAATTCTTATATACCTTTCTTATTCTGCATTACTTGATCTTGGAGCTTTTGGAGGTTCATGTCGTCTCTGTTAATAATACTGATCTAATGTTGTGTTCTTTGCAGGCTGACAGGTCCCTTGGTCAGAAATTATCCTCTCGCCTCAATGTGAGGCCAACTTTGTGAAAGTAATGATCGTGTAACTGGGAAATTTGTATCCTAAACATGTGAGAAAGGTGTCGATCCAGGACCAATGAGCCAAGTCTAGGATACAGTCCCATGTAACTGGGACTTCCTGGTTTATCATGATGAGTCGAGGTCTTGAACAAGGTCAATGGTTTTCTTTTAGTCGCACTGTGTTGTTGTCTTATGTACTACTTTACAGGCTTCCATCCATGTACTACTATGTACCAAAGAATTAGTAGATCTTTTACAAGGTTGGTTGCGATATGTACTACTTACTGTACAGGCTTCCATTCTGCCACTATGTACCAAAGAAGTTGATGTAATAAATAAACTACATGTGTCACTATGTGATCATGTAGTGTTCTATTAATAAAATCCTTTATTTTACCAAATATAGTACTTTATCTGTTCCAAATTGAATGTCTATTTTCGTATAAAAAGAGAATAAGAAAGTGGACATTCAATCCGGAACAGAGGGAGTACAATTCTTTGACTTTCAACATTGAACAGATTTTTGCAGGTTGAGTTAATGTGCACACAGTTTAGAAGAGCAAAAAAAGCCGAAGTGATACTCGGGACATGGAATTCACCATGGATCTGATGGTTGCAATATCTACAAGAAATGGTGGGAATGTTACCGGACCCTCTGTAACGCTTCCTAGAACATTTTATGTAACATTCCTTATTATAGTATTTAATGTTTAAGGGTTTATCTTTTAGAGTTTAGGGATTATCTTGTTTAGTTTATGATATACAAATGAAATTCCTATAAATAGTGGTCTTGCAGGGAGTGTTACAAATCCGAACTGGACAAAATGTCTCACACTGCTAGTGTAGAAAGAACGGCAAATCAGCTTCTTCACATACTGCAGAAGAGCTCAAGGCAGAAACACTGATAGTATGCAGCAGATGATCTATCTTCTCAACAGATTAAAGAAATTTGCAGGAATTCCTTTGTCCCCGCACTTTTGGAGATTATGATCCCCTCTTTTTGACACAACTGGACAGGTAAAAGATTCACACATCTATTTGGTCTCTTCTCTTTGTTAGCATTAATATAGGCTTCATTCAGATTCCTGACTTTTTTTTGGGGGGGGTGGTTGCATTTGGGTTGGCTGGCTAGGGGGTGCATTTGGTTTGGATAAATTCAGTTTTCTAATTCAGTTTTGTTTTTTTAACCGAAAGATGATGAAAAACAAATTTGAAATTCAAACTAGCAGAGAACATGAATGTAGTGAAGATGCATATGGTTTGATGGATAGGTGAGCATATGAGGAATGGAATAATTCGAGAGAAGGTAGAAGTAGCATCTTGTAGAGAAGATGAGGGAAAACCGTTTGTATTGGTATGAACATATAAAAGGAAGATTGAGTGACGCTCACGTTAAAAGAATGTTTCGACGGAAGTATTAGAGGGTAATATGACTTTGTCGGATTTGGTGATAGTATGGATTTGATAGGAAGAAATAGAGTGAATTATTCACGTTGACACTACATGTAATCCTTTATTTGGTTCATGTAGCGATTCCGATTATTTGGGATTAAGGCTTAGTTATCGATGTTATTGAAACTAACTTTGCCTATGTTCAGTACATAGATCCCATAAGGACCCCCGGCTGTCAAGCTCATAGGATCATAAATCGAAATTAGCACATTCTTTACTGGAGCTAAATCTATAGAGTACATGGATCCTTCTTTATCAGATTTAAAGAACTCCACAGCATAAGCAGGAGGCTCAAAGAATATCTTCATTCCCTCCTGCATAATGCTGAGGATGTTATGGTGTCTGAATAAACATGATATCAGAACCAAATAGTTATAGAATGCACCTACTTAATGATTGAGGAGTAAATTGAAATAGACATTTTTACCTCTTTCCTGGAACTTGAATTGGGATTGTCAGCTTCATTTAGCTTCTCTCTCTCTCTTTTCCTTCTATGATGTATAAAGGATAGCAGCAAGAAGCTCTAAAGCGAGTGTTTGGGCTAGTGGATTTTTAGCTTCAATGGTTGAGTGAATGAGAAATTTTTTAGTTGGTTTGAAATATTGTGGTAGTTATGCAAGCAAAACGTAGGGATTGTAATATACTCCACTCGTGGGCTGTGGCAAAAAAACTGTACACTTAGCAGCAGAGGTAACAACCTCATGGAAATGCTGGGAAATTGTTTGAATTTTTATCCTAGCTTTTAATTACATATCTTAGGTTAGATGTAGTATTTTATTCGGATATTATTCTAGGGCGGGTAAGAGGAAACTGTGGGCCTAAAGCCCGTGTCGAACCTAGGACATGGATCTATCTGGACGGAGAGTGTGCCCCCACTAGAAAAGTCTTCGAGACATTTTATTTTGATATTCTACCAGTGATACTTTTTTTTTAGGTTAATTCTAATATGAATCATGTTTTATGCGGTCTAAGTTTATTTATATTAGTAAAAAATTAGCTATCATGTTATAGATAAATTTGATATTCAATCGGTATTTATGTCCGTGTGATAATTCATACTAATTCGACTAACTTTATAGTGTGGGATCCCATAAGAGAATGAGTGCAGGACGGAATTTGTCTCGGCGCATGATAAAATCATTTAAATTGTTATTCACTTTTGAATAACTATTCAAAATAAATTCCAAATATATAAATAATAGATAAATAACTCGCCCCTGCATTTGAACTCCCTACCCTAACAAGCAACAAAATCGCGATGCGGCTCATACTAATCATATAATCGGCATATTCGCAAGAACCGTTGCGTTCACACTGCATCCTACGTAAATGTCCAAAATAGCTCACTACTCTCTTTCGATAGAGCACACAAAACAAGGCAACCAACACACGTGGACACATCTCAACGGCCCATGTCATCGTTACAGGGAGTGGCTGTGACGCAGCCCTGTATAAGCTCCAAAAGACGAGATAAGGAGATGCAAGAAGTCCATCAATTTATTATCCAATTTTTTTTTAGTTTAACAAAAAATTGCTAATACAACCAACTATATTCTCTTCTTATATATTATTAATCTTCACCACATAATTTTGGAAATATCACTCCTGTCCTGGCTCCATATTATTAATTTGAGAAATATGACAATGTGATTGGTTATGCCTATTAAAGAATGGTAGTTGACTTTCAATATAAAAGATTATCCATTATAATTGTCCTTTTTAGTCTATTGATTGAACTAGTAATTAATGCAATGTCTACTAATTTGTAATCTTTTTATGGACTTTAATCGTATAAAATCTATATTTTCCAATAATTTTAGTGTGAAATAAATCAAGACATTCTCTAACAAACCGTCTTATAAGAAATCTTCTTTAACAAAACAAAATAAATCGTGTTATGAACGTTAGACCATTTATATCGCTCAACCACAAATAAATACACAAAAATATATGCTAAAAAAAGGCGAAAAATGGGGGAAATGATGTGGTAAAGAGAAAATCTCTCTAGAAATGCGTGCCCGAGAGGGTGACCTCACTCATTTATAAATAAGACTCCCTCCCTTTGTTGAGAGAAACAGGAGCTGATCTCCACACACGACCCAATTCAATTTCCCTTTTCCTTTTTCCCTAAGAAAATAAAATTATAATAATAAAAATAACAATCGCTCCAACCAACCATGGATCCCTACAAGGTATCTTAAAAAAAAAAAAATTCTCTATTGGTTTGAAGTTTTGATTTCAGAAGTTAATTAAAATTTATTCTTCTGTTGATCATACTGATTAATTTTTCTATGTTTACGTAAAAAATAAATCGTAGTTCTATCCGGCTTTAACGAATTTTGTGAATTTTTTAATCGTTTTTGTTCAGAATTTATCATTTTTTTGTTCTGTTGATTATACCATTTATGTGTTTTGGTGAAGAAATCCGACGCTCATCGAATTTTGTGAATTATTCAGCGTTTTTGTACATTTAATCCTGTATGAAATTTTGATTTTGGAATTAAAATTTTGTTTATTGATTGGCTAGAATAATTTCTTCTTTTAGGCGGGAAATCCGAGGTTCATTCAGTTTGTAGTTCCTGTAGGAGAAATTGTATATGAATTATTCAGATTCTATGTACATGTAAATTATATATAACATATGGAAGAGTTTTTCTATGTATCTGTATATTTTATGGTGAAGGAAATTTTTATTTTGGAATTAAATTTTCGAGTCTCTTGATTATATAGAATAATTTATTCGTTTAGGCGGAAAATCCGAGGTTCATTCTGTTCGTACGTGTAGTTATGTATGAATTTGTTTTTTGGTGAATAGTAGTTGTGTTTGAATTATTTAGATTCTTTGTACATATAATTATATATGTATGCCATATGGAAATGAAAATTTTATTTTGGACTTAAAATTTTCATGTTGATTAGAAGTTTAATGAATTATTTAGAGTCTATGTACATGTAATTATATATGCGATGTGGAAGAGATTTTCTATGTTTTGACTGTTTGTTTGTCTGAATTGGTTGCAGTTCCGCCCTTCAAGTGCTCAAAATTCTCCTTTCTGGACAACCAATTCTGGTGCACCAGTATATAACAATAACTCCTCCCTCACAGTTGGAACTAGAGGTATTCTGATGAACATTTTTTTTTTGGCTTTCGCTGCTTGTGTTGTTGATATGTTCAAACCTATTATAGGTTGTCCAATATTTCCTTTTAGAATAAGGGCACAAATCTGTGTTATTTCGTGCTGCTATTGCAGCAATAGTGTCTGTCCCCTATAGATGGGCGGGTTGGATCTTCATTTATGCATAAAATGATTTTGTGGACCTCTATCCATTAGGAACTGAATTTCAATTCTCTCAAGTACACTCAGAAAATGGTACTTTGTAATTGAGACTCTTCTTGTGAAACTAGTACTGATGCCCTTCTAAGCAACCGTGTTATGTAATGAACACTTCTGATATAGGCCGACTTGCTAGCAGTTGCAGATTACCTGTACTTGTGCTTCTGATTTGCTTTCTTATTTTTATATCGGACACAAGGTTTTGTCTATTGTATTAAATCCTCGTCCTTTTTAACAGGACCAATTCTCCTTGAGGATTATCAGTTGGTGGAGAAACTCGCCAATTTCGACCGTGAACGCATCCCAGAGCGTGTTGTCCATGCCAGAGGTGCCAGTGCCAAGGGTTTCTTTGAGGTCACTCATGACATCTCCCATCTTACTTGTGCCGATTTTCTGCGTGCTCCTGGAGTTCAGACACCTGTGATGGTTCGATTCTCTACTGTCATCCATGAGCGTGGAAGTCCTGAAACTCTTAGGGACCCCCGAGGTTTCGCTGTTAAATTTTACACCAGGGAGGTATGTCGTAGTACTATGCTCTTGTTTGTATGTGTTACTACCTCCGTTCCTAATTTATTGATACATTTCACTCTTTTGGTTGTTCCAAATTAATTGATACATTCAAAATTTTGATAAACATTTGGCATGTTTATTCCAATTTTACCCTTCGTCAACTTTACTTAATACATTAGTGTTTCCAACAATTTCACACTTACCCATGAACATCAAACCATACTTTAATTAGGGGTAATTTAGACTTTTTTCCTTTGTAATTATTGACTTCTAATCATTTCCTTGGTTTGTGTGAAAATGTGAAATGTATTAATTAATTAGGAACGGAGGTAGTACTTGACTAGTCCAAATGTATCAGAATCTGTGCTCTTTAATTTAAATAATTTCTTTTTTTTTCTTTCTCTGACTAATTTGTTATTATGAACTCAGGGTAACTTTGATTTGGTGGGAAACAATTTCCCCGTCTTTTTCATTCGTGATGGAATGAAATTCCCAGATATGGTCCATGCTCTGAAACCCAATCCAAAGACCCATATCCAGGAGAATTGGAGAATCATGGACTTCTTTTCCCACCACCCTGAGAGCTTGCATATGTTCACATTCCTTTTTGATGATCTCGGTGTTCCACAAGATTACAGACACATGGAAGGATCTGGTGTTAATACTTACACTCTAATCAACAAGGCTGGGAAGGCTCATTATGTGAAGTTTCACTGGAAGCCAACTTGTGGTGTGAAGTGTCTCCTGGAGGAAGAGGCTATTAAGGTTGGAGGAGCTAATCACAGCCATGCTACACAGGATCTGACCGACTCCATTGCAGCTGGAAACTACCCAGAGTGGAAACTCTTCATCCAGACTATTGATCCTGATCATGAAGACAAATTTGATTTTGATCCACTTGATGTTACCAAGACCTGGCCCAAGGACATTTTACCTCTGCAACCAGTGGGACGGTTGGTTCTGAACAAGAACATTGACAACTTCTTTGCCGAAAATGAGCAGCTTGCATTTTGCCCTGCCATTATCGTCCCTGGAATATATTATTCAGATGACAAGTTGCTCCAGACTCGAATTTTCTCATATGCCGATACTCAGCGCCATCGTCTTGGGCCAAATTATCTGCAGCTTCCTGCCAATGCTCCCAAGTGCGCTCATCACAACAATCATCATGAAGGGATTCATGAATTTCATGCACAGGGATGAGGAGGTAGAGTTCTTTCCTATCAACTTCTAAGAGTAATGATGATGTCACTAACACTCGGTATCTCATCCTATTTGAGCTAGTTTTAATTAGACACTGTCATAATTCTGCAGATCAATTATTTCCCGTCAAGATATGATCCTTGTCGTCATGCTGAGACGTACCCCATTCCTCCACCTACCTTGGCTGGAAAGCGTGATAGGGTAAGCTTCTGCCTAATGTGATTATTGGGCCTGAGTAGTGGGCTGATACTGAACCTGCCATTTTAACATCTGGTCTTAACGACTTTAAGTCCAATTCTCAATGGATTAGTGATACCTTTTCTGCTTTTTGTGCAGTGCATCATTGAGAAGGAGAACAACTTCAAGCAACCTGGAGAGAGATACAGATCCTGGGCTCCTGACAGGTATATCTTAGCCCTTGATAGTTCCCGGGGTTTATAGTACACTATTGGGGCTCTCTCCTTTAACCCTTGCTCTCTCTATTATTTTTCAGGCAGGAGAGGTTCATCTGCCGATGGGTTGATGCCTTGTCTGACCCACGATGCACCCATGAAATCCGCAGCATTTGGATATCATACTGGAGTCAGGCTGACAAGTCTCTCGGCCAGAAATTAGCCTCCCGTCTGAATGTGAGGCCAACTATGTGAAATGTGAAGAAGGGAACAATAGTGTAACAGAGGGGATTCCGTGGGTTTATATCATGATGAGAGAGATTATCTCGAGTGATCGAAGTCTTTTACAATGGTTGTGGTTTGGTCAGTGTGTTGTGATGGTAGTATGTACTACTGAACAGACTTCTGTAATTCTTGTTTAAAATATGACGATGTCCCCCCGCTCTTAATAAAAAGTATACTCTATTAATAAATACATGCCGTCCCTTTTTTCCTTGCAAGATAATTCGTTTATTCGATAAAAGTTGTCTCAAGCTATATGAAAAGGTAAAGCGTACTATACAGGGTGGTCTTATGCAATAGGCATATGTCTAACTTGTGATTGATAAATTTGGACTTTTAAGAGCTATAAAGAATAATAAAAACGGAGGGATTAGTGAGTTCTATGGCATTGAAGTCTTGTGTGAAGAAAACATTGCATATGTATGGTTGGGAAGAAAACTTGGTTTGAAGTTATTCGAGTTTAGTCTGGTCTCAGTTTTGAACTAAAATTAGATTATAGATGACTTAATACTTGAAATTTCATACACAAAAACTCAATTTAAAGAAGTCTCTTGTTAATAAAAGGAAAATAATTTCTTTCAAACCAAAATTCAACTTTTACATGGAATTCCATGGAGCAAACTCTCTTTTATTATTAACTTCAATTTTTCTAAAGTTTACCTTAGAAGTTCCTACACATTAATCAGCTTCATACAAAAGAAACAGGAAATATTTTTCTTGAGAAAACCAATACAAAAAGAACGTAGGGCAGAGGATGTATTGTTGAAGGAGGCCACGATTTAATGAGTTGGTGATTAGTGATTAGGGAGTGCTAATTAATCAATCCACTCTGTTTTTTTTATTGCCTTAATCTCATCTCCATGACCATCTACTACCTCTTTGTACTATTCTTATTCCTTCATTTTTATATTGGATGGTCCAACTCAAATGCTTATCTTTCTTTAAAAGCAAAAGAAAAATGCATTTAATCTCCCACCATTAATACTTTACAGTCTAACACTAACAATCAACTAATAATATTTTGAATCAACTAATAATATTTTGTGTCATTCGTTTCGCGTTAAATGTCACATGTTTGTACAAATTCATGTAAGAACGACAATTTTTATATGTCTATATGACTTTTTGTTGTATTGGTTAAAATGTCATTTAACCTTAACTAGATTAGTCGAGATAAATGCTTGGACACTAATAACAAAAACAACATAATGGTACTACTATGTCTCATTCAAGATCTTTTATTTCTTTATCAAGACCTTTTTAATGAATAAACAAAAATGAATTCTTAAAAGATGAGCTACTCTGATCCAGAATTTTGAGTTTGCTGCTTCTTTCTCTTTTCCGTCTTTTATTATTATTATTATTATTACTACTATTTTGGGTCCCTGCTGAGCATCGGAGATCAGTCCATCCGCTATTGTTTTGTAGATGATTTAGGTGATGACCAGTACGTAGATAATGTCCTATGGAATGAGGATTACAAAGAGTGATCCTAGGCTGCTAGACTCACAATGTTATTTCTTTTTTAGTTAATTCGGTTGGAACGTTTAGTTTCCATTTTCAGATATATTACTTCGGCTAGTGCTTGATTGCTATTATGGACTTATATAATGAACTCCTTTATTTTGTAATCTCTGACGGTGACTTTAGTGCTTTATTAACAAATTAGACAATGCCATATTATCACCCTGTTACGGAGTGTGACAGTTTTATACTGAGCTGTTTCATTTTGCTTAATAGAAATAATTTTTTTTTTTTGGGAAAAGAGAATCAGGACATAACAATTCTCTATCTCCTTGTAGCTAGGGCTGTTAACGAGCCGGTTTTGGGCCAAATCGGTTCGGATCGTTAAGAAAACCGAATCGATCGTTAATCGGTTCGTTAGTCAACCGATTCGGTTGTTCAATTCAGTGATCGATTCAAATAAAATCGTACAAAACCGGTTCGTTAATCGACCCGTATCAAATCGCTAAAACCGATTCGCTAATCGGATCGAAAATCGTAATCGCATAAAATCGTAATCGCATTAAATCGTAATTCGCTCATTAATCGGATCATACTATTACAAAACTAGATTGCTAGCAACGTTAACTCACAAATCGCTCATTAATCGGTTCGCTAACTTGCTAAAATCGTTAACTCGTAAATCGCTCGTTAATCATTCGTTAAAAATCGTCGCTAACTCGCTAAATCGTAGAATATTATTAACGTTTAACGAGCGATTTAAAACGATTTTGAGCATTTTACAAATCGTAATCGGCTCATTAACGACGAGCTAATGACATTTTAACGAACCGATTAACGAGCGATTTGCGATTTAATCGGCTCGCTAACAGCCCTACTTGTAGCGACGTACACTAATCCTATTCCTAGCTACCATTTAAGGAATATATTCTAATATGATACTCACCACACGCTTTCTTTATGTCGTGCAAGCACCCAACTAAAATTATATGTCTATTTTTGCATATCTTTTTCTTATTACTACTTTTTAGTATACTTTGATTCTTATATTCTAATGAACAATTTAATTATATGTCATTCAAAATAACAAATATTGTAACTTTGAATGAATAGATCCATATCCTTCCAAAATAGACAAATATCCAGTTAATTCATAAAATTTAACACGCGGATCTATTTTTAATCAAATCACTAATAAATAACAATTATCAATTTTTAATTCGATCTTTGTTTTAGATAAGTTTTTTATTTATGTTATTAATTTTGTATTTTTATTCAGGTATTTTCTTTAATCAATTTTTTGCCGTATTTACTTACTTTTTTTTATTTTGAGTGGAGAGGTGCAATGAAAAATTGGTAGAGGAGAGTGGGTAAAGGCGCATAAATTAAAGAATTTTGAGATGGGGAATGACTATGGCTATGGGGACTATCTTTTCTTCCTCTTTTTGGATTCTTTTGTTTATAAACAAAGTGCAAGTTGAAGTTTTCTCAGAGACGTAGCAAAGCTTCTCAATTTCACTTTCTCTCTTTCTTTCGCTTTTTTATTCAGTTTCAACATTTTTATATAAATTAACAATCTATGAGACTATAAGTATATTAACCGTTCCATATATTATTTCGGAAAGACGAAGAAAATTGAGAAAAGACCGATAGAGAAACTCCAGATCTGAAAAGATTTGAAGTATGTAAAATGAAGATTGAATCTAAAAGGAAACAACCAAATACTAATTACTTAGGGAAAAAAAAATCAAATACTAAAAGAAGAAAATAGGAAAGGGAATCTCCATCTGAGCTGAGGTGCGTGTAATGTAATTAATATAGACCAGCTTTCTGCATCACGGCTCCTATGCGGGACAAAAAAATTCAGTATATACGGATCAAACTGTTAGCCATTGAATTTTGTACTTTTAATCCAACGGTTGTTTCAAAGTAGAGGTATTTAGGGATAAACTTTAAACTCTTTTTTTCTTCAGCCGCAACTTTTCTCTCTCCAGATTTGAGCAATTCAAAATCTCATCCGACGGCTGAGAATGTTCACTGATCAAAAACATATGTTCACTAATCAAGAACAGGCGTTCACGCAAACAAGAACATGTGTTCACTCATCAAGAACATGTATTCTCTGACAGAGAACATGCGTTCTCTAATAAAAACATGTGTTCACAATATATAAGAACATGTGTTCGTGTAGAAATGTACCTTTGACTTTTCAGCCGCAATTTTTTCTCTCTTCGGTAACCAATCGATGTGATGATTGCGTGTTACATTTTGTTGTTATTATTATTATTTATTTGTGAAATTATATATGTATCTTTTTAATTCTTTTTTAAATCTCAACCGTCGATCTTTTTTTAAAATAAAATCAACTGGCCCGATTGTGTTCCGCACGTACGAAATTTAGGCCGTTCCGCACAGGAGCCGGACTGAGCTTTCTGTATCTGAATCGGCAGTTGACTTCACCGCGGGGATTCCAAAGTAAGGCCGACTGGACCCCACTTTCGAGAATCTTCTTCTTAAAAAGGATTGAGATCAACTCCACGCGGCTATAGTGCTGCAGTCCGATTCCTATGCGGAACAGTTATTTTTTACGCATGCGAAATACTTTTTTATTTTAAAAATAGTTGTTTATTTTTTAATCAATTTCATCCGTCAAAATTTTAATTTAACGGACGAATTTTTGTCCTGTATGTGCAGAACAAAAACTGTTCCGCATAAGAACCGTGAGCCAAAACGTGGTTATTAACATTCGCTACACACATTTCACTAGAGTCATTATTTATGGTGCGCCCAATTCTAAAATTAGTGAATGATCAAAATTACGAAATGTGAGCATTTACACCACTAATACAATGTACAATGGGATCTAATTTCACGTCTCTCAGTAAAAATTAAACCTTCATTATGTAGGTAAAAGCAAGCTCTCATTGCATGTATTAGGGATTAACTCTGTTTCAGTGCAAAATATGTATTGTTTCGCTCCGTTTAAAACAATGTTAATTCATTGATAAAAAATCGAAGAGTTGAAAACGCCTGATCTATAATACTTATCAAAAAAATAAATAAAAAATAAAAAATTCATAACAGTTGATGTGTAATAAACATTCTCAACCATTTAATAATACTGAAACTAGAAAGAATCTTCTTCCCTCTTCAGTTGATGGGTGGGTTCTCTTGAAAGAAAAAGAATCATCAGTTTATTTATAGAGAGAGATGAATCAAGTAGGAGGCAATCCCTGTACTGTGGATAGGAGAAACAAAACAGCCCTAAATTCCCCCCATGTGTTGCTGTATTTGATGAATCTCACACAACCACAAGAAATTTTGAAAACAAATCTTTCAACTTGTGGAATATCCAAGAATCTTTTTTTTTCCCTTCATAGTAAGTCGCTCTCTTTCTTCCTTTACCAAATTGTCCCATGATATTTTTTTGTGGGTTTTTCTTTTGTTTGTACAATTCAGCAGTTTTCTTATCACTTTCTATTTCTCTTATCTCAACAAGAAAGACAATTTTTTTATTTTTTTGTGTGTGTGTTTTTCTGATTTCTGATGATAAAAAGAGAGAATCTTTCATCTTAATGGGATGAAATTGTTTGAGAAGTTGAGTAGTCTTGCCTTTTTTGTTAGGAAGATTTCCTGAAATGAAATTATGGGTTTCACTTGATTTAGATTCGGTGTGTGACTTTTGAATAGCTTTATGCTGAATTCAATTAGTTTCTGATAAATGAAGTATTTTTACCTTTTTATTGATTTACTCCTCCTTTACCTTTAATTGAAATGAAATTAGATATGTATTGTACAAAAGAGAACCCAACTTGATGGGATATATCAAAATTCTTTCAAGCTTCTTCAGCAATTTTGTGGGTTCCTATGTTTTTCAATCTAATATTCTTTGGCAGTTTTGACAGATTTGGATATTGGAAAAAAAAAGGGTGGACTTTTTCTAGTCAGATTGTGTTCTTGAATTTGGGGGCCTAATTGGTGGTGTGTATGTTTGGCTATTGAGGATAGAACAGTAATGGATGAAGGTGTTTCAACTCAGAATAGTATGTTGGGTTTTCAATCTGATTCCTTGATGGATTTGGATTACATGGATGAACTGTTATTAGAAGGATGTTGGTTAGAGACTGCTGATGAATCTGGGGGGTTCTTGCATCAGAGTCCATCTGATTTCAATGCTTTTTTCGACTCTTCATCATTTAGTTGGCCTACTCTAGAAGACAGTAACAGTGGCTTATGCAGCCCATCAAAGGGTCTTCAAGAAGAGAGGCAAAGGTCATCTTTCACGGAGAATCTATCTATTTGCCTATCCCAAGGTAGAGATTCTTCTAAATTGGATTCTCTTGATGAAAATGTAAACAGCAATGCTTTGTGTCAAACTGGAAATAGTCCAGCTAAAGCCTATGACTTTAGTCGAAGGTGGTGGATTGGACCAAGACCATCAGCATCTGTAATGGAGAGATTAATCAGAGCACTTGGTTATATAAAAGATTGGTCAAGAAATAAGGATATGCTCATTCAAATTTGGGTACCAATAAACAAGGGTGGGAGACGTGTGCTGAGTACTAGTAATCAACCATTCTCACTAGATCTTAATTCTCCTAGGCTTGCCTGTTATAGGGACGTTTCTGTGAATTATCAGTTTGCTGCTGATGAGGATTCGGAGGAGAGTGCGGGATTGCCTGGCCGCGTTTTTAGTGGTAAAGTTCCCGAATGGACTCCAGATGTTCGGTTTTTTAGGAAGGATGAATACCTACGAGTTGGTTATGCAGAGCAGTATGACGTCCGTGGATCTCTTGCAGTTCCCATTTTCGAGCGTGGTAGTCAAAATTGCTTAGGAGTGATTGAAGTTGTCTTGACAACACAGAAGGTTAATTATCGTCCTGAGCTAGAAAGTGTCTGCAAAGCTCTTGAGGTGTGATTTTCTCTGCTTAATGCATACATTTTTCTTATACGCTCCATTTCCTATTGTTCAGAAACCATAGTCCTTATGACTGGTAGGCGTTTTTATTGAACTGAACTTTGATATGAGCTCAGAAATGCATCCAAAAAGGTATGAATTAAATCAGCAGAAATACAGAACATAAATATTTAGGGGGTTGAATCACAACACAGCTACATTTAGGATATGAAAGTTTAATGGATGATTAGTTATTCAGAGGAAGTTTTAGTTGGCCAATGTTACCTTTCATTGATAACATTGCTTTTAAATCACTGAAATAATGTTAGTAGCTTCATAAAATGAGAACAATAGTTTAACTGCAACCAGAAATTGGATCATCTATGATTGCGATGGTATTATAAATGACAAGTCCCCCTGCCCCTGGAGTAGATTCATTCCACAGCAAAGTTTTAAAAACAATCTTTTTATGCAAAAGAATAAAAACATGAATTCCTGTTTACTATATTGTGTAGAAAAGTTAGATAATTTATTGATAAAATGATTTTCTGATCCCAGAATATTTGTTTGCTTTTAGGCTGTTGAACTTAGGAGTTGTGATATTTCAAGCACTCCGGATACAAAGGTAATTGGACTGAAGCTTAAAAAATGCTCTCACCAAAGCAGGTGGGCACTTAATTCCTTGGTACTTATACATGATTTTTTTTAGCAGACATGTGATTTTTCGTTCAGACCTGCGTTACAAGAGATCATGGAGGTTTTAAGTACAGCATGCGGAATACATAGATTGCCATTAGCTCAAACTTGGGTTCCGTGCATCCAACAAGGTAAAAGTGGCAGTCGGCATTCAGATGAGAATTTCGTCCATTGTGTCTCCACAGTGGATTCTGCATGCTGCATTGCCGATCCCCGTATTCAAGGTTTTAATGAAGCTTGTTCCGAACACCACTTGCTAAAAGGGCAAGGTATCGTTGGAAGAGCATTTACAACCAACCAACCGTGCTTTACGCCCTGATATAACCTCATATGCTAAGACAGACTATCCCCTCTCTCACTATGCAAGGATGTTTGGACTGCAGGCTGCTGTAGCTATACGTTTGCGGAGTATCCATACTGGTTCAACAGATTTTGTGTTGGAGTTCTTTCTTCCTTTAGATTGCAAAGACTCTGAAGAGCATAAAAGAATGCTTAGTTCATTGTCCATCATAATACAGAAAATGTGCCGCAGTTTACGGGTTGTTACGGACAAAGAATTACAAGACGAAGCTGCTTTGCCCATAGATGGAACATCAATTCCTTCATCTATCAGAGTAAGTGAAAAAATGTCAGAGATAGAACACTCCCAGGCAACAGTGGCTTCTCAAGGGAGGTCATCCCAGACTTCCCATCATGTCAAGGAGGATAGTTTCAGCTTTGCTTCAGAAATTCAGACTGGAAATGCCAGAGAAGTGGCTGCTGGAAAGGTCTCACAGTTTGGGCAATCTGATCCTGATGCTAGTTCCAAAATGACCTTTTCATTTCACGACAGCCAAGTAACTTCTGGTGACTGTAGCTTGCCGAGTGCCAGTAAAACAGGAGAAAAGAAGCGTGCCAAGGCAGAAAATACTATTACTTTGGAGGTTCTTCGGCAATATTTTGCTGGAAGCCTAAAAGATGCTGCAAAGAGTCTTGGTGGTAAGCATCCTTTTTCGGGGAAATGAATTTTTTGCGATAACTGGATAACTAAGGTTTTAGTTCTTGAACATTTTACGATCTCATTATTTATTTTATTTTAAAAGGTCTCATTGTTGCTTTGCTTATATTACTTTTAGAAGAGTTGTTCAGTCCTTGATGGAGATTGGATGATCAAGTATATGTTTTTCATTAGCAGGACACTTACCGGTTAAGAATTAAGACGATTAGGATTCTGTCTTACAAAAACTCTCTCTCTCTCCCCTCTACGTGGGGATTTTGATGCCTGTATGTGTTTCTACCTATTATCTGATATTTGTTTTCCATTTTCTTTCTTTGTATTTCAGTTTGCCCAACCACTCTGAAGAGAATATGCAGACAACGCGGAATTAAACGATGGCCTTCTCGAAAGATTAAAAAAGTTGGTCATTCACTGCAAAAAATTCAGCGTGTGATAGATTCAGTACAAGGTGCATCCGGGGATATACAGATTCAGTCTTTCTACTGTAACTTTCCAGAACTGGCATCGCCAAATTTGTCGAGGGCAGGCACAGGTACCTTTTCGAGTTTCAAGTCAAGTGATCAACCAGAGGTGCTGGAAACAAAGACAGATGGTCCGCCTGCCATTTTGTCTACTTCATCACCCTCGTCTTCCTGCAGCCAGAGTTCCAGTTCAAGCCAATGTTTTTCGACTGGAACTCAAAAAAATCCTCGACCCCGGAATGTTTCAGGTCAAGATGAATCCGTCGATTGCCTGTTGAAGAGGGCTAGAAGTGATGCTGAGCTGCATTTGACAAGTGAAGGAGGGCCAAAATTCCTGCCGAGGTCTAATAGTCATGTGCCATTCATTGAGCATTCTGAACTAGAAAATGTTCCTCCTGTTCTAAAAGAAACTTGCCAGACTCAACAAGAAGAAACTGCTCAAAGGATAAAAGTCTCTTACGGAGAAGAGAACATTAGATTTCGCATGCAACGGAATTGGGGATACAAAGATTTGATGAGAGAGATTTGTAGGAGATTTGGAGTACTCATGGCCAATGGATTTCATCTGAAATACTTGGACGATGACTGTGAGTGGGTACTAATGACATGTGATGCCGACCTGGAGGAATGTATTGACGTATGCAGGTCATCTGGAAACCAAACCATCAAGCTATGTCTACTTCGCAACTCTCAGCAGCAAAGCGGAAGCTCTTCTGGTATGAGTTATTTGCGCGTAGCTTAGGAGTATTTCGGTTGATGCCACATTTGAGTTCAAATTTGATCACCTTGCTCATAAACATTCTCTAGATAGATGAAAAGTAGTAGTAGTTTCTGGTTGGTAATTCCGGATCTCCAGGAACTCGGAGTCTCCATAAAGTGAATAAGATGTTGTAAAATTTGATCTTTCTACTTTGGTTAGAATACTATTTTATGGGGCTAGAGTATTCTATAGGTTAAGGTTTATGTATAGCATGTTTTAGTTCTGGTTTTGGAATTTGCAAGTTCAAAATATTTGTATGCTACAAACTTTCTTGAACTAAAGAGGGTTCCCACAAAAATCTATAAATTGATTGATAATGAATGTTCAGTCAAACAAATTTTCATGAGTTATATAATACATCATAGCTGTTGTACCCATGATAATATCATATACAACCTTAAGTTAGATATGAAACTTGTAATCACTCTCAGCTATGCTGCTGCCTATGCAAATACAAAATTAGGCTCATCTCTCAACATCCACCTTTTTTCTTGTCAAGATAACACTATAATTACAAGACTAATAATTATACAACATTAAAAACAGGCTAATCTGGCTGATTTTTTTGCCATCTAAAACAAAAATGCCCCTACAAAAAAGGAAAGCACTTGATCTAACAACTCTAGAGGTTCAATAGATTAAGTTAGATTTGTGATGAAGTTGATGGCCGGTCCTCTTGCTTTTCTATAAGAACGCATCTTGATGGTGGACCAAACAAGCTCAATAATACCTGCAAAAAGGATCAGCATTTTATCTCACTTATTGACCAAGGCACCTTAATTCAGCAGAGTTATGATGAAGAAACTCAATCTTTAAGTGGTGAATTCAATCAAAAGGAATGAGAACCTTATTTGCAATAAGATCCATATAATTTTCTTTTTTCAATTGTCTTGCTCCTTGTGTGTAGAAAATAACAGAAAGAGGGTGATTTATAGACAAAAGATCTTACAGGTAAGAATACAAGCCCATGCAGAAAACCTAGAAGCACCAAAGCCAAGTACATCTTAAAATAGTAAACCTGCAAAAAGTGGTTCAAAGTTATAGAGATCTAGAACAGATTGCTATATACATCTATGACGTAACCTCGTATAGAAGTTCACATACCACAAATATTTCTGTCCTTGAGAAGCAAAGGACAAGCACTCCAACTAACTTTGTAAGGGTGATTCCACTGGGAAACAAAAAAGAACAAAGGAAAAAGTATAGGTTCATCAGTTGTACATCTTGTGTCAACTAGGAAAACATCAATACCAATAAGCTTTCAGGCCAAATAATACATGTAGAAGAATAAGAGATCTATTAACAGCTCACAAGAGCTTAGCATCACCATACTGAGCTGATAAAAGTTGGCCGATTAACATGAGAGTCTAGGAAAGCTTTTAGCAAGAGATATTAGGAGATGAAACTGAAGAGTCCTTCATGGTAGGTCTATTCTTTCAATCAGATCATATCATGCAATAGTAGATAAACCTCAACCAAACGGGGACGTACTGTTCTCTTCCTCAATATAGTGAAAAGTATGTTACTGATATTCTATATCTGTGCTTATAAAGACAATTTACTATTGTATAGCAGAAACGAGAAAACAAATTTTAGAGATGAAAAAAGGAAAAAGAAAAAAATACAACACACTATGACTGACCTGAAGACAGAAGCACCCATTGTCGTCAGAGCATCCTTCATTCGCTGGTTTCGATCCCCACTGCTTACCTACATATCAAACAGAAAAGTAGAACATCAATCAACAGTTTGATGACAAAGCCAAGTAAGACGAAACGAAAAAGAAATAAAAGAGTAACAGATAAACTGACCATGAAAGCATGTGTTATGTGCACACAGAACTCGACAGCAATCCCAACAGACATTACAAGGTTGACAACAGACACCGCATTCAGTTGGATATTCAAGATTGCCATTACACCCTGAAAAGAGTTGCCATACAGAAGGAGAATTTAGATTTTTAAGAAATGCCAGGTCCCATAAGCAATACTCGAGAAACAGAACATACCAAGAGATCCACCACAATCATCGCCAGCACCAATAAAATAATTGCAGAAGTCCATAAACTAAACATGCAAAAGAAAAAGCAATTATAACGCCTGAATTCTGTTAAAGAAGTTTAATATTGAAGAAAGAGGAAAAAAAAAGATTACCGACCTGCAAGTGATTACTAGGCAGACAATAAACACTGCACCTGTTAAACCATCAATATGACTAACTATTAATGTTTTGAGAAATCAATTTCTAAGCTTAACATGGTAAACTCATCATTCAGGAATTTGAAAAGGCTGCACAGATGGGAACTTTTTCTTTTTGCTGGTTATCATTGGTTTCACAGCAAAAATTTCTCCATTCAATTATTTAATACAAAAATGAGTAGATGCATTCTTCACGAGGCATACATTGGTGATGCTGAGAAAAAAAAAATACCAGCAGTAAACTCAAATTCCTTTAAAAATTTGGAAAAAGAAAATGAGAAAATATGAAGTATATTAACCAGGTATATCCATGCCAATTTGCCAAATCAGATCATTAAAATAAACAAAATAAACTGCAAGCATTTAGCTATTCCTTTTGAACACTAGGTTTTCGCTATGTACATAAAACACAAAAACGAAACCGCAAATATAAAAGTATTTCATTTCTTAGGGATATTTGTCAACATATCACTTACCAATAGCTATTGCAAGGTTAATTAATGCTGTCCTCCATATGCTAAGATATTGTTCAAAGAACATGTAAAATACAGCATAGGGGAACATCTCAATCTGCATCAGAAAGTTAATTATCAGGACAAATATAAAGTACTAAAATTCCATAGAATTCTCTACAATGGTTGCAGATTGAGATTCCTAAAGTAAAATGTGCTTCCCATTTCATTCGCAAATACACAAACAATGATAATTTTGAAAATAAACTTCTTCCTTTTCCATTTATTGATCTTGAACACTTCTCATGCTCAACAGCATCCACATTTATACAATTCTAGTCTACCAGACCGAAAGAAAGGAAGAAAAGAAGGCTCAGTGTTTGGTGATGACTTATGGATGTGAAGACAGCAAATATATGAAGGACAAATCCAGTGAACAAGGTTCTTGCAACTACAGGGTTCTGACTCAATAGTGTTCAGTGTAACCTTTTTTGTGTTAGCTGTGATTTACGTTTACCCTTACCGGCGAAAAAGAACCAGAAAGGACACCATTTGAGAAGACGATCCGAGATGAGTTTAGCTATACTATTCTCATCTTATGTTTTAAGGTGCAGTAGAATAAAACTATTTACTTTCTGGGTGGGAAAAACTATTAGAAACATTTTTTAAAAAAAGGAAGAATAGAAGAAAAAATAAACGACTCCATAAAAGGGCCAACATCACGAACTAATAATGATTCTAGAATTTGATTAAGTACCTTTAAGGAATCAGAAACCCTTGAACTAAAATCTCGGGCTGCCTTCATGGAGTTTACATAGTCAGTCTACAAGGAACAATCGAGATCAGTGGCAGGAAGCCAGGAACCTCAAAAAAGAGCAAAAGGTCAAAGTAAAAAAAAGAAAAAGAAAAAAGACTCCAACATGAAAAATGACATACTTGTTTATTGAGAGGAGTATGATATGTACGAAATGCTGATGCTTGAATGATCCCATTTTCATATCCTGATGACAAAACAAGAAGACCTCACAACCAGGTTTATATAGATTAAAAAACTGGGTCATTACTGACTGAATGCTATCTTGCTGCCATTTGTATTGAGGTGTTCCAGAAATTATGATTATCATGTTACAGTGGTTTGTATTTGTCTACCTTTAAGCTCCACATTGGTAGTATAGGCCCCATTGCCACCCTTTGCACAATCTGCAGATGGCAGAGCACTAAGAAACCATGGAAGTTTCTCCTTGAACTGTGTAGTGGTTGGACGATCATTCTGCAAATCTGAGTGGTGGAAACACTGCAAAATTCCGAAAGTCAGTACTGATGCAGACCTTGTTTTGATAAATGTGAATACATACTTCTCACATAAAATAGTTAAAGATAGAAAAAGTGAATTCGAGGAGAAATATTCTAAGTTGAGGCAAAAGTGACAAGGAAATAGAACTACCGTTGTACAATCCTTGCAGACAGCATTCAAGCTGCATGAACCATCACTTGGAGAACAGCAAGGAGGCTGCAAGAAAATAGCTTTCTTTCTTCAGAAAATACTGGACAGATGCATGAAACTGCATCTCATAAAAGATTGTATAAGTATGGATCAAACAAAATCAAACAAATGATTATGTTGGATAAGAGAGGGACAAAGGTTCTACTTGAGAATGAATAATCTTATCAGGTTCAAGTTTATTACTGGACAAAGTAACTTAACTACCAGTCTTGGAAACAGGAAACTACTGTATGGAAACCCAGCATAAAAATCTGGAACATCCTATTTGGAAAGAGTAGAACAATGCAAATGATATTTCAATCAAATGTAGAAACAACCACTCGACCACAAGAAAACCTATTGCAAGAGTCGAAATTGATGGACCTGGTCATTAGGAGGACAAAATGTCCCATTCGTGAATTTTCTACAGCAGCCGAAAGCTTCCGGAGATATCCAAACAAGAAAATCATCAAGCCAGGAAGCAGCAGGTTTGGCAATGTAACTTGTTTCAGGTACTAAAGATGCTCTTGCAATCTGCAGAAGAAGGAACTCAGATAAATCTACCCAAAAAAACCAGCATACGGAAGATGGAAGTAGAATTTTGAAAAGGGTCAAGTCCAAATTAGTACCATAAACTCTTGCCCAATTGTCAATTGAGTACTCATTCTTTTTCCGGTGACAATCAAATCCTAAAATTAGAATTCCAAGTGAAACAATTTCATCTGAATTGTGAAATATCTAATTTATCCTTCAAGTTACGACCAAAAATTCAGTTTTACCCCTTATATTTATCAGAATAAAAAAATCAATTTAAACCAAATTTTCAATTTTTTTCCTTCTCTTCTTTTCCCCATTCTCCCTCCGGCGCTGCCATCTGTTTCCTAAACCCACCACCAGCCACCAGCCCTTTTTTCCAGCCAAATTAATTTCGCCCTCAACCCTAATTTGGGACTTGATTGTCACCGTAAAAAAGAAAGGGTACTCAATTGGAAAAATGAATGTAATAAAAGAATTCAATTTAGTTGCACTGAGGTTAATAGAAGTGAGTTGAAGCAAGTCCAATTATCTCTCACAAAACCACTGTGGGTCCTCGCATGCGGCCCATGGTGATTTTGTGAGAGAGATGCAATAGTACCTTACATATGAATCTGATGCAGGTTAAATATTAAACATGTGTATGAGAAGTGTGATGCTACAAACCATGTGCATCTGCATCCATAAAATTCTTAATATATGATGAAAACCAAACAGAGACAATGATTCTACCTCATTTGCAAGAGAATTTGAATCACATTTACTGATGGAGCACAACTGATTCGTTTGTCTAGATTCTGAACTGAGGAAATCAAAGAACATCAAAATGATGGAATTAGAATGCTTTAAAGAAACAAGAAGTCCATATTGGGTATTACATCGAACTATAGTAATGTAAGTAGTTCTTTAGCATCTAACAACTACATCGAAACAAGGTATACATTATACAAGTAAGCAAATGCATGTAAAAATCTCCAAAAACTTTGTGCGCACATTGATAAGTAATAAGCAAGTTAACACAATTTTCATTATTACTGATTTTCATTATTACTGATTCCACTAAAGAAAAAGAAGCCAACCCAAAAAACAGAGAGACAAGACACAACACAAACATACCTATAATTGTAATTTTTCACAACAAAGTATAATGGTGGTCCGATTCTGAGATACTCTGACAAATTGTTGAAGTAATCCTGTGACAAGAGAAGTACATATAAATTCTACACAAGTTCCATAATTCATGGAAAACAACAATTATCCCAACATTGAACCTGAAGATATGAGTCTCGAGGAAGAACAATTTGCTGCTCCAGACCAGGCTCAATCCTTGTACATAATGCCTTCAGGATCATAAATAGAATAGGAAGTAACTTGAGAGATATGTCTTATGAAAGTGCAGAAAGTAAATATCCAGGTAAACACACGAACAACTTACAATGCTTGCCAATGTAAAAGCAGCAAAAACAGCGACAACCACTATTTTCACCCCCCAGATGTTTAGGATGGGTGCATGAATATCCTAGAACCAAAAACCAGTTATTAGTTGAATCTTCCTGAAGAGAAAATCTAAATAATTTGGTGTGCCAAAATAGGAATATCCACCGTTGCCAAAGAATGTACATGACACCCAGTGAGAAGAAAGTATAGATAGCATAATGAAAATACTTGGAGCATATTACCTTCATATACCGAGCCAGTAGTCCTGGTTTTCTCTGTTGAACGCCTGCACGTTTCTAGAAAATTATCATCCATCTTCAAGCCTTAATTTCACTACAGAATTCTAAACCAGAGCTACTTAACTTCAAGATCAAACTACGAAAACTGTAATTCCGTCTGCATACCTATATCAGGATCGGCATCCAAATTAGAAACCTTAACACATGGAAAACAGTCGATTCTGTTATCCTCAGCTCTCAGAAAATCAAACACAATCAAAGCAACAAAGGCAGTGACTTGCAGCAGAAAGTCCAATAGAACAGCCAACGCTGCGAAGAAATCGCCAATAGATGTTAAACTTCTTTACCCAGCAGAATAATGCTTAATGAATGGCAGTGACAAGAATAGGAATATCTCCTTAATGGAACAGATATATTGAAACTAAATAAATAGGAAGATGTATAACCTGCAAACATGGAAAAGACACGGCATGCTGGCATGGGAATAAAACTCCCAACTGCAAAAGCTAAAACCTCAGACAGACTAGCTAGTGTTATAGATGGTCCAACTTCCACAAGTGCATTGCTAATGCGTCCTTCTAAGGGCAACTCCAATGGTTGCCTTTTAACAGCATGCACCAGTATACACATGTTGTCAACCCCAACCTAGTACAAGAGGGAGGTGGTGAATATAGCAAGCCGCTAGAGAACATTACCAAATAAAAATGAGTGGAAACAAAGTTAAAAAGATGTCCAGTCTCGAGTAATGCTCAGAATTAGATTAAAAATAGATAATTGATAACAAAGAAATTTGACACAATGACAAAGATCTATGTCTACAGAAAATATGCTGGTAGAGACTAAAAGAATGCTTAGAATTTGAACAAAATCTGCACTTTCTATCTTTTTTTTAGCTACTAAATTGCAATATTTATCATAATGCATCTAGAATGACAGGATGAAATTATAAACAATTCCATTGGTTATCGACTATCTAACAAGTGTGTATTTCTATGTGGACAATAATTGAAAGAAATTCTGATTAAGAAAATGCAAAAGACCCATCAGCTTAACCATCCTTTAATTTAACTGAAGTGCTTATTCTCTAAAACTTTAGCTGAAAACAGTGAGAGAAGGATACTATCCAAACACAGATGAAGCTTGAGCCGAAGTTTTAATCTACTTGATTCTTGTTTTTGCATATGTCTAGTTCATAAAAATACAAGTGAAGGTTAAGTCACAGACATAATTTAAATGATTTATGCTTGTGTTTACATTTGCCTCTTTAAAAGAGAGAAAGTTGCAAAATGAATAGCCTTATTCTGCAGAACAACATGAAAATGAAAGAACAGTGAACATATGCCATTTACTTGAGCATAACGAGAATAGGTCTTACTGCTAAAACAAGGAACGGGATGACTTCCATTATAATAAGTGTGGACTTTACTCCAAGTGCACTAAAGAAACCAACAGACCCAAGAACAGAAAGCATGACGAGCACAACTCCTGAAAGACCCAGCAAAACCTGGAAATAGAAAACCACGGTGTTCAGGGAAAAATAATTTACTAAAAGACAACACTGACACCAAATTCTAACTTTTCCATGTCAAATGGAGATCTTCTGAAATGAAATGAAATGTACATAAGAAAAAGTAAAATATGGTATGCCAAACAAGAAAGCTAACACCAGAACAAAAAACATCAGAAGATTTCTCCAGTTAAGCTTTCTAAGGTTTCTTTTTAGTATTGTTGCATAAAGGGCCTACATTTAAATAGTAGGAAACCTGGTTTAATCAAAATTCTTCCCAACGGATCAATCAAAGAAGGCTTGCATCAGCATCCAGAGTAAAAATAGACAACAGATGAAAATACCACTTTCTTCCTCCGTTCCTTAGGCAAAGGGGGATGAATTAATTGATTTCTTCCAAAAGAATTTCTTACTCAATGAACTGAAATTCATGTGCCCGAAGTTTACAGTTGCACTAAGATATTCATGTTTAATGACGGAACTAAGAAAAGTTTTCAGTGTTTAATTAAAGGAGTCAATAACAATGGAGTCCACATTCAATTGCTAAAAGCTCAAGAAGAGCGAGGTTCAGTATATCAGTAATCAAATGAAGATATTACAGAAGACAAAAAATTATAAATTTGCTAGCAGATATGGTTAAGAGCTCACTCATCATAGAATATCATATGAAATCGGAAGTAACTTCAAGGAGTAAATCAAATTCATACAAGAATGTACAGGGAAATATGACAAACTTCGCCAGCCAAAAAAAGAAAAAATAAAGACAGAGGTTACCAATAAGTACCTTCGATGAGATGTAGCAAGAAGGGAAATGAGGAGCATCCCCCAGTGTCAATGATATGTAGGCAAACATCACAAGATAGCTTATCTGATCAAGAAAAGAATGCCAACAGGAATTCTAGTGTAAATTACTTTAGAAGACGAGGAAAGAAATACTGCAAAAAACCTATAAACCTTAAATAAAATCATATAGGAATACCATTAATATTAAACAAATAAAAGAAAAAGATGCTAAAACTTCACTCTTCAAGAAATTTTGCGAAGGCCAATTCTAAATTTTTGCTAGGGAAAACAATGGACAGCAGAGAAACATCCACATCTTACCAAGATAGTAATAACATCTGCAGTACTTTCTCTTTTAAGTTCTTCCTCAATGGAGCTTTCTGATGAAAAAGCAAGGGTTAAGTTTCTGGCTTGAACCAATGGCAAGAGTTCTTCCTGCATAAAACAGCCAAATCAGGCTCCTCGACAAAAGCTTTGATTTACACAAGAACTCCCTCCCCCACACAAGACAGGCAGAGAGGAAAAATCAACAAGAGTATGAACTCATGCTCAGAAAGATCTACCATGCCTTCAATTAGGCTCCATGATGCACGGTTTGAAATAATTGTTTCCTCAAAATATTACAGCTGTCAATGAATGAAATGAAACATGGATACACAGACAAACCTTTGCTAATTTAATGAAGGCCTTTTCCCAAGCCACTGCCTTCTTCGTATCATTCCCTTCTTTATCAACCATATTATTCATTGGGTAGGTCACAACGAATGCAGAAGCCTGTCTCAGGAACATAATACGATGTAGCTCTATCTTTAACCATTTTTATACTTGACCAGAGAACAAAAATTACCTCAGAATAATTGTTGCTGGAGAAACCACCAAGTACGGTGCTTGGATCAAGTGGAGCTTTAAATGCACTCATACATGTTTCAGCTGAGGTAAAATGCTGAAAGACATGCAGTTAGTTTTAAGCCCAAAACATAGAAAACTTCAGTGCCTCAAGAAATTTAAGAAACATATGATTTACCTCAAAACAATACTGGACGTGATCAAGGCCCCCAAGATCATCATAATTTCCAGGATTCATCTTGAAATACTACCACAGTAAGCAAGCGGGTCAGTCACAATATATACAACCACGTAGATCTGGAAGCATGTCAATACCGATGGTTGATTTGCCTCACCTTTAATGCTTAAAGAAAAGCTACTTGTGTCACAAACACGAGAAAATTCATTTAAGGCAGGGAATCTCGACATAGATATGTAGAATAAGAGTTCACTCTTATTTACAGATATCAGAGAAACAATCTTGTGTAATGCGTAAATAAACTTTTGGAGATTTCACAATCTTTGATGACAAGACAGATTCCAGGTTCAGGTAATGCTCTTAGAACTCAAATATTTAAAATTTTCAGACCAATCTCCAGGTGGTTGATTTGCATTGCAGTTCAGTTGCAGGATTTCAAATATCAAGATCATTTTTGTCATTTTACAAAACTTCATACTGTATGCTATCCCCTAGTTGAAAAGACACAAACATCCATGATCTATGATACCTGAAGAACACTTTGTGTTGCACAATCTTTGCCAAGAGGCTTCATGCAAATGTCCGTCAAAGATACCATCGAGCCAGAAAAATTGGCTTGAATTGCATCTATCTATAAAAAATGGAGCGCTGTTAGCTTCTTGGGAATGGAAGGAGAAAGATAATGAATTCTAATTCAGACTCTATCAAATTCCAAGAGAGGAAGTAAAACAAATCAAGAACTATGCTCTGAACATGATGAAGCTTATACAAAAAATATAAGTTTAACAACTTAATAAGTACCTTCTTTTGGATATCAAAAAGTAATTTGATATTACTTTCTGTGACAATACTTGGTGATTTTCCGTTCACTGTGTTAGGACTTGTAGCAATTATGAGCTGCAAATTGAACCAGCATTAGTTGTTCCAAGTCCAGTAATCCAGGAATGTGGAAATCTCATAAATTGGGACTATATAATGAAAAAACGGAGACAAAAGAAATAGAAAACAAACCAACTCTAAATTAAATATGCCCAACTGAGACTCAAGTTGGAAAGAGAACTCAATCATAAATCAAAATTTCCGGCCAATAACTAAATCAATCTTTAGCTACAATGACTTCAGGATAAATAGCTAGACGCATTCACTAGTCTCTACCAATCAGGGCTGCTTGAGCATCTATAGCTTATATCCTCTTAAATGAATCAAAGTAAATGTTTGTTAAATAGGTCCGGAGGTCCACCTGCTTATAGTTTTTCTTTCCGTGCATCAGTTGGCTAGTTATTATCCTGGGATGCACCACTTATATCCTGGAACTCTGGCACTTATGGTTTCCACAAGTTTGTTATTCACTCAAAAATAGAAGACGTGAATCCAATTTTTCCATCAGGATTAAGTGGACGGAAAAGATAAGAGAATCCAAGCATAAGTGTATAAAATTTCCACTTCTTCTAACATGGAAAATACTTCACAGGAATCAGAGAATAAAAAAAGACAACATTTGTACAAAGAAAAGAATGATGAACCTGTTCGATTCTATAAAAGGGAGCTAGGTGGTTGTCAAAAAACAGTTTCTCTTCAGCAGCTCTACTCCCAGGGCCTACCCAAAGCTGAAAAAGAAATGATATTAATTTGTTTACCACATTTAGACGAGTTAAAGCATAATCAATTTCAGAAATCTGAATTGTAAGCACTAGAAGCCAAGTTCAGAATTAAGTAAGGAAACAAAAATTTATGTTCTCGAATCCTTAAAACTGATTTCTTCCTTGTAACTCGATATTTTCTTCAGCAATGGTATCTATTTTGACCATAACGAGAACCACAAAATTCTCACGGAATTTTCAAGTCCATAGACAAAAACATATGTACAATAATCTTATGTACTGTTCTTCAAAAATAAAAAAGGGAAAAGGAAAGATTGCTTCTTCTATTGAACAAATAAGACACTATATGACAAATTACTCCAAACAACAGGACTACAAAATGAGGATAGAAGTAGTTAAACAGGGTTATATCCTTGGAGTCTTGGGATTGATTCACAAACTCCTCCCCGAGTGAATCAAAAGATAAAATAAAATAAAGGTTCAAAGAAATTAGTTTGATTGCGGTAATATTCAAATGGCTCAATCAGATAGTAGGTGTGAAACCCCATCCCACATGGGATAAGTCTGAAAGTTGTGACTGCTAGATAAGGTGGGCCTAAGTATCCACTATCATCTCGGGATATCCCTTTTGGCATAGCGAGTTCGGTTGCCAAGTAGATGATCGTGGGTACTGCCAGGCCCATGCGTCGCGTTGCGGGCCTGCGGGCTCGGGGCGTGACAGAGTGGTATCAGAGCCGGTGACCAGGCGGACGTGTGGGAGCTAAGTGCCACACCGTAAGGGGTGGGGGCCACCTCTAGAATCCTGCACACCTGGTTGGTCATGGGCTAAGTATGTGTGGGGCGCCTAGCGAGGACGCTAGGGTCCTAAGGAGGGGTGAATGTGAAACCCTCATCCCACATGGGATAAGTCTGAAAGTTGTGACTGCTATATAAGGTGGGCCTAAGTATCCACTATCATCTCGGGATATCCCTTTTGGCATAGCGAGTTCGGTTGCCAAGTAGATGATCGTGGGTACTGCCAGAGCCCATGCGTCGCGTTGCGGGCCTGCGGGCTCGGGGCGTGACAGTAGGTATGGAACTCCAATGAAATTTACAAGGGAAAAAGTACAAAAAACAATGGATTGCTATTAAGCGCATTGTTCATGATGGCATCAAAATATAGAAATGCAAAAAACACTTGTTCTGGGGGTGGGGTGGGGAGAGTGAACACCAATTTCAAGAAAGTGTCAGGAATTTGATGTTCAGACATACCTTCTCCGGCCTTGTTTCTACTTGAAAATGTATCAAGCCTAAACAAAGTACAAGAACAATAGCCAAAGACGCACACAGCACAAGTATTGGATTTCTAGCAACCCATGTTCCATATTTCCTGAAACACCATCGGGAATAACTATGTCAATTTCTTCAAAAAAATTACTACCCCCGAAGAATCTTGATACTACTATCTTCAATCCATGTAATAACCTGTAAAATCTAGCCATGTATCCTTGGACAATTGAGAGTTGAATGCCATTTGTAATTTGAGGCACATCCTCAAGCATCTGAAATCAAGATTAATACAAGGTAAAATCACTTGGACAAGAGAGAGCATAAAAGCCAAGTATGTACAAGAAAGCTTTTCGCCAACATGTATTCGAATTGCTAAATCAGAGAGGAAAGGAAGAAGTGTGCATATCATCTTAAATGGCTAACTACAAGCACTAAAATCAAACATTTTTATTAGACAAATATAACCAGTAACTATCATACAAACAGCATTTCTATAAAAAAAAATAAGCCAGTAAACTATCTCTGCTGCTCACATACAGACGAAGGAAAGGAAATGTCGACAAAGAAAGAGATTATGCCACTACAACTGGTAATAACCTGCATGGGAATGTTCTCATCTTTTCGCCTGCTCAGGTCGCGAATGATGCCAGTGTCACTGATATTAGCCACTGGTTTTGTTCTAGGAACAGAAGTCTTTTCCTTCTTTCTGCGTAGAAAACCCCAACCAAGAAAAAAAGAAACCAGCACAACATACAATACTGCAACAGAAACTTCAATACACATTGCCTGCATTATGTGAAACCTAAGTACGCTTATCATTCCATTCAAAGAAGTAATTGTTTTCAAAACAACTGATTTCCATTGGCATTATATATTGATTATGCTGAAATGGTTGAGAATGCAGTGCATTCCAAAAATGAACATCAAATGATCAGATATGAAATCCTATCTCACCTTGAAAGACCCAATTCTCACTGAACAGGGACTCTTTTTGTGAGGAGCAGGAGTAGCTGAAACTTGAGCAGGCAGAGGCTGCCGGGCAATCACCACAGGAACAGCCTAGTGATGAGTCACCGCATGTATAGGTGGAAACATTCATAGGTTTCATTCCAGAAGAATCAAGGGCGCTAGACCTAAAATTAATTGCATAAGGTGATCCAGGCACACCAGGCGCTGCTCGTGCACCAATAAATGCATACCACTCTGCCAAACACAATTAGTAGATTAAGATTATAAATAAAGAAAAGGATGAAGCAACCAAAAACCATGAAAGCTCATATATTTGTGTAGTTTCTTCAATTCATATCCTGTTACAAATTTTATAATTTTCAAGAAAACACAACCTTAAACACTTCTCCATGAAATATACATCACTTATAACTATATGCAGGACACACATGCACAAACAAGGAAAATACATTTCCTTCAAAAGATTAGTATGAAAAGAAACCTAAAATCATCACCAATGCACAAATAGGAAATAAGACAACCATGCATGTCTCGAGGAAAAAAAGAAAGTAGCTTCACCTCTAAAACTTTTAGCACCAGCACCAATGAATTCTATGGCTCGAGTATTCATAGTACCAAACTTCACATCTTTGCAGGATTCAAAAAGTCCCTCACCAAAATTATCCGTTATAATAAAATCAATCCCATCTACATTCAAATTATTTCCAGCCTACAAAAGTGGATGAGATAATCAAAAGGCAGATTGAAAAATTAAGAGACCCAAAACTTGATGCAAAATGTTCATGAAAAAGGGTATGTTTACTGAAAGCCAATGCTCAACAAATGAATATTACTGGTTATAATGGATTTGCATAGCACCATGCTAAGTAAAAACCCATATAATTAATTTTTACTTAGACTGTTAAAGATAAAAAAGAAACAGGATTAGTACCTTTATAAAAGAAGTCACGTTTATAAACTGACTTTGATTTGGAGAGCAGGAAAGCTCACAGAATAAATTCAAAAAATTTCTCAAACATGCTGGACAGCCTACAAGAAAAGGAATGGCCTGCAAGAAAGAAGAAAGAGGTTAAAATGAATTGCACGATCCAATTCGCGGATACTAGACCTCCTGAAAATAGACAAACACGTGCAAATAACCCAAACTGCATCAGATAAACCTCAATAACTGAACAGTAAAAATCAATAGCAAAATAAAAGAGAAGCGTTGTTGTCATTCATATCCATCACTCAAACAAAATGTATAGTAAGTTCCAAGAAAGAAGAGAGAAACCAATATCAGATTTGTATGTAGTATCCATGCAAATGCATGAGGGTCTAGAAAGACAGCAGGTGAAGCCAAAGAAATTCCATATAAAAAAATATATATTCAATGAGTGGTAGCAAATACTGCAAGTTGCCTAAGATTCAGAAACTGCAAGTGACTTAGTATTTCTTCATAGACTAGATATCCAGATTATCTTTTGAATGTTCTCTGTACAAATTATTTTTGATATGCAGTAAGATAATATCAGGATCCTGGTTAGACTAAATTCAGTAAGAAACACCCTTCACCACAAAATGAAAGATGAATCTGACCCTATAAGTGAGGCCTAAAGTCATGTCATTCTCCCTGAAAGCCTCCCCATATTCTAATATTACGTTCTATATTTCTTCACAAAAATAAAAGCTGACAACAGAACCCCAAAAGGACAAAGTTAACTACTAAATCATATTTGACCCGCCCTAATTGAAAATTCTTAATCTAAAACCTAACCTCCATCTTGGAGTTCAATCACAAAATCCCCCCCCCCCAAGTTATCTTGTGAGTCATTCATTCAGTTTGCTTCTCTTTCTTTTCACCCTTATATAGGAACTGGTCCAATTTACAATAGCACCTTTTACTAGTACCTAGCTAAGATTTCTTATCTTTCACTTGTTGGTTTGTCTGTTCCCTAGAAAGATGGATCACGAGCAGATTGTTGAACAGCTTTCTGCTCATCTTCGAACAACTTGAGGCTTCACTATACGATGTAATTTGGGTACACTGAAGAAATTCTTATGCAAGTGACAGCAGCATGAACAATAGCCAAGTTGTACGGGTACTTGAAATTCAGCTATCGTATAAAAACTGACAAGAGAAATCTCACTTGCTGAACTTGTGACCGTAAAGTCTCAAACTGAGCCTCTGTACAACAGACATTTCCAGTAATTGATGGGCACAAACTTTGAATCTTTGACGAGAGCAGTTCATCTGGCTGCAAGAAGGGCACAAACAATATGTGTGAACGGATAAATAAAACTAGAGTAACTTCAATAATCCAGTTATCTAAGTGATAAAATGAAAGTAACGTACATCAAATAACTTATTTAACCATAAAGAAGATGAGATTAGAGGACAATCAAGAGATGCTACAAGACTGATAGAAAAGGAAAAGAAGACACCAGCGTCAAATGTATTTATAAACAAATTTCTCCACTGCCAATGCAAATTGAGCATAATGTACCTTCACAGATGGGGAACCAAAAGGACAATTCAACACTTTCCCATCACTACGTTTTCCACAGATGCCATACATTGCACAGTATCCTTCAGAATGTCTTTCCCTATTCATCATCAACAAATGTAGTCAAGTATTATTAGGCCGAAAAGGATAGCTATAAGAGTCAATCTCAAAAAACAATTTCAGCAACAGCAAAAAATAAATTATAACCCTATTTTATGATTTTGACTATCTTTCAATCTACTAAGGTAAAAATTTGTAATGGAAGGTCAATATTTACATGGTCCTTCATGATATTGAATTTCTATCTACCACATTCAAGCATGAACACTGAGGAGCCAAAGAGAATCATTATTACATACCAACAACAAATTTGTAAGAAAAAAGAAACTTACCCTACTGTCCCATTGCTAGTCAGAAGAAACCTAGTATCGGACCTTACTGCATCCGTGGAAGATAGCAAGTAAAACAACTGCAAACATATTTCACTATCAAAAATTAAATTTACTCCCAAAAAAATTGCAGAAATTTCGGAGAAACCAATTTTCAAAATTCAAGTGACCTTTGTATACCAGAATTCTATGTCAATATAAGTCCAAAAAAAAGTCAACAAGACTACTGTCCCAAATTAAATATTCACTTTCCCACTCATAACAAAAGAGAGGGGACATCCAATTCGGGACGGAATGAATAGTTCATCTCTGTCTCCAAACTACTGTCCCAGACTTCTTAATATTCATTTTCTCTTCACAAAAAAAAAAAAAAAAAATAGGACATTCAATTTAGAACAAAAGGAATAGTTCCATCTACCCCTCCAACTACGGTAAAAAAATTGAATATCCACTTTGATATGCATAACAAAGCAACCGGATAGAGGAACCGATTTACGTACACTGACGAATTTATAAACAGAATTCACTCTAAATTTATACAATGAAAATAAAACATCAATTTTTTTCTTATCCAGCTGAATAAAAAAGTAGAAACGGTTACATTCTCGTGTACAACAGAGACGCGTTTCACATCAATCATCAAACATTAACACCACCACCGGAAATTCACAAACCTCCGTCGGAAAAAAGGCCAAAACCGGTGGTGCTTCATAAACAACACTTCCGGAGTTCTCATTTCAGTAATCGATACAACCGAAATGCTCGAGATAATTATACGATCAAAAGTAAAGCATACTTGAGCAAAAAACACAAGGAATGCTAGTGTAATTAATTACGCTAGCACTTCAGGCTCAGAACAGAACTAGTGCGTATTTTACATTCTCTGCCTCTATGATGATAATAATAATTTTAAAAAAAATACTTCAGCAGAGACAAATTATCACCAGAAGCAGAGCAACCGCCATAGCTAAACAGAGCACAATCCTCGTAATTTGTTCTTCTTCCGGTAGATGATTATTATTTACTCTTTCCAAAGATCAATGGAACTTTTAAGTCCAATTCAATAATGAGGAAATTTTAAAAAGAATAAATTCAGTTTTCAGGATGCTGTCCTTGTAGAAATGGAATGTGTGTAGTCCTGTACACGCAGCAGTAGCTTTGTAGGGATTGTGTAGAGAGAGAAAGTGAGAAAGTCCAAAGTACCAAATTAATTGTCCTAATTTTTTGTTTTAAATTAATTATTCTATCCAGTAATTATTTATGTTTACTTTTTTAATTGTCTTTACTTCTAACTAATCATTTAATACTTCTAATTAATTAAAATTACAACTTTTAATACTCCTTCCGATTTAAAATATAAGTTTTATTAGAGTTTTCACAAAAATTAATATGTTAATCAGAATAACTAAAGTATCACTAATTAATACTCTAAAGAACAGAGAAATTAATAGAAAGTTGAATGAGAACTACATATTTTGACTAAAATGAATATGTAGAGAAAATAATGTAGGGTCAAATCAGTCAATAAATATATATTTTTGTAAAAGACTTATATTTTGCAACAAATAACAACTTTTTAAAAAAATTATATTTTAAATCGAATGGAGTATAGTTTAGAGATGATTAGCTAATTCACCAAAACTAATTAAAAGTATTATAAACTTTTTAATTTATTCTATCACAATTTATCAAAAGTTCGATATCGTACTTTGATTAATTAGGAAGATTATTCTGGAACGGACAAGTAGTAGTAAAAGAAAATGATAAATTTTATTTTGGTTAGTGAGTAAGTTTAAAACTTATATTCAAACCAATAAATGGAATACAAGTACGATAAAAAATCAATTTTCTTTAACATACATGTATTATATTTATTGGTCTGGAACTTACTCACCGACCAAAATAAAAATACTCAAAGAAAAGAGTTTTGTTGGTTTGGGCATTGTTGGACTGTGAGAGCTTGCATTTAATTTTTATGTTCAACGAGTTTTTAGATAATAGGATAATACCGATTATAGCCTAGTGTGATACCATGAGTGCTTTTACTATTAGTGCGAGAGTTAATTTCTGTTTAATGTAGAATCGTTTTTGTGAGATGAAAAGTGAAATACATCTAACATTTTAACTCCATCATTAAAGGTGAAATTTTTAAAGGATATATTCTTTATTGTTTAAAAATAACTGCTTACATATTCTCAATTATTTATTGATTTGGCTTACCATTTAAAATAAGACCCACAAAATGATTTGAAAAACACAATCAAATTGTTTTTTTTTAATATTTTATGTTGAAATAAATTTTTTTACAAAAAAATCATAATATAAAATATGTTAAACACTAAATAATTATATAAATATATTTTTAGTTCTTAATTCTTTCTTTCAAATTACATTTTAGAAGAAGACTTATTTAATTTTTTAACGTTTCTTTTCAACAAACAATAACATGTCAATTTATATAGAAAAATTTGCTTTTAGCGGCTTAAAAAAATTCTCCAGCGATGGAGAACAAACCGAAAAGGGGGGTAAATCATTTTTAATTAAGCCCAATGGGAGACTAAAATCAAGGAATTTGATCGTATTTACTTAAATACCCTTGCTTTCGGTCCTTTTGTCGATTGTCGGGGGAAGGAAGATTTTACTGAACCACGATGAGCCATGGCCGTGACATCACAAGTCATCCAAGGTTGTCAAGATCGTAATTTTGACTTACAACGAAAGGGGTCTCAAAAATCGTAAATACGAGGATCGTAATACAGATCGGAAGATTAGACAAGACTATTAAAAAAATATTTCATGCTAAATTTAAAAAAATATCTCAAATATATTTTATTTTAAATCATTCCCTTAAATATCTCCTTTTCTTTTAATATCCAATTAAATACTGAAAACACAAAGTAAATAGTTTAGGACTTGTTTCAATATAATTATTTTATAAGGTTTTATATGCTAATATTTTAATTGCACTTTAGTCCCAAGTATATATAGTCTCTTAAGACTTGAGAGCACCCTAACCCTAAAATTTATTTTCTCTTCTTCTCTCCCAGGTCCCAGCCGCAAGTCCCTTTCTCCCTTCTATCTTTCTTCTACCGCAGTTCACCACCACCGCCGTTTTCTTCCCACATCCTCATTTCTCCTCCTTTTCTCTTCCCCTCAATTCCTTTTCTCTTCTCCCTTTTTTTTATTCCTTCCTCAGTGCCTCCCCGCCTCTCCGCCGTCTCTTCCTCAGCGACTTCATCACCGCCACCGTCTCCCTTTCTCCGTCGCCACGTTCAGGGTCGCTCTCTCTCTCTCTCTCTCTCTCTCTCTCTCTTCCCATTTGAAAAGAGAAAATAGTGGATCGTAATGGATCGTCCGATCCTACGATCTTACGATCTGGATCGACGATCCATTACGATCCAATATTCCAGCCATTTTTAAAGCGATTCAACTCGATTTATGGCCTTTGAATCGTACGATTTTACGATCCAACTCGCGATTTTGACAACCTTTATCATGTCAGCTTTGTAGGATTGAATGGCTCTAGAAGGACTTTTAAGTAATTTTCTACAATCTCACAAAAGAAATTTTATAGAGTTAGTTTTTATTTTAAATGTCTCAATTTAAAAGACTTATACTTATTAAGAAATTTTAAAATATCATACAATTATAATGGTAAATGACTTGAATACTTTGCATCTAAACTAGCAGTAGGAATTTTCTGTCTCCATACGGTGTCTCTTTTCCTGTCTCACTAATAAGAAAATGACATGTCACCTACTAGTACTACCCTACCAGGGTACGAGAGTTTATTTATTTATTTATTTATTTATTTTGGTGGGAGGAGTTTCTTTTTATTTTGGCTGGCAGTAGACAAAATGTACTCGTGACTCGTGACCGACCAGAAGTAGGTTATGGGTGTCGATTTTGTTGTGTGTGACTACGGTCAAGGCAGATTCACACTTAGGTTATGGGTGTGGACTTAGATTGGCTCAAGCTGACTTTTGTTGACAATCATGTCAATCTTCTGCTGACAAACATTTGTCTGTATTTCCATTTTAGCCCTCTTACAATTTTTTGTTTCTTTTTCCCAAGTTGATTTAAGTTCAATTTTTGTGATTTTTTTAAATTATTAAATGTTTGACTAAAGAATGTCGAATTCAAAATTTATTAGTAAAAATTAAAAATATTAATATGTCAACTGCACTATCTTTCTTTAGCAAATTAAATAACATTCACCTACAAAAAAAACCAAACAATCTTTTGACGGATTTGATTGCTCTCTCTCACAATCGTGGCTACTATTGGGAAACCAAGGCAATCTCCTAGGGTTCCACGGTTTAAGAAGGTCTCAATTTTTATTTATTATATTTTTAAGGGGGAAACAAATAAGAGTAAGAAGGTAAAAAATAATTAGTATTTTATGAGTAAAATAATTTTTTGCTTTGGAAAGTAATAAGTGAAAAGACCTCAATATCGAATTAAATTGATTGACCATTTTATTCATTGAGAATGTTGGATTAACTTGATTATAAAACTTTGTAAATAAATTATTTAAGTCATAAGAAAATAGAATTCCCTACAAATTCCAACTAAGGCCCCAAAACTCTCTCTATACACAACCCCTACTCTTTCTGCATGACTTTTAACACATAAACCTCTTTTGGATTCCTTATTTACTTTCATAAACAATTTATTTTACAATTTCATAGGAAAATATGTTTAAAATGAAAACCCAATTCAAATGGATTTTTTTCCGTTAAGAAAGTAGTTTTGTGTAAACTCTGTTTACATGAATTTTGTACATTTATCATAGAAAATAAACAATTGAGAAAGGGAACTTTTTTACCAGTTGGTCCACTAAATTTGGCACATGCAGAATCATTCATTTAAATATACATTTTTTTATTGGTATCTCGCTATTTAACTCGACTAATACACAAAAAAAAAAAAAAAATCTTAACAAGTATGCGGAACATGACATTTTGAGCTACTTGAACTAATAATTTTAACTTAGACATACTCTGAAAGGTCAAAAGTGAAATATCATTCCTAACTTCTTTCTAAAACTCCGGATGTGAAATATTATGTCTTGACATATACTCTTTCTATTCCTAAAAATAAGACATTTAAGACACTTTAAAAAATTAAGGAACTCAAACAAACAGTAATCTTTTCACCACAATTTTAATAATACTCATTCCTTCCTCCTTCTCTTTCACTTTTTCCAATAAAATATATGTTGAGAGTATAATTAGAATAAATTGCTGACCCTTAATAAAAGACATGTAAATGATAATTAATTTAGATACATATATATCTCCTAAACGACAATTAAATTGTGAGTGAGGGGAGTATGATATATGTAACAATTTTTTTTTGTAAAAATATACCCAACAAAATTTAGAGGTAAAAATATATGCAAAATCTCAAAAATTAATTCAAGTATACAATATCATGCGTTCACATGTGCGTATTTTATTGTGAGACATTTGGTTTGACTAATTCGATTGGATTTTAGATAATATTTTGACTCATGTAGCATAATTATTTTTTTAAACATTCATCACACTTGAATATCTAATTTGAGATCCTCATTTTGAAACTGAGTATCTTCTTCACTTTGACAAAGATTCTTGATGTATTCAAGATGATGATGACGTAACATGTGAGTTTAGTTTAGCTAGTTTTACTTTTGATTCCTAAAATTTATTATTAAAAAAGTTATGTGTTGAAATTGAAGACCAAAAGAGTAATACTTAAATATTGCATTATTATATTTATCTTAATCACAAATATTGCGCGTGGTTTGGAATTTTGTTTTAAGGTCTTATAGAGGAAGTGTTTATATTTACTTTCGTACGATCCTATTAGAACTGCTTTATTCCAAATGGCCTTGTTTTTCTGGTGCCAATATTGGAATGTGAATTTAACAAGGCATTAAGTTTTAATTCATTATGAATGTGAGACAACAACTAGTGCTCTTAATATTGATGATTGATTATGAAATAAAATAATTAAAAATGTCACAAAAATATCTAATGGGAAGTGTTCTCTGTTTTGTTTGTTGAAGAGGTGTCAAATGACCCTCAAATGAATGGAACTATAGATAGTACTAGTACAAGGAAGGAAGCAGTCTAAGGTTGTAATAAGTGGGTTTAATAATGATATAGTTTTAGGGTGTTGTGGAGTGTGGACCACCATAATTAATAACCAACGCAATTTTGAAGCTTTGCCTTGTATGTCTAAAGACGCTGTTAATCATTTTGATCTAACACTATTTTTAATTACGTTTCTAAAAACATGTGTTACGGATACTAATCATGGAGCAAATCAAGGAATCAATCAAGATAATAATATCAGAAGAAAATCACTCGACTAATTGATTGTGATTGATTGTATTTGATTATTTGTATATTTCTTTCCTTTATTACATAAATAGGATTAGTATATATAGGTGATGTATTATAGAGTTTAATTCATTCAATACAAAAGGAGTTCTTTCTCCCATTTAATCTTTATTCTTTATGCTTTTCTATATGGTATCAGTGCCACCTAGTTCGATGTTGGCCCCATTATTGTTCACGGTCCAGATGTCCAGCCCTGGCCGTGAGGGGGTGTGTTGAAATCCCACATCGACTAGCTAGTGAGCAAATTTGTTCTTTATAAGGATTGGGCAATCCTCTCCCTCTTGAGGTACCTTTTGAGGGAATGAGTTTGGCCCAAGTCCATTTTCTACATCTATTTTTCCCTTGGCTAAGCAATCCAAGCATCCATTCCCCTTAGTAAATCCACTTCTCAAGCATGCTTTGATTTAATACACGTAGATATTTGGGGACCTTATAAAACCCACACCGTTCACAGCCACCTATATTTCCTCACTATTGTAGATGATTTTAGCCGTTTCACTTGGATTTATTTGATGAAAATAAAATCTGAGGCCCGATCCCTTACCCAACACTTTTTCCAATATGTACTTACCCAATTCCAAAAGAGCATTAAAGTAGTGCGTTCAGACAATGGACCCGAATTTCACATGTCGGAATTTTTTACTTCCAAAGGTATCATTCACCAAATCTCTTGCGTCGAAACTCCTCAACAAAACGGAATCGTCGAACGAAAACATCGTCACATCCTAAATATTGCTCGTTCACTTAAATTCCAATCGCATCTGCCTTCCGCTTATTGGGGGTACTTTGTCACCCACGCTGTCTACCTTATAAACATTACCCCTACACATTTACTACAAAACCAAACTCCTCACACACTTTTATATAATAAACCACCATCATATTCTCATCTCCGTGTTTTTGGTTGCTTAGCCTATGCCTCAACCCCTTTCGCTCATCGCACAAAATTTGACTCCCGTAGTCGTCCCTCTATTTTCTTAGGCTATCCTGCACACACAAAAGGATACACTCTCCTAGACCTTCACTCACGCTCTATTTTCATCTCTCGAAATGTCATCTTTCAAGAAAATATATTTCCCCATCCACAACAATCTCCACTCAATCCTCATTCGAATAATATTCCTTTACCAATTCCTTTCATTACTGATCTTCCTTTCGAACCTCCATCATCACATCCAACTCCCAATCCCATAATCACTCCAACCCCTCATACGTCACCTTTAAAAATGCTCAAAATCCTCCTCCTAATTCCACTATCTCACCTCCTCCTCCTCCTCTCCCTCCCCCTCCCCTCCCCCTACTCGAAAATCTACTAGGATCTCACATACCCCTTCATACCTGGACGATTATTATTATTATTCTCTCGTCCAAGCTTCATCTACTCCCACTCTTTCTATCACAAAAACATCTACTCCTCACTCTTTAGAAAAGGTTCATGATTATCAGTCACTATCTCCAGATCACAAATCTTTTGCATTATCAGTTTCTAAACACTTTGTACCTCAGAGCTACAATCAGGCCGTCAAGCATGCAGATTGGAGGCAGTCCATGCAAGCAGAAATTGATGCATTGGAAGCCAATAACACTTGGACACTTGTTCCCCTTTCCCCGAATGTTAAGCCCCTCGGGAACAAATGGGTTTACCAGTTAAAATTTAATTCTGATGGTTCTATTGAAAGAAGTCTCGTCTTGTTGTCCAAGGTTTCACACAACAACCAGACATAGATTACATTGATACATTCTCCCCAATAGCAAAAATGACCACTGTTCGAATTCTTCTTGCTATTGCCTCTACCAAATGATGGTTTTTGGAGCAGCTTGATATCAACAATGCATATCTTCATGGTGATCTTAATGAGGATATTTATATGCGGCTACCTCCTGGCTTTTCTTCTCCTCAACCTGTGCTCGTCTGCAAACTCAGAAAATCTTTATATGGTCTCAAGCAGGCTGGCCGACAATGGAATCACAAATTGACCATAGAGTTAGTGTCACAAGGTTTCTCTCAAGCCGTAAGTGACCCTAGTCTCTTCATTCGCCGCAAAGGTTCTCAATTCACTGCTCTCCTCGTTTATGTTGATGATGTTATCCTCACTGGGAACAATTATGATGACATCTCCTCGGTCAAGCAATTCTTGCATAATACTTTCAAAATCAAAGACCTTGGTCCGTCAAATATTTTTCTCGTTATGGAGATTGCTCGCTCTAAAGCTGGTATAAACATTTGCCAACGAAAATATACATTGGACTTGCTTGATCAACATGGCTTTCTTGGTTGCAAACCTGCCATTACTCCTATGGATTCTTCCTACCACTGTTCCAAAGATGATTCACCACTCCTTACCGAAAACACTCTCTACTGAAGTCTTATTGGCAAGCTTTTATATCTCACTCACACACGGCCAGATATTTCACACGCCGTCCAACAACTTTCCCAGTTTCTAGATCATCCCACAGAATTACATCTCAAAGCTGCTCATCGTATTCTACGGTATCTGAAAGGCTCTCCAGCCAAAGGTCTATTTTTCCCATCTTCATCATCATTACACCTTAGTGCTTTCTCTGATTTTGATTGGGCCAGCTGCTCCGACACGAGACGTTCTACAATGGGTTATTGTGTTTTTCTTGGTTCCTTTCTTGTATCTTGGAAGTCTAAAAAGCAACTCACTGTTTCTCGAAGCTCTTCCGAGGCGGAATACCGAGCTCTTGCCACCACCACTTGTGAGTTACAATGGCTGAAGTACCTCCTCAATGACTTACTTATACCACATTCTCATGTCATACCATTGTTTTGCGACAACCAAAGCGCTTTATACCTCACAACCAATCCCGCCTTCCATGAAAGAACCAAACATATTGAAATTGATTGCCACATAGTCCGCGGAAAAACGCAAATTGGCCTTGTTAAACCTTTACCCATTTCGACCCACTCTCAATTGGCTGGCATTTTCACCAAAAAATCTTGCTTCCCCTCGTTTCAACTTTCTCATCCAATCTCTTGGTCTCATTGACATCTTTTCTCCCAAGCCCAGTTTGAGGGGCGTGTTACGGATACTAATCATGGAGCAAATCAAGGAATCAATCAAGATAATAATCTCAGGAGAAAATCACTCGACTAATTGATTGTGATTTATTGTATTTGATTATTTGTATATTTCTTTCCTTTATTACATAAATAGGATTAGTATATATAGGTGATGTATTATAGAATTTAATTCATTCAATACAAAATGAGTTCTTTCTCCCATTTAATCTTTATTCTTTATACTTTTCTACAACATGTATTTTTTTAAAACATGCTTACTCTCTTATTAGTCATTATACAAAAAAATTCAATAATTAAAATATATTCTGTAAATATAAAAAATAATTGTTACACATTGATTCGGAAGGTCACGTTAGAAAAGGGGAAAAGACTAAAGAGAGGAAGCATAGATAGATGGGTAAATCATCTGATGCCATAATGAACTTTTGGCGCCACGCCTCGATATTGATGATGCTGCCTCAAGCAGTGCAGTTGGTATTTATTTCTCTGTCATCGTGCTTTCAATTCAAATAAGTCCTGCTCTCTCATAATTGCTTTCTAATTAATACTAGGTAAATTAGTGTATTTAGTTTTCAAATAATTTATAAATTGCACTTAACGTTCCACAAATAAAAATAAAACTCCCGCCCACAAATTTAAAAGAGACAAAAAAGGAGATGAGAAATGAAATGGGAACACACCTACGTCTAATCTAAGTGATTACCAAAATTGAAGAGTCAAAAAACCATATAATGATAGGTCCAATGATTAAGTGAGCCCAGAAGAGCTGGTGCGGTCATTGTCATTCATCTCACTTCTCAGCTTTCTTTTCTCCAATCCTCAAATGATAGTGTGATTAGATTGAGACTTCAACTCATACACAAATCGACTTTTGATTGAGTATGAGAATGAAATTTGAGTATTATTTCATCAAAAATATAATTTTAATTTGAGACTGAGACCAAAATCTCAAATCTAAACACAAATTTCCTTATTATTTTTTGCCTCACTAATAAAAAATTGTCAAGTATTAAAATGCTTAGATGCTCATTGAAGCATGTCCATTTTCTTCTCCTATCTACTTTCCCATTAAAAAAAAAAATAGATGAAGCATGAGCTCGGCCATTGGGATCGCAGAAAGCAAAGGCAAAAATACGATATTAAATGGATCAATATTTGGGCTTTATTGTTTATTGTTAGCAAGTACTACCTCCATCCCCAAATAATGTTAACATTTGGACTTCAAAATTTGGACTATCAATAAAAATTTAATGAATTTTTACCATTTTTATCCTCCCTTTACTTTTCTTTTAATTATAATTTCAATTTCCAATAAGTAGTTAATGAGGATATATTAGTCTTTTAGCTTTAACTTTTATTATTTTTAAGAATTTTTTAATCTATGTGAAAAATTCAAATGTTAACCTTAATTTGGGATGGAGGGAGTAACTTATAATAATTAACAATTTGACTAAGAAAGCTGATTAATTAAGCCATTTTCTATTTAGTGTAATGATTTTATTCCTTCCTTTTTTTTTTAAAAAAAAAAAAAAATCAAACATTTTAGTTAATGATCATATGGTGGTGATTCTATGAAGGTGGCATGCCAGTTGGAGCAGCTTGAGGAATGATTGTTGGTCTTATTTTCACGAGGAGATTTGTACTACATATGGTCTTATATTCAATTAGTCCTTTCCAGTCTTCACCCCCTTAAAGCCATCATCAATACCACTTTCTTCAATTTCAGCATCAATCTTTTAGTAGTTTGATAGATTTATTTTAGCTAAACTTGTACTTGTTTTTTTAAATTCAGATTCGAGCTGGATAGTAACTAAATTATTCGTAAAAAAAGATATACATAATATGCTAAGGATTGAAAGGCCAATGGCCCCCAAATTTTTAGAAAATTATATTACAATTTTGTATTTTATTATGAGACAAAACTGAATACTATCCAACCAGAGCATGCTGATGAGATGGTTGAGTTATAGTAGTAGTAATCTGGAAAGATGCCTCTGAGTCTGGGCCAATCAATCAAAAGTGTAGTATTATAAAAGCAAATCGTAATTCTCAAGTCATAATCAAATTTATGTCGCTCCATGCCTATTTCTTCCCATGCTTTTCATTTTTTTTTTATTCGGGGAAGAGAGGGGGAGGGGGTGTCGAACCTGGGACTGGGCTGCCAATCTCTTGACGCTTTTCATTTCTTTTGGTCAGCGGCTTATCATTGTAATATCAACCTTTTTAATTGCTACTTCACCATGCTTTTGTAAAACAACAATGGCTCTAAATAAACATAAAGCAGAGAATAGTGAACCAATAATCCTCTAAACAACCGACCACAGTCTAAGCGCTGCTTCTCCTTCAACCAGAATTTTTTTTAAATTTGGTCAAGATTGAAATATCTATAGACATTGATGCGACCCGCTAAGCGATAATGACTTAATCTCTTTTTCTTAATGACAAGGTTTTAAAAAAATAAAATTGAATTTCACTATCATACAATACAAGAACCTATATATAGTTTGAATATCACACATAATACACACTAGGATTATCGAATACAATTCTTTGCTAATTAAATTGCCAAATATCATCTCAAAGGTGATTGTAGGGAAAGAAATTTTTTATCTTGGTAGGCTACTAAGTTTATAAGTTACATCCAAACCAATGAGTGCGGTACACGTAGGAAAGAGAATTGATATAAGTTCAATTTTCTTTCCTACGAGTACTGTATTGATTGACTTGGATGTCAGTTTTAAACTTAGTAGCCTACCAAGATAAAACTTACCTTTTTTTCTTATTTGACTACTTTTAGCCACAAAATGTCTTGGTGAAACCAAGTGGGCCTTTCATCAGCAAACGTTGGATCCCAAACGATTTGGGCCTGCCAAAACCTACAGATTAATTGGGCCAGTCTTTTGATTAATAAGACTTTGTCATGGGCAGATGTTGATGGGCTCGAGTACCATTAGCAGTACCACTGGGCCCACTAGGATACTTGTGAAGAGGCGATCGCTGCATGCGTTGATTAGTGGGCTGGTCCGTCTGCTTACATTTGGAGTTCTTGGGCTTAATTTTAAGGGTACCCACTTGTTCTAAAGTCTCCAAAACTTCTCCCATACGAGGCCTGTTTTTGGGGTCCGGCTCAATGCATCTCACAATAATTTCTGCTATTTGGAATGCTCCTCTTGATGGGTACTGTCCTTCTAGTCTTGGATCAATTAATTTTCTAAGCTTTCTTTTTTCCGGTAAGAGAGGTCTGGCCCAATCCACAAGATTGTGCTCTCCACCTGGCCGATTTAGATCAAGTACTCGTAGCCCACTTAGTATTTCTAGCAATACTACTCCGAAACCGTAAACATCGCTCTTCACATACAAATGACCTGCCCAACCAACATTTCATATGTCAATACTTTAACAAAAAAAATGGAACCATATCATTCATTGCTAAGTAACAAGATTACATGAAGATCTAGAGCGCAGTCACATAGCCTTCTTTTGGGGAGAGACAAAAGGAGAGGAAATTTCACCCTATGGCACGGGAAAATGTGAGTAAGCCAATTGAATGGGGAGGTGTCCGGGTTAAATGTCTAAGGAAGTGGAATACTGCCTTATTGGCTAAACTTGACTGCCGTATGATTAATACCCCGGATAGATTGTGGGCACAAGTGCTTTGAAAAAAATATGGTAATCCTTTAGATCAACCAGGTAAGAAACATGGCGCTTCTCACATTTGTGATGGGATTGTGCACACGGGTTGGGAAGCTTCACTCAGGTTGGGGACCCCAAACAGTTCCAAACTAATGAGGCTTATCTAAATCTCCTCTCTTCGGATGGGAAGCAAAATGCCTCACAGTGGCAAAAAATTTGGAAGCTCAAAGGTCCTCAGAAGGGGACTATAGTACTTTGGCAGGCGTGACACAATAAGCTACCTACCAAGAGTCTTCTCTTCAATAGATATTGCGTGGAAAATCCATGGTGTGCACATTGTGGCCATGTCGAAACAAGTCTACATGCTCTACGGGATTGTGGGGTGTTCAACGAAGTGTGGGAAAGATTGATTGAGCCGAGATATTGGAACAGGTTCAAGTCTTTCAACGGTATTGAGGAATGGATTGACTGGAATCTCACTGGTAATATTGCACCTGGGTGGATGCAGGAAGAATGGAGTTATATTTTTCGAGAAGCGGTAAGCACGGTATGGTTTTGGAGGAATAAAGAGCTCTTCACATATCTGGATGCTATACCTGCTATTAATGAACTTATTCAGGATATTGGGATAAGGGTGAAGCAGCTGTCCCAAGCTTGGCAAGTCCATTATGGGAAGCAACCATTGCAAACATTTTGTACACATTTGGATATAACATAGTTTTGCTATTTGGTTGTATTAGCATAGGTTTACTGTAGGTTAAGGTTTAAGGCCTGTTGTAGTTCATTTGTACACTTCTCATGGTGTTTGGAATAAAAAAGATCCCATTTCAGACCAAAAGATTACATGAATACAACTCCCTAAACAACCGAGATAGTTAAGGTCTAGAGAGTTTTTTTCCCTTTAAACATGTTGATAGAATTTCGATCGCCAAATTAAATGATCCGACAACTAAAACCTTAAATAGGACTACCTACTACTAATGAACTCTCTCTTGCCATTAAATTTATTGAGGACCATCTGATCCAAGGCCAATGACAAAGACAAGCTACCGAACTAGTCTTCTATTCCAAAGGTCACGCACACTCACACGGGCATTTATTTACAACCATTCTTCACTCCCATTGATGCGATCACCAAATTAGTATTTTATTCGTTACAAATTAATATTTTCTATTTTTATTTTTTAAAATTGAATAAAAAATTATTTAATTCAGGATGAAAATAAGATTGAGAATTTATATACTCACCAGTGGCCATATATTCAGGAGCAGCGTAGCCGTAGGTCCCGACCACTCGGGTGGTCACATGCGATTCGCCATCATCCGGACCCAATTTAGCCAAACCGAAATCAGAAAGTTTAGCATTGTAATCCTACAAGGATTAAAAGTCATATTAATATTATTTATTCCAGTAATAATAAATACTTGGCCTTAAGAAATATGGTCTATTTTTAGTTACTAATAATTTTCTTACCCCATCAAGCAAGATATTGGAAGCCTTAAAATCTCTATAAATCACTTGTTTTTCTGTTGTATGCAAGAATTCAAGTCCTCTGGCTGCCCCTATTGCTATTTTCATTCGTATTTCCCATGGAAGCGCTTCTGCACCCTCTGTCACACCAATTACAATAACGTTTTAAATTAATACGAAATTTAATAATTTTCTTAAATTCCGTCACACCGAATAGGAGAGACTTACTTCTGAAAAGATGGCTCTCTAAGCTTCCCTTTTGCATGTATTCATAGACAAGAAGGAATTCTTTGTCCTCCCAGCAGTAACCAATCAACTTTACGAGATTCGGATGACAAAATTTTCCCAAGAATTTTACCTCTGCCTGCATAGTTGATCATCATGACTAAGTCCATATGTAACAGTACTATAAAGTGATCAAAGCGACAAATTAAATGACTCGAAGAAAATGATACTGAATATTTAATTTTTCTACTTATTTTATGTAGTAAATTGAATATTTAATTCTAGACAGAAATAGTACATGATTACCAAGTGTTGATATGCATCAACTTGCCCGTATTGAGAAGTTTCTTGATAGGCGAAGTTAATAGTCAATAAAGAAATGCATAATCTATTTACGAGCAATGTCAACGCATGTGCCCCAAAATGCTCCCAATAGTTATCTAGTTTTCACACAGACAAAGCCAGCTAGGAAGAAGATGATCATGAAACTGTGGTCTGAACAAAGAAAGGTTGTATTCAGACAAGTCAGGAAATTCAGCTGGTGATATTATTTTTCAGTTTTTTGCTAAAAGTTAAAAGAAGTAAAGAACATTTTCTTAAAGGGATGAACCACATCTCCCAAGGGTCCCACGACTCCTGATTTTGGTTCCAGCAGCATAACATGTGTTTGTTCTGCAGGATACGGAACACTACTTTGCTGTCGGATAAAAGATTTGACATCTGAGAGCACTTGTTATGATTTATCTTGTAACAAACATCAGTTTCGCACCGTGCAAACATGTGTTTGTTCAGTCGTCATATCTTATATCCAACGGTGACATGTATCTTGTACCGTGCAGAAAAACCTCTGTTTCGCACTAGAGCCAGATTAGCGACTCTGTCTTGGAGCCAAGCGAAATAGTTAAATTGCAAGAAGTGCCTCATTGGTGTTCCACCACGAGTTGCCCATTAATTAATAGTCTATAAAAGATTGATTCTTGCGCTTGATACGGAAATGAGACCCCCACATTCTAATTGTACATGCGGGGCGACCTACTGCGATCCTTATAGTAGATTTGCCCACTAAACTATAACCGAGGGACTAAAAAAGTCATTTTTTGTTATTATGAAAAGGAAAGACATCATGCAGTTAATAGGGAAAAAAAATATACAAATTGCAGGCAAAAAATCCTCTGTCCCCAGCCAATCACAATTCACCCTGTGTATATATAATCGGAAAAAATGTTTATATAGTAAATTCTGATTGATTAGAGACAGGAGATTTTCACCCCAAATTGCAAGGGAGAAAGTCAACTGCCTTATCTTTTACGTCAAATTCATTAGACTTTATTGACTAATTTATGTAAGCTGATTCATTTTTGCAACAAATGGGATCCCATTCTTTCAATAATATTGCTAGTCAATGCTATAAGGCCAGACAAATGACGATGAAGAAGCAGAATTTAATATATGAAATCATTGAGTGATTGGTTGTGTTTCTGTTACATCTTATGCAGTGACGAAGTACCTAATTTAAGGAACTTGTCCAAAAGTTTCTCAACTACCTTGGTTTTTAATTCACTTGTCCAAAAGTTCAATGTTCTAAATGTGTAAAATTACAATTTCAATAGTTGGAATATGCAAATTAACCGTCTTTTATACTGGAAAATTGTATCCTAGACATGGTTCTATTATATATTTCTGAGTTTTTGTTTGACGGTAAATAAAAAAACTTCTATATTTGTAAGAGGGAGTATAAAACCAGATTGATAGGTCAAGTCTAAGTTGCAGTTTCCCCGCTATCACCTGGGCAATGAGGATAGAACCTATATTTTCATCCCACCAACTCAAAACTTCAAAAGCAAAATTGATCTAAATTTCATACCATTGGATATGAAAACAAATAAAGAAGGTATATATGATTTGTTGAATTTTGGAGAATATAAAGTAATTACCTGCCATTCATTGAGACCTTGTTCACTATCTGGATTAGATTTCTTAACAGCAACAGCAATTCCAGCACCAACTCTTGAAGGTGCATAAGTTTTCTCATCAACCCAACCTTTGAAAACCCTCCCAAATCCTCCTTCCCCCAATACAGTATCAGGCCTGAAATTCCTAGTTGCACTTTTTAGCTCACCAAATGTGAACATCTTTAAATTTGGAGTTATAATCTTCCCATTTTTATTTTCACTTTCATCATCATCACCCACCACTTCTTGACCCTCAGCTGGTGGTGAAGGATATATTTCAGCCTCCCCTGAATCATTATTCTTACCCTTATGTTTCTTGCTCTGCTTTGATTCATTACTAACTGCCAAAACCAAATACAAATCATGGGTTTTAGAAATCTGAGGTTGTCTTGGCTTATTGTCAATCAGGATACTAATAGATAACAATTATCAGTAAAAACACACGACAAAGGTTAAATAATTCAAATAACCAATATAACAATTATCAGTAACAATACGCAAAACTCTCCATTGTTGTTTCGAGCTAACTACTACTAACCTGGGAGGGATGATTTGGTTGAGAGGGGAAGAGAATCTACAGGCTTAGGCCAGCAGTTTCCCATATCTTTCTCTCCTGGAGTTGCTTTTGGTATTGAATTACTTTAATTGGTGAAGAATTTTTGTTGTTGGTATTGTTTGATGAGGTTCAAGGAAGAAGAAGAAGAAGAAGAAAGATGAGTTTTTAAGACACTTTTTATAAATGAGAAAAATAAATGTGTATACATGATATGAGAAATTAGCTGTCCTCCTTCTTTTTTTTTATTATTAAATATATATTTTGTTTTGTCATATAAATGAATGAGGAGTCCACTCTTTCTTCTGTGGACTTCTTCTTCCTCAAGAGAAATCTCCATCTCTCAAGAGACAGAGATAAAATCACGACTTTTAAGTTGAGGGATAAAAAACTATGACAATATGCTGAATTACATATAAAAATTGTAAAAAAAATATTATGGGAGAATTTAATAAAAAATTCCAAACTACATATAAAATTTACTATATCTACTACAATTTTTAAAAATCTCGAGAGGCAGTTGTTCTTGTCTTCGTCCCTGATCTCTTATATTTCAAATGATTATTAGTGCAGTAATTGTTATTTAGTTGGTTATATTTACGATTTTTTTAAAACTCGTGTATCGTAAAAGTGTGAGTTCAAGATATAAATTTATAGGATTTTCTGATAGCATATTATATGCAGCAGTTTACAACAAAATTAGTACATTTTGATTGGTTTCCCATTTGACAAGCTTTTCATACTTTTAAAAGTTTGGAGTTGACTATTACGAGGACAGGTGTGAAATTTGTAGAGTTGTTTCTTCACAACCTCAAGTAAAGTCAACAACACAACAAAAAATGAACTTTCACCGTTAAATATGTATCGGTGTGGACTTCGTCTACATACGCTCTTGAATTGGTTTGACTGCTTCTTATCAGCAAATTAAATTAACTCTTCTAAGAGCCCATCAAGGTTATGGTACACTAAGAGCCTCTAGAACATGGGCCGCCTTCTCCAACAAGACAAGAGGGCTCTCTACTCTTTCCTCTCCCCAAACAATTAACTTTTTTTTCCCATAAAAAGAAAATGAAACAAATTAATCTCTCCCCTAGGTTAAGAGTAATGCTTCTGCTTTCTCCCGTTACAGCTAAAGTGTACAACGGTATAAATTCTGCACGTGCGTGCGGGACTTACGCTTGTCCGTCAGATTGAATTTTTTACGGTACACCTGCCCTGATTTTATGACATATGTCGTATTTCTAAGAACACACGTCTCGTTTTTGTGTGTAAGATACCTGTCCTGACACGTTACACACGTATTGAATTTTGACTGTTCTGCGGAGCGGAACATCCGGACTGCTGCTTTTCTCCCCTAGTTTCCTGATATTCTTATGCCGCTCTATTTTGTTTCCCTTTCTTTACTTAAAATATCCCTGGAAGTCCGTTGAAATAAACATCAAATATCTAGCACAACTTGTTTCTTGGGGGATTATGGAACTTGTAACCACCCACAACAATGTCCATTCAAGTACGAAATCAGTCTCCATAACCATGAGAAAGTCCTAATTATGAACTCAGGACAAAGTACGTTTGAAGGACTGAGCAGGAATCACCAGCAGTGTCAACAAGAAGATAAAGACCACATGACAAACACGTATAAGGAGGGACCTTCAGTGACCATGCTTCCTTTTCTTTGGACCCTTACAAAAGGAGGATGGTCCAACTGAATACAGCGAATTAGCAAGTTCTCGTGGGACATCAGCACCAGATGATTTCAGAATTTCAACCAACTGTGGGAACAAGTGTTTGTTCTCCTCATTCACAAATATTATCGATGATGTGCCCTCCTCTCCCAATCTAGATGCCCTACCAATCTGGTGCACATACTCCTCCATGGAATTCGGTATGTCAAAGAGAATGCTCTGCTTCACACACAAGAAATTAACCCTTAAGCCCAATACCCCTGTGGTCACAATCACAGGAACGTCTCCAACCAGGAATGATTTCAAAACTTCTCTCCTCTCTTTCATGGATTTTTCCCCATGAACTGATGGAGCTTTTAACCCAGTGGTAATTCCTATTGCCTCAGAGAGGAGATCAGCACCAAGTCTGGAACCAACAAATACAACAACTGGAGTCTTAAAATGTTGCTTGCTCATCAATATATCAAAGAGCTTTTGCTTTGAATCTACCCATATCGCTAGCTGCTTCACAGCCCCGTTAGGTTTGTTTGCCTTTCCAATTGAAACAACAGACATATCTTTCACAATCAAGTTTCCCATCTTTTCCACTTCTTTAGGAATTCTGGCAGAATACATTAGTGCCTGAGGCTGAGATAAGGCCCTAAAAATCTGCATTACCTGTTCACGGAATCCCCTTACTAACATACAGTCCACTTCATCTAGAACAAGAATTGAAATGCTGTCTAAATCGATATCATGCTTACTAAAAATATCAATGAGTCTGGCTGGAGTCCCCACAATCAATGAAACACCCTGCTGGATGCGGTAAACTTGTCCTGCCATGGCTTCCCCACCAACCACCAGTGCAGTTTTAAAGGGCAAACCCTTTCCAAGCAGCTTAGCTTGTTCCTCCACTTGTACGCAGAGCTTCCTAGTTGGTGTGAGAACCATTGCTAAGGGCTTCCTCTGATCGTGGGACTGCTTGGTATTAAACTTTGCACAGTAAGAAACTATAGGAACAAGAAAAGAACCAGTTTTCCCAGAACTAGTCTCTGCTGTTACTAGCGTGCTTTGCCCAATTAAAGCACATCAAATCGCTTGCATTTGGACAGGAGTTGGCATTTCATATCCTGCTTCTGAACAAGCTTCGAAGGAAGATTGCATGAAGCAAAAGACAATATGGGTGCTGGAACAAAGCCCCCCCTCAACAGAAATTTCAAGATTTCTCCTGAGCAGTTCAGCTTGGTCACTGGTAAGAGAATGATATACAGATTTATTATCACCATCTCGAACATAAAAACACTCATCAGTTGTTGGTAACCTTTCAGGAGATGGGCATTGAATAGGAGGCCGTGATTTCTCAATCCGGTCAAGAAGAATCCTTTTACATTCCAAACTGCAAATGTCATCATTTGTCTCATCACAAATATATTCACCAAATCATCCACATATCACGCATCGAGGTTCACCAGGTAAAGCTTCTCTTTGATCCCAACTCCGCTGCTTCACATCATCCTCTGCAATAGAAGTATCGCAGTAAACCATCAGTTATCAGGCCAGGCTACGGATAAATCAAATTTTAGCAGAAGAATGAAATCTCAAAAGTAAAAGAACCAATATATCTTAAAGGACAATTCAGCTGGAGAAAAAAAAACTAATGGAAGAAACCGTAAAAAATGTCGTTACCAATGTACAAGACTCCCGCATCAGCAGGGTATGGGAAGGTCCAATGTCGCAGCCTTACCCTTATTTATTTTTCAGAAAGAGACTGTTTCGGGTGTTCGAACCCGTGACCTACCGAATAGCAAATAGCCACTTGACCATTGCGCCAAAGACTACATTAATACTAGATGAAACTCTAATCTCCAAAAAAAAAAAAAAATAGAAGCTGGAAAAAACCTAATAAGTCTTGGATTTTGATAATTTCAAAACCTCCAAAGGAAATACTACTGTAGAAGGTTTTGTTTTATTAAGTGCCTAGTTAGAAGCTCGGTAATGTAGTTGAAGAAGCTAAAGAATTAGATAAAGATTTAAAAACAAAAAAAATCTTAACTATATCTTAAGAAAACCCAAAAAGATAACGTACCCAACAAATATGATTCATTTGTGGCATCTAACTGACGACATACATAGGCAGAATTGTGATTATTTGTTAATTAGCTGAGAGAGAAATTCTTGTAAGTTTCAGCTACAGCCCTACTTGGAAAAATTCTTCAGATGCTAATATGCATCTAGTAGTAAAAACAGGGAACATCAACCATGTGCAGTGAGTCCGATTCCATAATTGCATTGAAGAATGGCCGAATTGATTTTCTTAATTAGATTACTCTTCCTCTTCCGTGTCCACGCCATCATTATCATCGTCTTCATCTTCTTCCATTTCTTCTCCATAATTATCATCACCGGTGTTGTTTTCTTCATCATCTTCCATTTGCTGCTTTTTTACATCAACATTTCCTGCAAAGAACAGGACAAATATCACACACTGGTACAAGCACACTGGTACAAGCACAGACCATGGCCAATCTTACAAATGCAAGAGCGGAACAATAATCAAATTTTAGGAAGCAATTTCCAATAAGTCAAAACACGTTTGGATTAGCCATTTATGTTTATCGGTTGTTATACATAGATGGGACACTTTCTGGCTCCCCCTTTGATTTTTCAAATAGGTTGAAATGCTTTCGGTCCTTTGCACAACTTTAGAACACAATGGAACCTATAAATGTTGGACGGAGCTGCGAAAGTGCATTGGAAACCATTGGACTGATTTACCCCAACATGCCAGTATGCTTCTAACAATATTCTTTATTCAGTTTCTATCAAAAGAGCAATTTTGTGAATGACAGTAGGACAATATATGAGAAATTTTAGTTGAAAAGAGATTGCAGAGAATAATTGGTAACTATGAAGAGAAACTTTGATTGGAAAATGGGAAGTTTCTGACAATTCAGCATGAGAAGTGGAATATGGTGCCTAGACAAGGACGAACTTAAGTGAGAAATGGCAATTTCTTTTATCAACAAAAGAAATATGTCGGGTGAATGAGTAGAGAGAGAGAGAGAGAACTCTCTATTAATAAAAAGGAAAACAAAAAAAATACCATATGCATTGAAGATGACTGCACCAGAACACAATCCATCTTCAACTTTGACGAGCTCAAGAGTCATCCTAGGACCAATCTCTTGGAGCTTCAGGGCACTTTTAGAAGCTGCCCGATTTACTCTACCAATATCAGTTGTTATACTAACTGTTGCCGCTTCATCATCAACCTCACTTTCTGATCCATAACCAGCCCTTCAGGATAAGAAAAATAAAATAAAATTTGGGTAGATGAAAGAGAGGAGCAAGTTAGGTGGTGCTTGCATAAAAAAAGAATGCATAGTTTCCAACCACTTCTTTTCGGGTTTCTGATAATAATGTTGGCCAGTGATAGCAACATTCTAAGACCACATTTGACATTACTAATAAGAATTATCTTTACTTGCAATGATTCTCAACCTTTTACTTCATAGCTCTTTGACCACACCCTGCCATGAACCTGTTGGGTTTTGGCCCATATTCACTGAATTACTAATTAGATATAAATTAGGATAAGAATTAGTAATTAGGTAAATTACTAATTAGGTGGATTCTTAATTGGATACTAATTAGGTTAAGAATTAGTAATTAGGTGAATTACTAATTATGTGAACTCCTAATCCATTTAGCAAAAGGTTTACTACTCCTATATATATGTGCCTCTTATATGGTTTGGATTAGTAAGGCGAGGAGAGTTAATGGATTGGAGGAATCTCCATCGTATTCCATAGCTCTTTGACCACACCCTGCCATGAACCCCCAGGCCGCAACAACCAAAAGAAGAAAGGGGAGGGGGAACAAATGAGTTCTTGATTTCAGCTGGCAAATGAATCAGGTGCTGCCAATTGACAGTGTTATCACTTCCGCCTTCACCAATAATACCATCCTTGTTCTCTAAAATTAGTACCATTAAATATAAAAAGATGAGACGCTAATGAGAAACTGTTAATTTCCAAGGTTATTCAGAATTTTCCGTTTCCAGCTAACATTTTGTAATTCATAGATAAGGTAAGGCACAAAAACAGATCATGACCAATAGGAATAATTGGAAGGAGAGGTTCAGTAGTCTAATTTGAGGGAGAGAGATTACTTTGTCACAAAATCGCTCACATCTTGAAGACTTCTTACATCAGGCACTTGATGATTCTGCACAAACTTTCTAATTTTGCGCGAGACACCGATTGGTTGTTGTGAAAATTAGCTCATGGGCCTCCATGTCCTCTCAAAACCAATTGGCAAGGAGAGGTGTTAACCCATGAGCTTATAAGTTATTCGGATCTTCCTTGGGCACTCGATGTGGGACTTTATATTTCAACACTCCCCCTCACATCGAGGCGGGAGTCAAATTCAAGGCCCGGCGCCCTACTTGGGCCAAACGGGGACAAAGAGTCCACACATCCCGCCTAGGGCGCTCGCTCCGATACCATGTGAAAATTAGCCACGTAGGCTCCATATCCTCTCAAAACCAATTGGCAAGGAGAGGTGTTAACCCATGAGCTTATAAGTTATTCGGATCTTCCTTGGGCACTCGATGTGGGACTTTATATTTCAACAGTTGTAAACTGATTGAATAGTGGCGAAAATCCATTAGCTTTCTTTCTTTACCGTTAATTGATAAATACAATCCTTTGGCAAGATGAAAGTTTGACCTGCAATAGATTTACTGGTAAGAGAAGGAGCAAGATACTCAACATTAGAATTGATTGATCACATTCCTACACCCACAGTGTTTATATCAATGGCCGGAAGATGTTCTGAAACATAATAGTTGTGAGCTTTAGATGTTGTTCTCCAGTCCCGAAACCGAAAGCACAATCTGCATTATCCAATTAAACAAGTTTAGCAAGTGAACAAATGCCCTTACCGACAAAATAACAAATCCGCGACTAACTATGATAGCCAATATATAGATTTCTTAATGCTTCAAACAACACATGAAGAAGAAGATGTTTTGTTTGTTTAATTGGTCATTTAAGTTGTTAAAAGAAATATACCAAGTCTTGAAAAGATCTGCAGGGCATCTAGGCCGTATCTGAGATTAAGCAATATAAGCAGCCAATGAAAAAATTGCATAAATACCATTTAGCATCAGATATAAAGACTTTAGTCTTTCCACAATGACAATACAGAAATCTAGTTTGATATTGGTGGGACGTCTCTCTCTCTCCCTCCTTAAATACGAATATAAGAATTATCATTTATAGCAAAGAAGAAATAATATAGAAATCTAGTTTGATATTTGTTATATTAAACTCATGTTTCTTAGAAAGTGGGTTCCCCCCCCTCTCATACAATTGATTAAGCAAAATAGCAGTTTGTACTTACCTTGAGCTTGAGGGCGGTAAAAGGGAGCATCAACTTTCTTAAATCCATTTGCAATTGCCTGAGAGAACCTGGCAACTTTCCTCTTGCAAAAACAAAGCTTTTTGGTATCTTGTCTCCAATTATGTGATCCACGTTAGCCTGCTTCTGTACAATTGGTTTAACAAAAGGCTTCCTCTTCTTTTCAAACAAAAATATAACTCAAGCTCACTTCAAAAAAAGAAAATGTTCAGAAAAAAGAGCATATCATATTTGGAAATTTTGGCTACTTACAGTCCGGAAACAAGCCATTTCTAATGAAAAAGCTTTTCAATTGAAGCTCAATGCCCTGTTCACCAGATTAAACTGCAACAAGAGTCATATGATTGAATAAAATATAGTAATTTCCCTCAATAAACAATAACAATTTAACTCGGAAAATGCAGCAAATCAATGCTCGAGTTCAATAATTTGAAAAAAAATAAAAATATTGATAAAAGAAAAGAACCTAAAGAAACATGAGAGCTGTCAAAAAATTCAGTAGACAGCTAAAATTAATTGCCATTTTCTCCTTACCTGAACTATCTATAGCGCATATGAAATAGAACATATTTTCTATGTTTCTTAATAGAGTTATTTATAGGCAGTTAGCATAAATTAAGGAACGAGCATACCACAACCATTTTTAACACTATACCCTTAGTATGGTTCCTAGCACCTTCATACAGAGACTACCATCCTCCATTTTGATTGATCCGGGTAAGCCAAACCGACTAATATGGACTCCAACGGCTAATGGGGATTTCACCATGCGTTCGGCTGTCTCTCTTCTTCGTGACCATGGTAACCCACAATTCACAAGAGAGTGCATTTGGGACAAGGTAATTCCTCTTTCGGTTTCTATTTTTATGTGGAAGTTACTTAATCACTTCCTTGCTTTGGATGAGGATAGAATGCGGTTTGGTATTCCTTTAGTATCCCGATGTGTATGTTTGCGCGATATAGAGACATACGACCATGTTTTTTTGCATTGCCCTTTGGCAAAAGCAGTTTGGGTGGAGGCGGCGGCTCAAGGAGGTTTATTATTAGGTGGAAGGCGTATAGATAAACTTCATGATATGATTACTCTGTGGTGTTTTGCTGGCACTTATGATACTAAGCAGGTAATCTTAATTCTATTATGCTCAGCTTGTTGGATTTTATGGAAAGCCCGTTGTCGGTTTGTTTATGAAGCTAAGGTAACCTCACAAACTAGTATCCTAGCTCAATTTCGGGACTATGTTGATACGTTAAAAAGAGCGAAGGGAGTTGGTTTTTTCCCATGGTCTCGGCCAAGGAAGACATTGATCTTAAGGTGGGGATCTGATATTGGTAATGCTCTTGCCATTTTGAATATTGATGGGGCATCTAAAGGGAATCCGGGGCTTGGAGGTATTGGTGGTGTTTTGAGATTACGATCTGGAGATTTCATCGCTGCTTTCTCTAAATTTATTGGTACTGATCGGACTAGTATGGATGCGGAATTGGAGGCCCTCTTGGAAGGTTTGAAAATGTCAGCTAATCAGGGCCTTGCGGATTTAGTGATTCAGTCAGATTCAGCAGTTTTGGTTCATGCTATATCCACAGGTATGGTTTCTTCTTGGAAACTTGATTGTCTTTTTCAGCAAATTCTTTTTCTTTTAAATGCTTGCAGGGTAGTACATGTGTTCCGAGAAGTTAATTCTGTTGCTGATGCATTGGCAAATTATGCTTGTCAAACGCGTTCTTCCGTTTCTTTTGGTGACCTTTACACTTTACCTACACATATTCGCGGTTTGTTGGCTCTTGATAAATGTGGCACTCCCTACATAAGGAGTGTGCGGGATAGGTAGGTTTTGTCTAACTATGTACTCTTGGAGTATAATATAAATACTCCTTTCTTTTATTTTGTTTTCACGATAGCATAAGTTTTATTGTATCATCCCTGATCATATTATAAATGGTCAGGTTTGCATTTTTCTGCATTGTTATCACAAATGTTAGAAGTGGATTTGTTTCCACCTAATTGGAGGTCTTAGGCTTAGTCCCCCTCTATGTATCTTTTGCCTATTTTGGCTTATTCAATAAACGAGTAGGGATCTATGCCAAACCCCCCACCATAACAGGTGGCTTTAACTAAAAAAAAAAAAAAAAATTAGAACAATCTCTAGGCGCATATTACTTTTCTCCTTCTTCCACTAATTTTTCAAAAACAAAAATATAGCTGTGGATATTCATTCATGATCTCACAAAATCACTTTCTTCAACAAGTTAAGAGGATTATGAGTCAATTTCTAGGGCAACCAAACTCTATAATTAATCCAGAAGGATTAAAGTATCTCTTTTGAATCGTAATTTCAAGTTGTAAATTAAACAAACTGAGATTACAAAACTTGCAACGGTGAAGAACAAATAGAAGAAATTCCTTACCTCAGCAATGGTGGAGAGCGCCGCCGTCAAGCGGAGGCGGGAGAGTTTTTGGGGGAGGAGGGGGCTGTGTTTTTTAGGGGTTTGTGGCAGGGAGCTTTGGGGTTTTAGTTTTGTCTGATGTGATGATGGAGAAAGTTAGGGATGGAAAGTCGCACAAGTTTCAGCGTTTTTTCTTCTCAAGCGCACATCCTATGCGTTTTTTTGACTTTTTATATGCTTTTACTTATAATTTTGTAGAGAGGAAAAATCTTGTTGTGTCCGAGAGTTTACAAGACACAAGCAGTGATGAACAAACAACAGTAAGCTTTATTGATTGTTTAATGGAGAACTTTACAGAGGAAATAGCTCAGTTACAGAGTGAAGGGGAGAGAGAGAGAGAGAGAGTAACTGCCAAAAATATCTTTTTAACTGAATGCTAATTGAATCCCTAAATTGATCTATTCATACGGGTACCGGGTCAAAGGAATTACCCGCGCATCAACCCGAATCCCTTTTAATAGCACTGCGGGTTCAAGCCCTTTAGTTGTGTATTTTATTCCAATTTTCTCTCTATATAACATTGCTTCCCCCTTAGAAAGCTTGTAAGCTTTCCATGAGAATGTAGGCCATTGCTTTATGAAGTCTTCAGCATCTTCCCAAGTTGCATCCTCTTTGGGAAGGTTGTTCCAGGCTATTAACCAATGAACTGCAGCTCTGTTGTTCTTCTTAACCATCCTCACATCCAACATCTCCTCAGGTTCAACAACAATCTGACCCTCCTCATTGACCATAGGCAAATCCCTCTGAATCACCACATCTTCCCCCACCTTTAGCTTTAACTGGCTGACATGGAACACACGAATGGATTCTAGCTCCCTCAGGTAGTTGTAACTCATAAGCCACAGAGCCAAGCTTCCTCAGAATTTTGTAAGGCCCAAAGTACTTAAGAGAGAGTTTCTTGTTCTTCCTTAGGGCCAAGGAGTGATGTCTGTAAGGTAGGAGTTTGACAAACACCCAATTCCCTTCTGAAAAGACTCTTTCAGTTCTGCTATTATCCTCCTGCTGCTTCATTCTATTGGCTGCTTTAGCTAACAGTTCCTTCAGAATTACATCCAGTTTCTTCATTTCCTCCAACATACTCCCAACTTCCCCATTCTTCACTTCATCCACCCTTAATAGCTCTCCAAAAACTGGAGGTTTATACCCATACAGAGCTTCAAAGGAAGCCATCTTAATAGCTGTGTGATAACATGAGTTATACCACCACTCAGCCATTGCCAAGTTCTGATGCCAAGTTTGTGGCCTAAGGAAAGAAAAACACCATAGATACATCTCCAAATATTGGTTGACTCTTTCAGTCTGACCATCTGTTTGGGGATGGTAGGCAGAACTCAGGCTTAACTTCACCCCAATGTGAGAAAAGAGCTCTTTCCAAAAACCACTAGTGAAAACACAGTCACTGTCACTTACAATCACTTCATGAAGCCCATGCAGTTTATAAATTTTATCTAAAAACTCCATGGCAACTTTTTTGGCAGAAAAGGGATAAGTAAACCCCACAAAGTGGCTAAATTTTGTAAACCTATCCACCACCACCACCAATATGGAATCCTTCCCATCAAACCTAGGCAATCCTTCTATAAAATCCATGCAAATGTGTGAGAAGGGGTTGCTTGGTATTTCCAAAGAGTGTAGAAGACCTGGATATGACACATGTTCATGTTTACACCTTTAGCAAACCTCACATTTCTTAACTGTCTCCTGAATTTGTTCCTGCAGCCAAGGCCAAAACAATATTTTCTTGATTCTCTGGTAAGTTGCTTGAACTCCATAATGCCCCCCAAGGAATGAAGAATGAATAGCATCAATCACCTTTTCCCTGTGACCTCCTTGACTTCCAACATATATCCTCCCTTTGTACCTTAACACCTCATTCCCATAGGTATAATCAGGTACCTGTTCCCCAAGATGGAGTTGAGCAATCACCTCCTGAGTGATTAAATCTCCTTCATAGCTCAGTTGAATGTCCTCCACCCAATTAGGTTTCACAACTGAAATAGCATTAAATTCAAATTTCCTAGAAAGAGCAACAACAATTTTATTTTCCACACTTTTTTTATACTGAATTTCAAAGTTGAATCCCATCAACTTTGATATCCATTTTTGTTGAGCAGCTGTGCTAATTTTCTGCTCAATGAGGTACTTTAAACTGTAATGATCTGTCTTGATTATGAAGGAGTGGCCTTCCAAATAGTGTCTCCATTTGAGAATGGCTGTCGACAGAGCCATTAACTCTTTTTCATAGGTTGAAAGTCCCAAACTTCTGGGACCTAAAGCTTTACTGTAGTATGCTATTGGTCTACCTTCCTGCATCAGAACTGCACCCATCCCTGACTCACACGCATCAGCCTCAATGATGAACTACTTGGAGAAGTCGGGTAGCGCCAAGATAGGAGGCTCACTAAGTGCCCTCTTCAACTGCTGGAAAGATAATTCAGCCTCAGAGCAAGGCTCAAGAAGACATTATCTGGAAAACTGAAATAACCAGTACCAAAACGATGTGCCCAATAAGTTCCTTGTTTATTTTTTGAGAGAATGGGGAAAAGACAGTGTTGTCTTATTTACTAGCCCTTTCCAAGAAACAAAGGATTGTCTTTCAGAAATACATAATAGATAAAAATCTGCAAATCATATAAACCCAAAGAAGATAACCACATAATTATCACATGCAATGTTGATAGCGGAACTCTTGCAATGTAATCAGTTCACCTGCCGGAGACTGGACTTATGGTCTGGGCTACTAACAGCCAGAAAAGAAACTTGCCTACTGAAATGACAACCTATACAGAATGCCTAGTTACAAAATGGAAAAGCTGAGCCACCTGCTCTCCCTGATGGGTAAAAAAAAAAATCAAGCTCAAGATAATTTACTCCAAAAGTGTCTTAGCACGGACGAAATAAAGAGTTCGATAACTAAAATCATAAAGTACAATCATTAATATTGCAATGATTAAGCAGTGATGATACTGATCGAGTTTTAACCACAAGAGAAGCACTGCTAGTTATTGAACCACGAATTATGCAATTAGACAGTCACTACGATCTGGGTCTGCTCGTGCAACAAAAAATATCCATATTTTTTTCCTGCATGTGCTCATTCAGCTAGGAAAGAAAATAATTCATGATCCTTGATTAATAAAACAGTTATTTACGCTGTTATCTAATCTCAGCAACAGCAGAGTAGTTTAGTAACATTTATGAGAAATTATGTGTGTGTGTGAGTGAGAGAGAGATAGAGAGCAAAGAAAGAGAAAACGGAGGACATACCGTGGCAACAACCTCATATAGAGGGCTGCTGACTTGATCGAGAAAGGACACGCCATTATCTGACACACAACTGGTAGCCGGTGGTGCAACCCGCTGCTGCAATATTTCTTCAAGCTCCCTTCCCATCTGTTTTAAAAGTTCAATGTTCGATATGACTAAGTAAGAACTTCTGCGAGAAAAATTATTGAAATGAAAAATAAAATGAGAAGAACGTCGAAAAAGATTCATAGAGAAAGATCAAATGCAATATATCAACAGCTGATCAGTACAATTCCCTACAATTCCCTACAACAAACCCTCATCTCCCCTCACCCCGAAGCTCCAGCTTCAGTTTTGCAAAGTAAAGGGGAAAAAGAAGGAGAGGGGGAGAGAGAGAGAGAGAGAGAGTTTTCGGAAGACAAGAGATGGCAGAACAAAATGGGCAACATAATACTTTTTGTTTGCCAATTCATTAGGACTAGAACAGAAAATCTGACTGCACGTCAACATCGAAACAGTCAAATGACTTGTTACTTCAGGATGACTTACATGATGAAACATGTAGCAGAGGCATTCCGGAAGAAATTGAATACTGGAAGCCTCACCCCATACCAGAAAGTACAACGAGATCTCAAGAAAAACCTTTTGGACTGCGGCCTCATCCAATATCTGAAGCAAAACAGCCGTAAGAAGTGAAGATATCTAACTAGCAAACACTGACACTTCAAAAGTTCATCAAAATATGCAATAAAATGATACCATGAAGCCATGAAACTTCAAAATATTATTAAAAAAATAATATAAATGTACCATAATTCTAAAACAATAGCTAAAAAAATTCAAAGAGAGAGAGAGGAGAGAGGGAAGAGGGAAGAGCAAGCAAATCATACAAACCGGGAATGAGCAAGCTTAGGAGCTTAGCCCAAAAAAGATCATTTCTATGGTGAATTAAATAAATGCAAAACTGCAAAACCATTCCACACAAACCTTACAAGAGGATCGAAGAGTGCATGACAATGTCCGTGATAAGGGAAAGTTCTTTAGCTATGGCATTTCATCGTAAGAAATTTTGAATATGCTATTTTACAACAAATATTGCTTCATATCGTGGTGTGATAGTGAGTTGATTCAAAATCAGAATGCCAGCATATAGTGTCCCCTGTTTTTCTTTTCACCAACAATAACTCAAACTTGTCATGAATTCAAGTATTAGTTTTATGTTTTTACATTCTTCAATTCCTGCATATTCATTTACATTTAAAAATTCAGCAAGAGTGACTATGCTATTAAAAATGACCGAGAGAGCACATTGCCAGACCGCAAAAAGAAGACAGAACAATACTACCACCATCCTCTGATTGTAATCATTGTATTAGCTTCAAATTTCAGGAAACAAAATCTCATTGCACGATTAAAAAGTAATAAGCAACTTCCTTACCAACAAACAGTATACATAAAACTTACAGGTTCTTCAGGTATTCGAAGTCGGCTCTGCTCATTGACAAGAAGATGAACAACATGCTCAAGCTGATTAGAAACATTATCTTTCTGCCAAAAATCCAGAAATCAAGAAGGAAATAAGCTGGAAGAACAAAGAACGAAATAACATTACCTCTCACAGATAGCATATCAATGATGAAAACGGAAATTCAGGATTAATAAAGTAACACAATGATGAAAACGGAAATTCCGGATTAATAAAGTAAAGATATCAGAACCTAAAGGTGCAAATTTTCATGCATGTTAAAAGGGGAAAAAAATTATAATAAAATCAGCTAAAAGAGATATCGTCTAGTACAGAATGAATTATATTCCACTTAAAATGTAATGAAAAGGATAATTTAAACACCACATTCAACAACAGTAATGAAAATGGGCTACCCACTTGATCTGAAATAGAATCTCCATATTGTGCTTGGCATAAAAACTCAGGAAAGCATTCGACCAGGTACTAATTACCACCAAACCATTAATAATTATGCTAGATCCGAGGTGAGGTAGTCGGCTCATATGCAATCTTTTGTTAATACAAATAGATTAGTGATGAGAAGAAGTTAGACTAAAAAACACGCTTATTTCTAAGGATGTGGGGGATATTCCTCCCTGGAGAACCCAAAAAAGAATGCGGATACAATTGTGGAAAGGAGGGAGTATTTGCTATACATATAGGTGTACACCTACACCAATGAATGATCAGTGAATGGAAACTACCATGCCAACCAGGCACTGGCGGAGCCAAGGGGGGGCCTAGGGGGGCAAGTGCCCCCCCAGTTTTTTCCAAAAAAAATAATTTTTTTTTTTTTTTTTTTTTTTTTTTTTAATTTTAGTATTGTTTTTATAACACCTCGTCCCGTGAACAGTTTGAATCACTTTACGATTTAAAATTAGATTTTTTAGTTCGTGAATTATAGGAATCACATGGTCCATATCACAATCACATTGTTTTTGTAATACCTTATCCCGTGAACATTGTTTATTGTAACAAGTTTAAGTGTGTAAGAGACTATAATATTTATTTAATAAAAAAAAATTACTATTAGAAAATGGTGAACAAAAGTGTGTATAACTTTAATTTATAACTCTAAGTAACCCCTTTAATGCTTCTTCAATGAAAATGAGGCAAATTTATATGATTCAAGATTTAAGTTGGAAAATTTTTCTTGATGCAATTTTTTTTTTTAAGTTTATGAAACACTGATCAGTAGAGTGAAAAGACTATATTGTCCCCCTCCCAGTTGGTCCCTCAAGCAATAAAAGAACGGTTCCCTCACACTGAAGGAGCCAAGGGGCCACTTTTTTCCAAATAATAGTTTTAGTTTTGTTTTTATAACACCTCGTCTCGTAAACATTGTTTATTGTACTCATTTTGAATCACTTTACGATTTAAAATTAGATTATTTAATTCGTGAATTATAGGAATGACACCACTTATATCTTATTAATTTTGGTTAAAATGTGTATAAATCTAGTCGATAAGATTTCATCAAAAAAAAATTTTTGGCTCCGCCAATATTTATATGCTTTTATAAATTTATTTTGTCAATGTTAATTTTGCCCCCCCAAAGAAAATTTTCTGGCTCCGCCACTGCAACCTGAAAACCAAAAGTAAAATGCAGAAAATCAAACATGCCGACACTCCTCGTAGGAGGAACAGGAAAGCTAGGCGGCAATTTTGGCAGTTCCCTGAAGTACTTTATTGCTGTAACTGCAGCTCAAACTGTATTCATCAGTCAAATAAATAAGTACTAGCAATAAAACCCTAGGCAAGAAATAGATAAGTCAACTGGTTTACCTCTGGGAAAAACCCAATGGCATTTTGTTGTCGCAGGAGCATCTAGGGGGATAATGTTATATGCAACAAGATCCTTTGACACAGCAGCATCCTCTTCCATAACGTGTTTCATCTTGAAAATAGAGAAGGAATATGCAGTTCAGGTACTAAATTTAACAAACCATCACAAAAAATATATGATTTGGAAAATGGGAGGGAGAGAGGGATTGAACAAACAGAAATCAATCCCCCGCTTGAGAGTGAACAATAGCTTTGGTACAAAAAAAAAAAAAAAGAATAAAACAATCAGTCAATAGTTCTTCCAACTGCATAAGAAACTTCTAGTCATCTTTCAGTACCAACGACTATTTGCTCAGAATCATAGTAGATTTTAGAAAATAACTCATGATTTAGAGAACTTATGGGATCAGAACACACCTTACTTCAGCATTCTTTATTTCTGCTTTTTTCCCTTCAGGGAATATCTTATATGCTTGTCAAACCTGCACTATGTATTTACCAGCTTGATTGTATTTCCTCTAATTTCCAGGCAGCAGCAAATGAGCTTGTGACCCTAGCATAATTCCCCACTAGTACTACATGAAATTTTGCAACCGAACAATTGGAGAAAAAGTGTTGCAAAGAGCAGATAAAGCACATTGCACCTATAGGCAAACAAGTTCAAGCCAATGCTAGCGATAGACAGAATCAATCTGCAAGAGTACATGATATGTCTCGTGCTTGTAATTTGTCAAAATAGGTGATTGAAATCAGAAGATGCTTAATTTCAGGTATGTTTGACCAATATCTCATAGAAGCAATGTAACTCTTTTTATTTGCAATGGAAAAGGGACCATATCATGAAATTATTTCTAGAGACAGTTAAGAGGTTAAAAAAGAGAAGCAACAGAAATATGCACAAATTTTGCTTACCAAGGGATTAGATTACTTACCAATATTTGATCAAACCATCCCAGACACAGGTTGCAACTTTACTCAGTTCAAGTGGATGCCACTCAGCACCAATGCATACTCCATGACATTTGAGGGTTCTAAAAACTTTGCAACTCTTCCAATCCCAAAACCAGCGCCTGCCTTCACCATCCCCTGAGAAGACGAATCGGCCATCAGGCGAAAAATTAACCTGACAAGCATACCCAGTGGCAATGTGCCCTGCAAATCTCTTCTTCTTGTTGAACTGAAACCTCTCTCTTGTGCTATAGATAAGGATCTGATTATAAAAACTCTGTGCAGCAAGCCAATTCGAATTCGGGTGCAACGAAATGGATGGCATAGAATGCATATGAGGTTCACTCCTATTATTGTCCACGAAAGTGACGGTGTTCACTGCCCCCAAATGCTGATCATACTCCGGAGTTATCTGACCAGTATTCATATCCCATTTCACAATCTTCTTGTCGCTCATACCAGCCAATAGCACATTCTGCTTATCCTCATCCGGATTAAGCCTGACAACATATGGTATCTTACCCGTGGAAAAGGTCGATATCACCTGCCCAGTTTCAGTATCCCAATACTTAATATTCTTATCATAGCTAGCAGTCAAAAACTTGCTTCCATCATTACTGAAACAAATATCCCTAACATCCTTAGAATGCCCCATGTATGTCCTCATACATTTCCCCGAATTATACACTTCCCATATCTTCACCTTGGTATCCATACCTGCTGACAATATCAAATGCCCGTACTTAGGGAAAAACCTAATAGCCGATACATCTTTAGTATGCCCACTCCACGTTTGCACCACTCTTTTTGGTATATAACAATGATCATTAGTGACTCTTCATCATCCAATGGTCAATGACGAATTTGGATGATGAAGAAATGAGACATGTATTTGGATTACCTGAATTGGCCATAGCAACAAAAGATAACAAAATGGACTTGAATGGAAAATCAGATATGTTTCGAAATACCAAATTGAGCACGTATATGTGCTTCTGAGTTGCTGAGAAAGTCACCACCGAAATCTCGATGCCTATCTGAGTATTAGAATCTCGATGTCGAAAAACTCTCAACTCAAAGTAAAGATCCTAAACGAGACTCAAACTTTAATTTTAACAATTTTTCAGATTGCCCCAAACGAGTATCTCACTCAAACCCTAATTCACTATTGCTCTGATACCATGTAACAAAGTAATTAGGAATTGTGAATACTCTAGTTGTATTTCATATAGAACAAGTGTTACATATATATACACTCCTAGGAAAACCGAATAGGAAAGTAAATAAAGAAAAAAAAATCAATAAGGATCAATCAAATCCTAGAATCAATCTAATCACTATAATTGTGTATATACACCTATACAACATGTGCTAATAGGTTGTAACAAGGCCAATTAGTATATATAGTACTAGTAGTATGCTCTCTTTTATTCAAAACTGAAAATTTTCATCTAATTAAAATGCTGACCCCTAAAAATTAGTAAGCGCATGAAAGTTTTTTTTCTTTAACCCCCAAATAGAATATTAGATGCAAAATCACTTGTCTATAAACATAAGCACTTATTTAGATCACCTAGATAAAAATAGAAATCAGAAAATATGAATTTAAAGATTAGATGAGACGTTTCAACATAACCATTTGATACAATTAGCAAACGCATGCAGAAATAATATATACTCTCCAAGGTTACCACTGAAAACCCCCGACTCCCTCAACTTCATTGCCTCTTCCCGCAGCTTGTCTGCATTATTCTTCTCTCTATAGTGCCTATAAAATTCTTGTAGACGAGCAATGTCCTGGCTCCTGTCAATGCTTCCACCATCCCTCTTGGCCAGTTTTTGCTGCAAAATAGACCAACTGCATCAAGAACGCATATTTCTACACGTATAGTTGTATGAACTACCATATATTTACTAACTAAAGTAAAAAATTGATTTATCTGAACTAATAATAGGTCAGAAACTGATGTCCTGAAAAATGTTTTACTTGTGCCCAAATGACAAAAAAACACACTAGCAGAGTTCCCAGGACCTCTGGGTCGTGGGCATAGGCAAGCCCCACTGGGCTGTGACCTTATTGATATTAAGATATTGTATGACACTTGGAGTCTCACAAAACACTTTCTAGGAACCTATTGGCACAGAACCCTCATCATGAGAATCAAATATTGACTTCATCGGAATATCTACAGTTTTCCCTTCTCCTTCTGTTTAGAAATTCAGGAAAAAAGAACTAAAGTAATATCACATAATTAGTTGGCCTTCTCAACTCCTTATTCTAGTTAGGGTGTTCTGTTTCAACCCAAGTTTATGAATAAGCAGGCCATAACAAAACTACATGTGTACATCATGACAGATGGAAAAGCAAAAATGAGCAGAAAAACAAGAAAAAGTAAACGAGAGGCAAGTGAAACACAATCAGCACATACATATTCTTGAAATCCGGGGATCTTCCTCCTGAATTTCATTAGCAGCTCTTAGAATGTCATCTATGTCCCGGTTATTTGCAAGAGATGAAGGGACATTTGCTGCAATACCACCATTTGGTCGCCCATATGCATCAACACCAGTCCTCCTTTGCCACCTTAGTGCTGCACGCACCAAGTTAAATCTAACTCTCATAGAGCATATAGAAATTAATGTTGTAACCTTCCCAGTGCACGATAAACACTGATGCCATCAAGAGAATCATCTAACGAGGATGTTCATTAATGTGATCAATGTACAAGATCTTATCAAGATAGGATTCATACCTGTCAAGGGTACCGCTGATTACGAATGTGAAGCCGGCTAAACAGAGTCTGGAGCACCTTCCTGACACCCAGAAAGACCAAATCAATTGAATCAACAATGAAAATAACAGTAACAAAAACAATGTAAATCAGCTTTAAGTTCTCAAACCTTTTCTCCTTTGTGAGGAGGATCTTTCCTTTCACCAAAATTCATAAATCCCCCACGCCCTCCACCACCTCTGCCTCTTCCATTCCCAGAAGAGACCTTGTCATGTTGCTTCATGAACCACTTTCTAATGTCTGACTGCGAACCCAATTAAAATTTCAAGAAAAAGGGAATCAAAGGCAACCCCTTTCACACACACACAACAAGACTGAAAATTTGTGAAAATTTACAAAAATAAAGAACAACTTTTTAATTTAAAAAAATACAAAAAACAGCAAAATTATCAATGCCCGAACTCACGGTTTTTGTACTCGTCACAAGCCCAAATTTTTCCTCCTTCAAGAAAACACCTGAAAATTCAATAAATGTATAAAAAAAGATGAGAATTTTGAAAATCACAAATCAAAATTAATCATCAGAATATCAGTTACAAAGAAATACTCGTGCATAAAACCAGAAAACAACGCCCCTAGAAGGAAAAAAACAATTTTTGGGAGCGGTAGAGAGGTTTTCAGATAGCGGCCATTACTACGATATATAAAGAAGGGACAATAGCGGATAATTACTGAACTGAGACGAAGAGAGCGGTAGAGAGGGATGTTGGGAATTCTATTCAAAATAGGAAAAGGAAGTCGAGAAAGACGCGCCATTTAAACGTTGGGAATAAGAATAGACGTTGGCCCAACCAACCTTTTCTGGCGGTTTTTTCTTTTTTTATTTATTAGAATTATTTTTATGGAAATATCCATCTTCTATATATATATATATATATATATATATATATATATATATATATATATATATATATATATATATATATATATATATATATTCAACCTTTTCTAATTTTGATTGGTTAAGGATAATTAAGATTAAATAAATTAATTGAAAAATAATTTTTATCTTAATAAAATTTATTCAAAATTTAAAGTGTTACTTTTTTTTAAAAATTCTAAAATATAATGATAAGAGAATGTTAAGAGTATTAGATGAGTTTTAAATTTTAAAATTAAGGAAGATAATATATTTAATGTAGATTATTATATCATACCAAAAATACTGTAAGTTTAGATTTGTTAAAGATCGTGGAAAAGTTTACTTAAATTAACATTCCATTGAAAAAATTAAATAAAATAGCTGTCAAATTAGAACTCGATTATTTGTTTTCATCAAAATTAGAATGATTACAATACCTTTTCAGCTAACAATTTCAATATAGGATGAAGAACGAGAAAATTGAACAGGTATTTTACCCTATTACTTATAGCTTAAAATGAGTTCATAAAAGCTGATAAAAAAATATCATCAAAGTGTTCAGAAAAACTGAGCCCAAAAAACACAATCAATGTGATTTTTAAAATAATTTATGCTGAAATTAATTTTTTAATATTATATATATATATATATATATATATATATATGGAAATGATAAACAGCTAAATAAAATTGGCTAAAAAACGAAATTAAATACTATTCATCCATATTGGTATAAGGGATTCACCCAATTATTTGCCACTAATTTTGCCAATTAATTAACTAAGTTTTAGCTCCTTACCACTCCTCATATATATTACAACTTTTTAGTTATATTTTGTCACGTGTCATTTTCTAGGATTTTATGTTTTATAATTATTTATAAAACTTTTGATTGGAGCAACAAATGGAACTATTTTATTTAAAATGGGGGGAGGGGATTCGATCCCACAACATGCGGCTCGAATGCCACACCCCATTGTCATCTACTCTGGCAAGTGTTGGCAACGACTTTATTCTAATTTAACTAAACATTTACACGATTTCTAACAAATTTAAACTAACAGTATTTTTGTAAAACTATTTTATTTAATTATCTAATGGATTTTCTTAGAGTTTTGGGGGGTTTTTTTTTAATTAGTTTAGTAATTTTGATTGGTTAAGGATGATTAACATTAAATAAATTAATTGAAAAATAGTTCTTATCTTAATCAAATTTATTCAGAATGCAATTTCATTATCGATATTCTTTTCCCAAATTGTGAGGTAATCTTTGAACTAATATATATTCCATGATTCTTTTCTTTTGTATAATGCATATGCATAATACTTGAATCTCAAAAATTCTATACACTTTACAACCAAAACTTGAGTGGTTAGGAAACCATCCGTCTTTTTTTGATTGGGAAGTAGTTAATGTTTTTTTCAAATACCGTTTATTTGCCTTTTGTTAATTAATATTAATCTGCAGGTTTTTCTTGAAGAGATATTATATTGATTACTTACGCTTCCATTTTTTTTCTTTTCCTTTTTCTTTAATCTTATAGTGAAAGAATTGACGATCAACAAATTTCAAGGTATTTTTTTTTTTTTTATTATCATGGATTACTACTCTTGTTATTACTACTGTGCTTCATAATTTTTTTGTTAAATCAATTTCCCCAGTCGTATTGGTAAAGTTAAATATTTGGTCTTTCGAACCTTTTTAAATTTATTTATTCGACGAATGATTATATGAATTCTGCTTAAAAACTCTTTTTTAGAAAATTTAATTAGTTATATTGTACTACAATCTACAAGAGAGCCACATATTCATATCTTTCTAAACTCACAACAACTTAGATAAATATATATTTTTCTTTTTCCCCCAAAAAACACTTGTTCCCTTAAATAAATCTCACCTGTCAGATGAAGTCATCCGACGACCCCTCACAATTTTCACACGCGAAATGTTGAATTCCGCTTAAAAGGTTTTTTTTTGAAAGTTTAATTAGTTATATTGTATACATATATAACCTTTGATGACCTTTTTTTAGATTCTATTGTGATTTTCTTTTTCCACTATATACTGTTTATGTTCATATATTTGAGAAAAAAATTAATAGTGATAACAAATAATATTTCATTAACTTTTCTAGATTTTCTACTCCTATTAACATTTTAGAAAGTTATTTAGTATTTGTTTTTACTATCTAGCTATATTAAATGAAATGTTTTCATTTCTCTATCAAGATTTAATTTCTTTCCTCTTTTGAAAATCTATTTTAAATTCTAACTCTGAAATTTCTTGATTCTATACATATATTTTGTTTGTTAAAGATATTCTCGATTATATTTTTTCATTTCATCAAAGTGTGAAATATTTATTAATTTTCTCTTTTAATTCTCCAACGTCAAAATGTATTATTATTTAATTAATTTTCTTCTCTAAATTCTATTTTGAGTTTCACCTATCTAACATATTCTTGATTATAATGATAAATTGTTTGTTCCCCTGTGATGAGACCACTCAAGGTTATGTGTCTAAATTGTTTGAGTTAGTTTAGACACATAAAAAGAAAATTGGGAATGATTCTTTAGTTAGAAGAATAAGCTTGTAAGAGGTAGATGGAGACAAGATAAAGTGTGGATTGAAATAATAAAGAGTGATATGGTTGTAATAGATTTGAATATTTTATAGTCTTGGACGTAAAGCAATTAAGAGAATGTATTCATATTAACGACCACGCGTAATTATATCTTTGATTCATGTAGGCGACCTTCATTACTTTGTATTAATACTTCTTCCTGTTGTTGTTATATTGGTTAATCACGTAAAATTGTGTCCCCGTGCATAGCACGGGTCCTCATGCTAGTACTCTTATAGTGTTTACCATTACATGACTGTTCACTATTGCTAAAAGACGTTGATAAAAAAAAGTAATACCTCCGTTCTTAACTACATTTCACTTGTTTGTATGTTCTAAATTAGTTGATATATTTCAAAATTTAATTAACATTTATTATTATTATTTTCAATTTTACCCTTATTCAACTTTATTTAATATTTTAGTTTTTCAACAATTCCACACTTATGCATATCAAAACATACTTTTATAACTATAATTAGGAGTATTTGAATTTTTTCTTCGTAATTATTGTTTTTCAATTGTTTTACTGATATGTGTGAAATGTATCAATGATTTATGAACAGTTATAGTGTTTTTTTGCGATTATTTTATTTTATTTTTATATTATAAGTTGGTCTCAACCTGGCCATTAATTTAGGGATTACTAAATTAGATGTGGAGATGAATGCTAAAGTTATTATTGGTCTTATCTTACATGCTAATGTATCTACTTATCCTATGTTTCCTATTTTTCATGATTGCAGGGTTCTATCGGGGAAGATATTGGAACATAGGCTATCTCATGTTTACAGGGAAGCAAATGCTTGTGCTGACAAGTTGGCTAAAACTGGAGCTTCTTTTTTGTCTTCTTCTTCCATTACGTTTCAATCTACTCCCTCTTTTGTAAGCTAATTAGTGGCAAGTTTTGCCTATGATGCCTATTTTGCGAGATTGGTTTTCTAATAATATTATAGGGAGGTGGTTGATCCGTCTTTATTTTTAATATATATATATATATATATATATATATAATTAAAAAAATTAATTTCAGCATAAATTGTTTTAAAAATCACATTGATGGTGTTTTTTGGGCTCAGTTTTTTCTGAACACTTTGATGATGATTTTTTTATCAGCTTTTATGAACTCATTTTAAGCTATAAGTAATAGGGTAAAATACCTGTTCAATTTTCTCGTTCTTCACCCTATATTGAAATTGTTAGCTGAAAAGGTATTGCAATAATTCTAATCTTGATGAAAAAAAATAATCGAGTTATAATTTGACAACTATTATCTTTAATTTTTTCAATTGAATGCTAATTTAAATACTTTTTTGAAAAAACATTAACTATTTCTTAACTACATTTCACTTGTTTGTATGTTCTAAATTAGTTGATATATTTCAAAATTTAATAAACATTTATTTATTTATTTTTCAATTTTACACTTATTCAACTTTATTTAATATTTTAGTTGTTCAACAATTCCACACTTATGCATATTAAAACATACTTTTATAACTATAATTAGGAGTATTTGAATTTTTTCTTCGTAATTATTGTTTTTCAATTGTTTTACTGATATATGTGAAACGTATCAATGATTTATGAACAGTTATAGTGTTTTTTTGCCTTTTTTTTTATATATTATAATTTGGTCTCAACCTGGCCATTAATTTAGGGATTACTAAATTAGATGTGGAGATGAATGCTAAAGTTATTATTGGTCTTATCTTACATGCTAATGTATCTACGTATCCTATGTTTCCTCTTTTTCATGATTGCAGGGTTCTATCGGGGAAGATATTGGAACATAGGCTATCTCATGTTTACAGGGAAGCAAACGCTTGTGCTGACAAGTTGGCTAAAACTGGAGCTTCTTTTTGTCTTCTTCTTCCATTACGTTTCAATCTACTCCCTATTTTGTAAGCTAATTAATGGCAAGTTATGCCTATGATGCCTATTTTGCGAGATTAGTTTGTAATTATATTATAGGGAGGTGGTTGATCCGTCTTTATTTTTAATATATATATATATATATATAATTAAAAAAATTAATTTCAACATAAATTATTTTAAAAATCACATTGATGGTGTTTTTTGGGCTCAGTTTTTCTGAACACTTTGATGATAATTTTTTATCAGCTTTTATGAACTCATTTTAAGCTATAAGTAATAGGGTAAAATACCTGTTCAATTTTCTCGTTCTTCATCCTATATTGAAATTGTTAGCTTAAAAGGTATTGCAATCATTCTAATTTTGATGAAAACAAATAATCGAGTTCTAATTTGACAACTATTTTCTTTAATTGTTTCAATGGAATGCTAATTTAAGTAAAATTTTGAAAAAAACATTAACTACTTCCCAATCAGAAGAAGACGGATGGTTTCCTAACCACTCAAGTTTTGGTTGTAAAGTGTATAGAATTTTTGAGATTCCAGTATTATGCATATGCATTATACAAAATAAAAGAATCATGGAATATATATTCATGGCAGTCAAAATCGCGAGTCGACTCGTAGAATCGTACGATTCTACGAGTTTTAAGGGGTGGACCGAGTTAGATTCTACGTAGAATCGGAATCTGGTAGAATCGGAGTAGAATCGTTACGATGCTACGATCCTACGAGTCTACTATTCCCTAATTTTTTTTTTTTCTTTTTTTTGCTGAAACACTTTATATTTTTTTTTAATTTTTTTTATCATTTCTTATCCTTAGAACTGATACTTTAAGATGTATACAAATTTATATATCTCACGAGATATTTGAATCTTAATTACAAATAAAAAATAAGCACATTTTAGTAATTAAATTAACTCCGATTGACATTTTTCGCACATTTTTTTTCCTTTAAGACACTTTAGAGATGATTTGGAAATAACTATTTAGTTTCAACTAAGGTAATTTGGGTAGAGAAATTGTGCTTTTATATTTTAAAATTGTGATTGAAATGTTTTTCAATGAGTACATATATATTTTCAAATAATTTTTTAATGTAAGTAGGATCGGCGATCCGAGTTACGATCCTACGATCCTTATATGCCTTCCGATTCTACGTAGAATCGCGAGTTTGACTGCCTTGTATATATTAGTTCAAAGATTACCTCACAATTTGGGAAAAGAATATCGATAATGAAATTGCATTCTGAATAAATTTGATTAAGATAAGAACTATTTTTCAATTAATTTATTTAATGTTAATCATCCTTAACCAATCAAAATTAGTAAACTAATTTTAAAAAAAAACCCCAAAACTCTAAGAAAATCCATTAGATAATTAAATAAAATAGTTTTACAAAAAATACTGTTAGTTTAAATTTGTTAGAAATCGTGTAAATGTTTAGTTAAATTAGAATAAAGTCGTTGCCAACACTTGCCAGAGTAGATGACAATGGGGTGTGGCATTCGAGCCGCATGTTGTGGGATCGAATCCCCTCCCCCCATTTTAAATAAAATAGTTCCATTTGTTGCTCCAATCAAAAGTTTTATAAATAATTATAAAACATAAAATCCTAGAAAATGACACGTGACAAAATATAACTAAAAAGTTGTAATATATATGAGGAGTGGTAAGGAGCTAAAACTTAGTTAATTAATTGGCAAAATTAGTGGCAAATAATTGGGTGAATCCCTTATACCAATATGGATGAATAGTATTTAATTTCGATTTTTAGCCAATTTTATTTAGCTGTTTATCATTTCCATATATATATATATATAATATTAAAAAATTAATTTCAGCATAAATTATTTTAAAAATCACATTGATTGTGTTTTTTGGGCTCAGTTTTTCTGAACACTTTGATGATATTTTTTTATCAGCTTTTATGAACTCATTTTAAGCTATAAGTAATAGGGTAAAATACCTGTTCAATTTTCTCGTTCTTCATCCTATATTGAAATTGTTAGCTGAAAAGGTATTGTAATCATTCTAATTTTGATGAAAACAAATAATCGAGTTCTAATTTGACAGCTATTTTATTTAATTTTTTCAATGGAATGTTAATTTAAGTAAACTTTTCCACGATCTTTAACAAATCTAAACTTACAGTATTTTTGGTATGATATAATAATCTACATTAAATATATTATCTTCCTTAATTTTAAAATTTAAAACTCATCTAATACTCTTAACATTCTCTTATCATTATATTTTAGAATTTTTAAAAAAAAGTAACACTTTAAATTTTGAATAAATTTTATTAAGATAAAAATTATTTTTCAATTAATTTATTTAATCTTAATTATCCTTAACCAATCAAAATTAGAAAAGGTTGAATATATATATATATATATATATATATAGAAGATGGATATTTCCATAAAAATAATTCTAATAAATAAAAAAGAAAAAACCGCCAGAAAAGGTTGGTTGGGCCAACGTCTATTCTTATTCCCAACGTTTAAATGGCGCGTCTTTCTCGACTTCCTTTTCCTATTTTGAATAGAATTCCCAACATCCCTCTCTACCGCTCTCTTCGTCTCAGTTCAGTAATTATCCGCTATTGTCCCTTCTTTATATATCGTAGTAATGGCCGCTATCTGAAAACCTCTCTACCGCTCCCAAAAATTGTTTTTTTCCTTCTAGGGGCGTTGTTTTCTGGTTTTATGCACGAGTATTTCTTTGTAACTGATATTCTGATGATTAATTTTGATTTGTGATTTTCAAAATTCTCATCTTTTTTTATACATTTATTGAATTTTCAGGTGTTTTCTTGAAGGAGGAAAAATTTGGGCTTGTGACGAGTACAAAAACCGTGAGTTCGGGCATTGATAATTTTGCTGTTTTTTGTATTTTTTTAAATTAAAAAGTTGTTCTTTATTTTTTGTAAATTTTCACAAATTTTCAGTCTTGTTGTGTGTGTGTGAAAGGGGTTGCCTTTGATTCCCTTTTTCTTGAAATTTTAATTGGGTTCTGCAGTCAGACATTAGAAAGTGGTTCATGAAGCAACATGACAAGGTCTCTTCTGGGAATGGAAGAGGCAGAGGTGGTGGAGGGCGTGGGGGGATTTATGAATTTTGGTGAAAGGGAAAGATCCTCCTCACAAAGGAGAAAAGGTTTGAGAACTTAAAGCTGATTTACATTGTTTTTGTTACTGTTATTTTCATTGTTGATTCAATTGATTTGGTCTTTCTGGGTGTCAGGAAGGTGCTCCAGACTCTGTTTAGCCGGCTTCACATTCGTAATCAGCGGTACCCTTGACAGGTATGAATCCTATCTTGATAAGATCTTGTACATTGATCACATTAATGAACATCCTCGTTAGATGATTCTCTTGATGGCATCAGTGTTTATCGTGCACTGGGAAGGTTACAACATTAATTTCTATATGCTCTATGAGAGTTAGATTTAACTTGGTGCGTGCAGCACTAAGGTGGCAAAGGAGGACTGGTGTTGATGCATATGGGCGACCAAATGGTGGTATTGCAGCAAATGTCCCTTCATCTCTTGCAAATAACCGGGACATAGATGACATTCTAAGAGCTGCTAATGAAATTCAGGAGGAAGATCCCCGGATTTCAAGAATATGTATGTGCTGATTGTGTTTCACTTGCCTCTCGTTTACTTTTTCTTGTTTTTCTGCTCATTTTTGCTTTTCCATCTGTCATGATGTACACATGTAGTTTTGTTATGGCCTGCTTATTCATAAACTTGGGTTGAAACAGAACACCCTAACTAGAATAAGGAGTTGAGAAGGCCAACTAATTATGTGATATTACTTTAGTTCTTTTTTCCTGAATTTCTAAACAGAAGGAGAAGGGAAAACTGTAGATATTCCGATGAAGTCAATATTTGATTCTCATGATGAGGGTTCTGTGCCAATAGGTTCCTAGAAAGTGTTTTGTGAGACTCCAAGTGTCATACAATATCTTAATATCAATAAGGTCACAGCCCAAAGTGGGGGCTTGCCTATGCCCACGACCCCAGAGGTCCCGGGAACTCTGCTAGTGTTTTTTTTGTCATTTGGGCACAAGTAAAACATTTTTCAGGGACATCAGTTTCGACCTATTATTAGTTCGAGATAAATCAATTTTTTTACTTTAGTTAGTAGATATATGGTAGTTCATACAACTATACGTGTAGAAATATGCGTTCTTGATGCAGTTGGTCTATTTTGCAAAGCAAAAACCGGCCAAGAGGGATGGTGGAAGCATTGACAGGGAGCCGGGACATTGCTCGTCTACAAGAATTTTATAGGCACTATAGAGAGAAGAATAATGCGACATAAGCTGCTGGGAAGAGGCAATGAAGTTGAGGGAGTCGGGGGTTTTCAGGTGGTAACCTTGGAGAGTATATATTATTTCGCATGCGTTTGCTAATTGTATCAAATGGTTATGTTGAAACGTCTCATCTAATCTTTAAATTCATATTTTCTGATTTCTATTTTTATCTAGGTGATCTAAATAAGTGCTTATGTTTATAGACAAGTGATTTTGCATCTAATATTCTATTTGGGGGGTTAAAGAAAAAAAACTTTCATGCGCTTACTAATTTTTTAGGGGATCGACATTTTAATTAGATGAAAATTTTCAGCTTTTGAATAAAAGAGAGCATACTACTAGTACTATATATACTAATTGGCCTTGTTACAACCTATTAGCACATGTTGTATAGGTGTATATACACAATTATAGTGATTAGATTGATTCTAGGATTTGATTGATCCTTATTGATTTTTTTTTCTTTATTTACTTTCCTATTCGGTTTTCCTAGGAGTGTATATATATGTAACACTTGTTCTATATGAAATACAACTAGAGTATTCACAATTCCTAATTACTTTGTTACATGGTATCAGAGCAATAGTGAATTAGGGTTTGAGTGAGATACTCGTTTGGGGCAATCTGAAAAATTGTTAAAATTAAAGTTTGAGTCTCGTTTAGGATCTTTACTTTGAGTTGAGAGTTTTTCGACATCGAGATTCTAATACTCAGATAGGCATCGAGATTTCGGTGGTGACTTTCTCAGCAACTCAGAAGCACATATACGTGCTCAATTTGGTATTTCGAAACATATCTGATTTTCCATTCAAGTCCATTTTGTTATCTTTTGTTGCTATGGCCAATTCAGGTAATCCAAATACATGTCTCATTTCTTCATCATCCAAATTCGTCATTGATTCGGGTGCAACAGACCATATGTCGGGTAATCCTAACTCTTTCACCACATATCATCCTCACATGTCACACCCCGTAACCAAGGTCGATGATATGTCAGTGTCTCATTGGTTAATGAAACACCAAAGCCGACAAACAGAGTTACTAAATGGGAATTCAATTATGAAGTAATCCGAAATAAGAGTTCAACAGCGGAAACTAATTATTACAAATGAAATTGTTCAACGATACTAATAATAAAATAAACTAATCTTCTTGATTTCATGAAATTGGAGCAGCTAAATAAACTAATCTTCTTGAAATTGGAGCAGCTAATCTTCTTGATTTCTTTGCGAGATTCTTCACCCAAATGGATTCACAAGCTTGCGCTATTCTCGCATATTTCTTTTGGTATCTTTGGCTGCGACGGAATTCCCACATCTTTCAGGAAGGATCACCAAAGATTGGGAGATTGCTCGTCAAGTCTACGCCTCTGCGGATGAATATTGTTCTTTGACTTCTTTAGCTTTGAATGGGCAGGTGGTGCAAGCCGGCGATCTGAGATGGGTACCACCCGGAGAAAATGAGTATAAACTAAATTGCGATGCCTCTTGGACAACATTTTTGGCTAGTGCAGGGGCGGTTTTGCGGAATTTTCGTGGAGAGGTGCTGGGTAGCATGTCGTGTCCTTTGCGACATATGGTTTCACCCCTTCATGCAGAGCTGGTTGCCCTTTTGGAAGGTATACGTTTTGCCAAAGATTTTGTGAACACAAGATTGATAGTGGAGACAGACTCTATGGAATCCGTGAGTCGATTGTGTAGTGGCGAAGAGGATTTATCTAATATTGGGCACATTGTGACAATCGTGAAAGAGGAACTTTTAGCTTTTCCTTCTTATTGTGTCCGGCATGTTCGCCGTGATAACAATGTAGTTGCGCATTTATTAGCTCGATATGGCACATCACTAGAGAACGCTTGTACGTTCATAGATGGTGTAATCGCTTCCTGTACTTCAGCTGTTCTTTCTGATATGATATAAACAGTCTTTTTCCCTATAAAAAAAAAGATACAATTTTTTTTTCTTACATTCTCCGGAACAAAACTCTCAATTTCGTCAAGAGACTGGCGTCCCAATAGGGGAGCACTCTGCCTGAGACTGTACACAGTCCCAGGTTCGACACCCCTCCCCGAAGAAGAAAAAAAAACTCACTTTCAACCCCAGCATCCCCTTTAACAAACCATTTATTTTTTCGATTTCCTAAACAAATGCTCAAACAAAATTCCAATCCAAATAGAGGGATTTATATATATCAGTACTTGAATGAGTATATTTATATATACATATATGAAATTGCTTGAAGAAACAAGAATCCATTTACCTATGAAGAAAGATTAGCAAGCATGCATAACCCATCCAAAACCATTTTGTTCATTTAAACTCCAAAATAAATCTCTCCTAAATAAACAGTCTAAAAAAGCTCGAGATATATAATCAAAAGCCAGCAGAATGAGTAACGAAATCTCTTTTTCTCGGTCCAAGATTAGCATCTGGTCCAGGCGAGGATCTTGGAGCAGCAGAGCGATCGTTGTAAGAATCTGGATTATTCGATTGAGAAGCTAGATACTCAAGTGCCACCACAACATCGTCAATGATGGGACGGACTCTCGGCTGCTCCTGGAGACACATAGCAGCTACTGCAATCGCCTGCTGCAAATTCCGGTGAGGAAATCGTCCTTCCAATAGTGGATCAACCATTTGAACAAACTTGCTCTTGTTGCTTAGGAAAGGTCGAGACTGCAATGAAGTAATCGATCATTCATTTATATCGAAAGAAGAAAAACCAGAGATAAAACCAATTGGTTATGTTGCTGAGAAGAATCATGCTGAACCAATCTCACTGTCGGGATACTGTTTGATCAGACGGCCAAAAAAGTTGTGTTCAGTAACACCTGTTCAACAAGGCCTGTTACATAACTTTCTTGACCGTTGGATCGTTTTGATTCGACGGCCAAGAAAGTTGTTCAATAACAGCTATTCAACAAGGCTCGTCACTCGACAACTTTCCAGGCCATTTGATCAAACGATCCGACATCCAAGATTGATTCAGCACGGTGCTAAAAGAAAGCCTGTCAGTACGAAAAGTATGAAGTATAAACTCACCCACACAATTAAATTTTGCTCCCCTGGCTTCTTAGTGCAGTCAACAGCTTTGCGTCCAGTTATAAGTTCCAGCAAGACCACTCCAAAGCTGTAGATATCGGATTTCAAAGTGAGTTTCCCGCTCATGGCATATTCAGGTGCACAGTACCCGTATGTTCCCATTACTCGTGTTGAAACATGAGTATTGTCACCAACAGGTCCCAATTTAGCGAGTCCAAAATCTGAGAGCTTTGGATGGAAATCATTGTCCAACAATATATTCGATGATTTCAAATCACGGTAAATAACAGGTGGATTTGCAGAGCCATGAAGATACTGTAGGCCACGAGCAGCACCAAGTGCAATCTTTAATCTGACGCTCCAACTAAGTGGCTCCACACCAGGATCTAAATCTGAGAATTAAAATAGGCATGATAAAACTATTGATACTCAATACAACAAAACAATACAGATTCATACATAGGAAAGAGATTTTAATGCGGCCAACTAGAGAAAGAGAAAGAAAGTTCGCCCCTTTTCATACTTTGGAATTTGGATACCAATATCATTTCTGCTTCTGATGCTTTTTTTCAGTTAGGAAAGTCGAGGATTCTGGTCAACGAAAGGAGAAGGGAGAAAACCATTGAATATACACTTGGTACCAATTAGCATTCTATTTTACCAGCACAAAACACCCTCCATAAACGCCTTAATGTAGCTTTGTTACAACCTTATTTTCCGTCACAACGCAATTAACTAAGCATGAAAATGTCATCAATAAACCTAGGAAGTATAAGCTTTTGAATCTATTTGAATTCACAAGAGAGCACAAAAAATCCAGTCCTTTAACCCATGATTGAAAATTATGCTGCGAGTACGTGAACCACAAGAGTAGCCACCCAAATTACATTGCCTTAGATCAAATAAAAAAAACGAACATCCAAAAAATGAAAATGAGGGGAAGAGATCAGACAGGGAGACAGAGAAAACATGAAGCAAACCATGCGTTTATCAGACATCTTATTTCCTTTCAACCCTCAAACGTTTCTATTTTTCCACTGGCTTTCCATCTGTGATAGGGCGAAAGAATTGGGAAACGAAATAAATTGTGAACAACTGTAAACTTCACATTGCAAAACATTTACCAAAAATGTGATTTTCCAAGCTACCGAGAGGCATGTACTCATACACCAAGAGTCGCTGATCACCATCAGTGCAATACCCGATCAAATTGACAAGATTTTGATGGTGCAAGAGATTCAGCATAAGAACCTCCACAATGAACTCCTGATTCCCTTGTAGACCTTCAAGATTAAGTTGCTTGATAGCAACAATCTGCTCATGGGACAGAATTGATCAACATTAAAATAAGCAAACAGTGGGTGTTTTGAACAAATAGCTTGCATATATAGATATGAAATATAACTCCTCTGTTTATTTGCTTTCTCTCAAGATTCACCTACAAAAATCCTGTTTTTTCCCTAATCTCTACTCAGGGTTATTCATTATCTTGTCAACCGGCTAATGCTGGTATGTAGAGGTACTTATGAAATAAAGACATTTTGGTCATCTCTGTGTAACTAATCGAAAACTAACCGTGCCACATTCTAGACGACCCTTGTAAACGCATCCAAAACCCCCTTCTCCAATCAAATTAGCTTCTCGGAAATTCCGAGTAGCAGTTGCAAGTTCCTTAAATGTGAAGCTACGTGCCACACAGACCTTCTGAGCATGGCCTTCTTTTCCCTTTTCGCACGAATAACCATTTTGTCTCCGATTTCCTATAATCAAAACAACAAAAATCAACAAAATTTGAACAGAAAGTTATCAACTTTTTCATTGCCAAACTCATAAATTCTCCAATAATCAATAATTCCTTACCCTTTCTATCTGAAAAAGACTTCCTCTTTGAACTATCTGCAAAAACCAAAATTCAATCCAACAAAACAATTACATCAAACAACAATTTATATTACAAAGAAACAACAACAACAAAACAAAGAATGTAATTAAGGAAAATTACCTGAAACATCGGCATATCTAGGGGTCATATCTTCATCATAATCTCTAACATCCTTACGGACAGGTTTCATACATGAAAAACAACGACGCATTTTTGCTTTTTTTTTTTCTCTGCTTTATTTTACCTTGATTAATCAAAATCTATGGAAATAAAGAGAGAAAATTTGCACAAAAAAACAGAATCTTTTTTCCTCCAAGATTCTTCCTTTACCTCAAAACTAACTACATTACTCTAATCAATCAATCCTTACTAACAAAAAAAAAAACTTAAAGGAGAGAGAAATCCCTTCCCTCCCCTCTAAAAAGAAACAAAAATCAAAGGAAGAAACCCTAATCCAAGAAAGTAATAATAATTCACAGATCCACAATAAGAAAAAATAGGCATTTCAGGAAAAATTTCAAAAGGAAACAAAAAAAATAAAAAGTCCAACAAACCCTTTAACTAATTTATTAATTACACACAAATTCTGACAAAATTATACACCATGGAAACAACCAAAGGAAGTAGTAAATTATCGGTTTTTACAACAAACAAAAAGAGCCCAAGAATAACAAGATTCCGACAAAAAAAGGGAAATAAATCCCGGAAATTAAGGAGGAACAATGACCAAGGAACTGAACGGAAACTATGAATCTTTATTATTATGACTCGGGTTTGATGAATTATAATTATTTCTAAAGTTTATTACAACCAAGACCGCCTTTTAAAACGGCAATTTTACCGGTTGCGAGGGAATAATGATTTGAAGGACTTTTGGGGGTGGGCCTAATGGTAATTGTGGAAGGAAAGGATGGAGGCAGAATTTAGCCCGACTCGAAGGGTCCCACCTTCCCTATAGAGTTAGTGGTATAATTTAAATTGTGTGATATATTAATTAGTTTCATCTAATTAATATTGTACATCAATAATAATTTAGAAGAAGTTAACTCTTATACTCGATAGGAATCGATTCTCACACTCCTAGCAAAAGCAAGACTAAATGGATTTTGGAGGAGAATTATGAAATTGTGGTGGTGGGAGGTTGGGGTTTGGGGAGTGGGGTATTAAAGGAGGTTGTATTCGTTTTCATTCCAATCCGGCTTTTATGAGGAAAAGTAAAAAATTAATATATATATATATATATATATATATGCAGACAAATATATTTAGACATAAAATTAGAATATATATTCTTAAAAAATATAATAAGTGTTGTAAAATTAGAATATATGTCTGTTTAAATTAATTTAAATTGTCAAAATTTAATCTGACAAATAAAGATAAGTCACACACATTCGCAACTTAATCCATTCCGTATGGAGCCGGTTTTCATCCACTAAAACAATAAAACAAAACCAATCAAACCTTTGGCGGTTGCATTTAAACGTTGTGGTGGAGAAGATGGGGTTGTCAATTGCCTATCTTGTCCTTCTTGTTTCACTTTTTTTTGCTAACACGACACTCACCTCTATCTTCTTCTTCTCCTTCTTTTTTTTTTTTTGTGTTTATATTTTTTTTTATGAGATAATGTTCTCCGTTACAAATATCTCTGATAATTAACTTTATTATTTTTCTTGATTTCTTTGTCTTTAATTCTTTTTACTTTATTTGTCCTACTCCTATGAATTTAGACAGGAATTCCAATACTAATAGAAGCTCTTACCTTTTCGTCTCCGTGTGACTGTCAATTGAATGAATAAACAGATGTAACGTATATCCTATCCTGTTCCGGTCATGGAATAGATGAAATAAATCTAAAAATGAATTTTTGTTCAAGAATGAAATCTTATTGTAACTGTCCATATCCGTTTCATCCTTCGAAATCATATCACATCCCGAAATTTAAAAAAAAATATATATGATTGAAAGATAAAACATACGCAAAATACGTAGTAACATCTCGAGGGAATGTTCTACTAAACTCAACTTTATAAATACTCAACTTTATAAAAGTTTTCATCAAAAGAAAAACTTTATAAAAGTTGAGAAGAAAAAAAAAGTCAAGCTAAAACAAAGACTTTGCCAATTGTCAAAAAAATTATCCGATGACTAAAAATAACGAACAATTATTCTTAAAAAATACTTATAATCCATTTAAAAATATAAATATTTTTTTAAAAAAATCAAATAAAATATCATATTCAATAATTGAAATTTATTAGGTAGGTCGAAAACAAACTACTATATTTCACACATGGAAATAGTAGACGGGGGATGCATTATTGGCCGCAGTGGCGACAAATTATAACGTTAGATTCTGATGGATTATCGGTGTTTGGAGATTGCGCTTTCACGTGATAATTTAACTGTCATTTGTTTATTTCTCCGTTCCGTCGATTTTGTTGTGTGGGCGCCGGAAACAAAGGTGTCCTGCATTAATTTTTAATTCCTCACTTAGCAAAAAATAATTAATTCCTCAAAAGGAATCTTATCTTTATTTAGAAATTAGAAATTGCAACAACTGTTGTTTATATTATAATTTATAATGCGATTAAAACCAAAAGTAGTAGGAGTTTCATTGGATCAACCTTATAGCCAGGGACGAAGTCAGTAATTTTGTTTTGGCGACGAAACTACAACAATATGTCGAACTATATATAAAAACGGCAAAAAAAAAAACTTATCTAGTCACACTCGCAATATCAAAACATACTTAGTACTCCCTCCATTCCTAAATATAAGACTCTTTAGACAATTTGAGAAAATTAAGGAAGTTGTCATTTTCACCTAAACTTCCAATATTATCCCCCACCCTCCCTCTCTCTCACTTCTTTGTCATAAAGAAAGGAAAATATTGAGGATATAATTGGAATTAATTATTGACAACTAATAAAATAACCTTAAACGACAATTAATTTGGATACCTAGATATCTCCTAAACGACAATTAATAGGGAATGGAGGGAGTATATTGTTGTGAATATTCGGCATGTTGAAGATTTACTTTAATCATGGGTGAATAATATAAGAAAGAATATTTTACGGAGTATAAAGCCAACCAATATTCATCACTACTTATACTAAATCAGTCTTTAATGTCTGGAGTACAATAAATCTTTGTCTATAGGGGGGGTTCCACCTACAATGAATCTTTGAATACATTCTGATATTTACAGCTTGTTCTTTCTTCTTCTATAACGACCACCACCTTAAGAGCACCCTCAAATGGCCTATCTGCTGCCCTCCAGGCAAGAAAAGTTACAAAAAAAATGACAAATAATTTACGTTCAAAGCTGTAAAGCTAAGTCTGGCTGCTGGGGCGATCCGATCTGTAAGCTGGAACTAGGCGAACTAGACTTCTGGACTCGAACGTTGAGGTCAGGTGGAAGGCCGCCCAGAGGTTGTCTCTGTTGAGATGCTAATACCTGCTGGAGAGAGTTTCTACTAGAACCTCCTACTTCAGGATGAAATGCACCCCAATTTTGTAGCGATCTGACTTCTTCTGGATTTGCATGGAATAAGGGCACTGGATTTAAAGATGATGTTAGGCCATCTTCCCTTGCAGACGATGATGGTCCAGATGGTGTTGCGATCATTTGAGAAGCATCATAGCCCAACATTGCGTTAAAACCATTCCTGTTAGGGTGAAATGCGGAATTCTGCTGAGCCGGAAAAGAGGATCCCGGTGTTATCCATGGTGAACTGTGACCCTGTTCGGCTGCCTCATTCTGACTGTTCAATCTCCTAACAGCTTCAATCATTTCCTGGGTTGGTTGGCACATCACGGCAGTGTTTACTCCAGGAAAAGAGGGCACCGGTCTGCTTGAGTCACCTTCACCACCTTTCATCAAGCCATTTATTGGTCTCTGCTTCTCAGCTGAAACAGACGATGGCTGAGATGGTGCTTCGTGTTCTCCCACCCACCCAGGACCAAAGGGTATTCCGTCTGGAAGAGTGGACTTCAACTTCCTTGACGCAACTTTCCAGGCAACAGGCCCAAGGTCTGCAGCATAGGTTGCCAGGCTTCGTGCATAGCCATGCTGCTGAAAATTTGGACCTACCTGCATCAATAACAGGAGCATAATTTAGCCGCACTGAATACTGTAAGATTAGCCGATTAAGCGAACCAGCTAAATCTATCTTACTATTGATAAGGAAGAGGACAAATATTGGACCAGTCAATCGACAAAATAAAGTTTCAAGTTTCTAATGCTATTCACCCTCAACAAAAAGTCGAAAAAACTAGACTCGGTAGCCAAGCATTGGCACAGTGATGCAATCCAAGGATATAAAACGAGACAAAAAAGAAGACAGATGGTCAAAATATAAGTAGCGCACTCATTAGTTCCTTCACAAACAAACAGAATTACAAGAAACACGGAACTGAATTAGAAGTTTCTTAAAACACAAACCGGTATAAACCGCCTCGGATCTCTAGGAGCATTAGATAAATATGATTGTCCATTGTCAGAGCCAGAAGGATGGAAGAGCTTGTATGTATCACGCCTGTTCTCATCCACAGAGAAATGTTTCTTTCCATACTTCATGTCAGCCCTCAGAATAGAAGCTACGGAACAGAAGAAGGGGCAACATTAGTCTCTGAAAGACTGAAACCCTATGAAGTCAAAAGGAATAAACTAGATTATGTGCAAATTCGATACCTGGAAACTCGCTGTTCCAATCAACCAACCATTCAGAGTAATTTTCACCATTACGTGGACGGAGAGAAGATGCAAAACCATCATTAGAACGAAATCTAAAAAGTGCAGGAGCCTTTCTCAGATTGTAACCATTAGATCCACTTCCTCTTTCTTCCCCACTAGCAAGCGTTGCGCCTGAAGAATGTTCAAGAGCAACACGATTGTTGGGAGAACTCTCAATAGGCTTCTTCACGTTCTTGCTTGGAGGCCTGCCTCTTCGCACAACCTTAGGTTGTGGTTCACCATCATCACCTTCATGCCTAAGATTCTCAAAGTTTCGCTTAGCCAGCTCTTGTATAGACCGTGCCTATGACGATGCCCCAGGTTGTAATGATATGTAATGAGTAATAATAACGAGTAATAACAGAAGGATTATTCAAATATTTAACTATACCTGCCGATAGTAAACTGTGTCAAGTGCATTGTACTGCGTTGCGTTTGAACATATCAAGAATACATCTTCCTGCATGAATGTTTAGTAGAAAGACGGTCAAACAAAAACTCCAGAGGATTGACTTAAGCTAAACAAAGAATGCACCAAATAATCTCCGAAGTAAACAGGAAACTTATGGTTAAGGATACCCAGTAAACTTAATACATCAAGAAGCAAAGGAGGTTATTGCGCTTTCAACACATCACAACAGATCATAAAAGACCAGATCATCCACTTCTTCAAACCAGTACACTACTATCTTCAACCCGACTTATGTTGCAGATATGGAATGGTGGGGAACCAAAGTCTCAGAGAAATCCTTCAGAATCTATGGAGATAAAATTTGAACTCAAATTGGAAATACAGCTATGTCTAACCCACTCCACCTGAATCTCACTTCATTTTCATTGTGTACAAGAAAAAAAATGCCTAAGCCTACCATGCTAACAAGCCAACTCAAAAAATGGAAGCAAATAGACCATCCATGACTAAAACCACTGGGGCAAACGAAACAAAAGAAAGATTTCTGGGTGTACATCTTATACACAACAAATCTTAAATCTCGTGAGAATTTGGGATAAGTATTTTACTCCCTGCCGTAGAAATGATCCATACCTGATCCTTTCTTAAAGAACAATTGTCAAGTAGCCACACTAAAAAATATTTAGAAAGTGTGGAAGGCACGTCATTGAAGAGAAAAAATGTTACTATATAAGAGGGCATCCGTAATTTCAGCATGTCTTTCTCAAGCTTTTGCACTTCATCAACTACATTACTCTTGAAAAACAGGTAATGATGTCGTTGCAATTATTCTTCATATAAACCAGACATTCAACATATTATTGAAATTTTACCAACAAAATTCAGGATGGACTTGCGAAACACACAAAAAAAACATGAAATTTTATGATGGCAAGTTTGCTACATCATTCTGCAGATATTACAAAGCCAGAGCAACTTTGAACCAAAAACCAACCTCCAATTATTCAGCAAAAAAAATAAAAATAAAAACCCAACCTCCAATTCTTCCAACTTTGAATATCTTCCACTCTCAAGTTTCTTCCTCACTGTCCCAAAATCCATTGGGTGCTCAATAATTTCGTGATAATCAGGAAGCTGCACAAAAACAATTTCAACATAAACACGGGAATGTATGTACAGAACCACTTGACCACAAATATACCAATCCAACAAATACCTCATTTGGATCTACAGGCTCCGAGAAAACTCCACGAGTGTCCTTCCTGCATATAATCAAGAAACAATAATAAGCTAAGCTTTAAAATAAATAAAAACTGAAACAGTAGAAAGAAATGAATATCCTAGTATTAGATAAAAGGCAAAAAAAATAAAAAATGCTGCATACTTTTGAAGCCTATCAAGAATGAAAACCAACAACTTTTTGTCTGGCAAAGGTGTTGTGGGTCCTCGAGACTCCTCCAAGGGTGACCCTGTCCACAAATTCAATGTCCAGAATTAGATTAAAAAAAACAACAACATCATCAAATGTCTGGGAAATTCTCAACAACAATTTCATGCTTTGACTAGGAACTAACCATCTAGGATGATATTGTCCATCGCTTTCGTACCCTTTTCCCCCTGAAAAAATTAATCCAACAAAATCCAGTAGTTAGTCACAGTACACACAAATCCTGCATCAAATTAATACATTCATTCCATAATATAAGTGGTTTAGAACATGTAGCGAAAATTAAGGAAGCAAAAAAGACAAGTTACCTTATTAGTCAAAATAACCATTTTACTCTCTTAAATAGAATTAGTGGTATACAAGTTCCATTCAAAAGAGTAATACTGGTATTTTAACTAACAAAGTATTTTTTTGCTTACTTAATTTTCACTAAATGTCTTAAATATTATGGAACGGAGGTAGTAAATAAATGGGTTCTATATATTTTTCTTTTATCTTAAAACTCTAAAAGAACAAAAGGAAGCAGCAAGTACCCCAAGTACAAGTGATGAAAAATACATTTATAAATCATCATCAAATAAAAGACAAAAAAAAATCAGAACTTTTCTTCAAGAACTGTAAATATCTGTTGGTCTACATAAAGTTCAACAATTGCATCCAACAGAATACATAATAAAATATTAATAATGTCGAAACAACCTAGTCCTCTACAAACATAGTAAAAAGGCAAAAAGCCCCAAAATTATCACAAATATTACTAAATAAATAGCAGATATGTAAAAATAGACCGAGTCAAAACGCATGTTTTTACAAAGCCCAGAGTTTTTTTTTTCAGATCCTAAAAAAGCCCACGGAAGAAAGAACAAAATAAATTAGTTATTGAAACAGAAAAAGATGGGATTTTTATCTCGCGCGAAAAAAATCCCACAAAAACTTTTAAATTAAAAGCGCAAACCCCAAAAAACCTTCCATGAATTTCTTTAATTTTCCAAAAATAGAAAAGATTTAATTTTTTTTTCAAAAAAATTCCAAATCAAAATTCTCACTTGTCAGTTGCTCCAAAAGGAATAGGACTCAATTATTCCCCAAATTGGGGTTACCTGAGAAATAACGACGTCGTTAGATCTACGATCAACCGCATTGATGTTCCGTTTCTTGTTCAAATCTTCGGGCTCCGAATCAGAACCCGAACCCGAATTATCTTCGGAAGATTGCAAATGCTGTTGATTGTTCGATTCTGGCAATTTAACAACAAGCTTAACTTTCTTCTGTTTCCTTTCATCATCGTCATCAATTAGAAAATCAGAAGACCCAGAATTGTAATTAGTAAGGTTCCACCGAGTAGATCGCCGACCCGAATTGGAATTCTTAGAAAGAGGAGTTGTTGGGGTAAGGGTTAGGGTTGTTTTAGTAAATTTGAATTGCTGAAGTTCTTTGCGTTTCTGGAGATCTGCTAAAGAAGGTCTTCCTTTCTTCTTCTTCCTCTTCATCATCTTCCTAATTCCTTCTCCTTCCACAGTCATTTTCTTTTTTTCTTTTTTTTTCTTTTAGTGAGAGAAAGAGAAAACACCAAAGGCGAGGGTGTAGGTGTTATTCTTGTTTTTGTTTTTTATTTTGGGTCCCTTAACTCTTTGGTAATTGTAAAAAAAATAAGTATATTAATGAGTCAAAGTAATTTCCTTATAAACAAGTAAATTAGGAAGATTTAAGATAACTTGATTGACGTATGCATTCGTTGGAAGTTTATCATTGACTATTCTTCCAATCTCAAACTTAAAAAAAGAAACCAAGCAGTTAGCTCAAACTTCCTTAAAACTTCATAATGTTGTTATTCTTCTTTTGAAAAAAAAACAAAACAAACAAACAAAGGTGCTATTTTTCTTTGAAGGTTACAATTAACTATATTTTTTCACATAAAAGAAAAGTATCAACTCTTTAATTTTTTGTTATATTTTAGGTTCTATTGTTTTATGATTTTTTTAAATAATAATAATTATTTTAAAAAAATAAAATATTATAATATCTTGATTACTAAATTTTAAAAAGTAATTTTACTACTCAAAATCGAAAAATAATTTATTAAATGAGGTATTCTAAATACGGCATTATGGGAATCGGGTAGCCCAAGTGGTAAGGCTATCCGAACACGGGATGGAGGTCTCGTGTTCGATTCCTATATCTCCCCATAATGGGACAAAATAATTCTCCTCCTTATGAGGCTTATCTTCCCTCCCCAGGGACATGGGAGCATGCTTCAATCTTCCCTATCTAGTGATCTCTCCGCTTTCTTCGCCTTGCCGCTCAACGGCATGAATGCCCCAAGTAGAAGCTAGACGTATATTCGACCCTTCACCATTTCCTATAGTTCAAAGTGGATATGTCTCTCCATCGTGGTTTCTCGTAAACCATGGGGATTGTCCTCACGATAGGCATTATAGATTACTTTGTAGCGACCGATTAGTTAGATTTCCAATTTCAATTCTTAGATACTCATAGAAAGAAAGTGTGGACGAGTATTTGATCACACTTGATTATTTTAGGTAGAAGAATGTTCTGTGGGCAGTGGCGGAGCTTACAAGGGGCAAGGCCCAAGAATTTTCAATTTTTTTATATACTAGGTATATATATTTAACGGTTTAGAATAATAGAGCTATTTTTTTTAAATGGCCCCCCCAAGAATTTTTAATATTTTTATATACTTGAGTGAAGGCCCAATTTTTTTGAGTGATTTCTGCGTTTGATTGATTTTTGATGATGATATTGATGATAAATTCTCTAATTTAATTAAACCCTAAGACTTAAATCTTTTTCGGGTCATTAAATTCATCCAATTTTTGCAAACGAAACGAGTTTGTAATTGTGATGATATTAATGACTTCAAAAACTTCAATCAAATCTTCAAAAAATCGGGGTAGAAAACTCATTTGATGAGTTGACGAAGAATCGATTTTTTCTTCCGGGGCAGAGCAGTGGGACCGCCGCTCTGTGTTCCACTGACCTAAGACTTTGTATATGTATTCGTTCACAGTATTTTAATTCTTGATTTTCTTACTCCCTGGGACCAAAGGAATAAGGTTGGTCTACGTATTTTTGAAGTATAATTCGTGATAATAGTCAATGCAAAAATAGTCGAGTTTTTCTTCATTTTATAATTTTTTTTGTCATTTTTTTTAAAAATTAGTTTATTTTTCTTTTCGAATATAAGTGTCGTTTAAATTAAAATTTTCTAATAAAATATATAATTCTACCTCAAATATATTATTTTACGCCGTAAGCAAATTTTAGTTCGGCCCCCCCTAAATTCAAATCCTGGCTCCGCCACTGTCTGTGGGGCGAATGGATCGTTCGTGAACAACTTGTACCGTCAAACGGTGAACTATTTTATAGTTCTCCATTTTGATCTATATATTTATATTTTGATCCCAAAAAAAAAATGTGGATATGCATCTAATTTTATCCTTCTGTGGACAATCCCTTAAATTTGGTCCCTTAATTAACAATTTCCAAAACTTAAGATACTAAAATGGGATTAATCCTATTGTTTTCTTTGTATGTAGGTTTGGTACGTGGGAATAACACGAGTGTGGAAGGGATGAAAGAAAGAGAAATTGTGTTGCTCAACGTTGTCGTTTTGTGAGGGAGTTGTTGAGGATGTCTTTTTGGGTCGTGCGAGTCAAACTTTAATAGGCTACGAAAGGTTTTCTCATTGGCTATTTGGGATTTAAACGGCCCAAAGCCTTTTACTACTTTTGCCCCCAAAAATTGAGTCTAAATTCAGTGCGAAATTGATCATTTCATATCTGTTTATATGTGTAAAATACTTTTATTGATAATTAAGTGATTATTATTATTTTTTAAAATAAAAATTATTTGTCATTTTATATGTGAATTCTAATGCATAAACAAACTAATATTTATATTTATCGTTTCATTATTTACAAATCTTATTTTTTATAAGTTATCAGAATTTTCATTAAAAAATCGTTAAAGTTATTTTTTTCGTGACTATTTAAAATGGGACATTGCGATTACGACTTCAATGTGTACTTGCAACGGGAAAATCGCTCTCTAAAACTATATGTATCTCAATTAGTGTTTTGGTTTTCCTCCATCAATTAGTCTATTGCTTATTTGACATTTTTAATACTTTATGCAACTAAACATTTAAAAATGAAGTGTAAAGGTCTATCCAAATATCCAAATTTTAGGGCCAATGATTAGACTGACACTGAAATGGTAGAAAGCACAGAACATGACACTGGAAAAAGCCGGAGAAACAATTTTGTCCAAAACGGAAGTACAACTTCCGTTTTGGGAGAAAACGGAAGTTGGAATTCCGATTTGGACACGTGGCCTCGCGCGCGCGTGGGGGGACATGGCAGCCTAGTGAAAACGGAAGTACCAGTTCCGTTTTCACGTGTCCAAATCGGAATTCCAACTTCCAAATTCCAAATCGGACACCAGTCCACCACAGCTTCATAATCAATTGATGGTGCAACCGAGACAATAGCTAAAGATGGAGCGATGAGCCAAACTCACCCGTGAGTCGGAAGCCGGTAGGGGGTTTTTTCAAAGAAGAGGACAACCGGCGAGGGAGCCATCTGCAGCTTGAGTCGATGGCAGGGAAAGGCTCGCTCCCCAAGAGCGCCAATCCCGGCAGGTGGATGCGAAATAGGCGCGAAAGGGGAGGGACTTAGCTCGTCCTCCGTCGTTTCCGATCTCCGGAGGGGCAATTTATCGAGTATGATCCAAAATACGCGGCGCGGCACGGATGAGGCAATCGTTCAGTAAACCACAAGACCGGCCACTTTCGTAGTAGAGTGGAGTATCCAAAGAGAGTCGGCGGCGAACCGGTTGCGTAACATCCACCGAAACTCGCAAACGGAAAAATATTTCATGAATACGCTTATTTTCACGTATTTGAACCTCCTTGCAATCGGAGAAGGATCGACCAATGCGTGACCCTACCGGAATAGTATAGCAGTCACGGTGATAGCCAAGTACCTGTATCCAGAAATCCTCAAACTTGAAGCAGTCGTCTGATATATTGGCTTGAGGCGTCCAGGATTTGATTACCAGAAGAGAGTCATCAAAGCACCACGGACCCTCATGGAGAACATATTCAGCGTCCAAAGGATCATCAAAAAAGAATTGGAACACATTCCGTCTTAGGCGCACAACTTCAAAATTCTTACTCTTCCAGGAATGCATCATCGCCGCTTTAAGACCTTTAGACGGAATCTCAGCCCGCGCAATAAGCTTGCCGACCAAGGTTCGTCGACATTCCTCCTCACCCTTGGCGAGATCTTCTGAAGAGACCTGAAGGGGTTCGGATTCAACATCAGCAATGGAAAGGGACTGAAGAAGTAGTTGTATACTCTCCCGATCCATAGCAGGCAAAGGAACGGGGGGGCAAGAGGTAGGAGGCGGTGGAACCCTAGGGGAAAGTAGCCGGAAAACCCTAATAAAAGGGAGAGAAGTTTACCCTAATAAAAAGGAGTGTATGCAATCATGATGAGAAGTATGAGATGCCAAATTATTACTCATAATTACTCTATTTAAATTAATTAATTGATCGGACACGGAATTCAACACCAAATTATTTATTTTAGATTCATATTTTTCTCACTAAATAATATAGTTTTACAAATTTTCACAAAAAAAATATCAAACAAAAATAGAATCTAATCACCCAAATATTGAAATAGAAAAATAAAATAAAATTGATGGGAACACGGAAACGATTTGAGGGTATGAATGAACAACCAATAAGAAAGGAATGGTAGGATCGATGACGTGTAATATATTTCGCGTCCCGCCCAAAATCCTAAAAACCCTCAAAAGGGCGTTCCTTCCTTATTCTCTTGCCTTCTCGTTAGCGATTTCAATTTGGGGGAAATTTCCCAAAATAATCTCTATGCTTTTATATTCTTATTATAACCAAAACCCTAACTATTCATACCGACATAGACGCCATCAAAATCTTCTATCCGCTGCCGGTAATATATCCATTCCACATTAATTTACTTTTTTATTTGATTTTTCTATACATTTGTTTGGGTTTAATTTTCCTCTTTTTTGAGCAGTCACCATGAAAGGAGGCAAATCCAAAGCCGACTCTAGAAATTCCGAAAGCAAGTATGTATTTATTTATTTGTTATTTTCTTATTCGATTCAATACTATGGATTTATCATGCTCGAATTTGTTTAGGTTACTATTTATTTTCATTTTTTTTTGACTCGATTTATGTAAGTGATGGATGGAGATTTTAGAATATTACTGTATGTTGATTCATCTTTGCGGTTTTGGATAATGATAATAGGCTTTCTGTGAAAAAGACTACAAAGGAGAAGAAAGCAAAGGATCCTAGCAAGCCAAAAAGGCCCGCTAGTGCCTTTTTTGTGTTTATGTAAGTTGACATTGTTAATTAATTTTGGTTATTAGGAATTTGTTTTTATTTATTAACTTGGATGATTTTATTGCGGTGCAGGGAGCAATTCAGGAAGGACTACAAAGAAGAACATCCCGAGAATAAATCTGTTGCTGTTGTGAGTATTTTGTTTAAGTCGTGTCCTATTGTGCATTTGTATTAGTTATGTGTCGTTTGTTGATTTATTGGTACTTTTTGGATTTATGTTGAGAAAAAATAGGTTGGTAAAGCCGGTGGAAACAAATGGAAGTCATTGTCTGCTCAGGTAAATGATTGTTATTTCCAGTATTTTTTTTTTTTGGATTTGGTTTGGTTAGGTTAATATGTGTAGCTCAGTAACTAAATTACTTTACTAAATATTTCAGGAAAAAGCGCCTTATGTAGCCAAGGCTGATAAGCGAAAAGGCGAATATGACATACAAATGAAAGCCTACAACAAGAAACTGGTAAGTTGTCGATGTTGTTGTTTGATTTCATTAATACATGTCTTTACTGAATTTGTCTGCTTTACGACGTTCATATTAAAATTTAGGAGGGTGGTAATGATGACGAGGGGTCTGACAAGTCAAAGTCTGAGGTCAATGACGAGGGGTCTGAAGAAGGCAGCGATGAGGTGTGTTTCTAATTTCAAAGTACTTTCTGTAAATTTGATAATATGCTGAAAGTATTGATAAATGTTCTGTTCCCTTGTAGGAGGATGATGAGTGATCATGCTGTTTGATGGAATCTGCATCCGATTGTCTTAATGCTTAATCTAAATCTTTTGCAATTTCTTGGCACATTTTGGGCAGTCTAGCAAAACACATATTTACTTATCTCCTTATTTAGTGGAGGACTATTTTTTGGGACTAAATCTTCTTTGTTACTGCTGTTTAACATCTGTAGAGAAATCAGTTTTACTCTGGCAGTTAAGTGAAATGATATGGTTTATGGACATCCCAGTGGAATTACATATTGTGCTGAAACTTCTTGTTTTATCTGTGATACTTGATTCGAGTTTAAGTTGTATGCTCTTGCTAATTAATATTTTGTTTGCGGGTTGTCTATATATTTAGAAAATAATAATAGTCCAGTGTGAGGATTGCATTCCTTCTGGTTTTAGTATGATGGTGCTCTTGGCACCAAACTATCATGATTACCTTTTGTTGTAGTATACGTTTTTCATAGGTTCCGTTGTAGTCTTTTGGTCTTTATTGTATGGTGGCGTCGTGTCTAAGGATTGGGCTTGTCAGGTTCTTTACCAGGATTTAATGTGCTTTTTTTTTACCTTTTCCTAGGCTTGCCATTTCTTGACTTTGTCCATTCCATACATGCTAGGCACAGATTACATTATCTTCTTCACCTATTGTAGTTGTATCGAAATTGAAGTTTTTATTTTCCTTTCGGGAATTTATAACTCTTTACGACTCACCAAGAGGTGTCTTTGCAACCTCTGGATTTATCAAGATAAAGCATATTGAAAGGATTTTCATAGTGTTTATGTTTACCTTCTCGTATATTGATTATTGACCAATCGTTGTTGAACTTGATGATTATAAATTTAGAAAGACTTGTATGGTTAAGCTCTAAAACAATTACTATATTAGTAATTCCACTCCATCTTTTCTTCTTCATGAACATTTCTCTCTTTTTTATTTTTACCATAAACTTCATGCCCGTTATCTTTTAGTGGGCAATGGTCTAACGCATTTGGTCAAAGCAGTTGCCGGAAATTGACAACCATGAATGAATAGACATGTAGTATGATTTAGCCGTGGAATGTTTTGTACCACTCGTGTGTTGAATTTTTGCTCCACTAGGGCCATTATTAAATTTGTCTTACATGTGGATCATATATAATTTTTTTCTCTAAAATTCTCCACATGTGCATTAATTAGGTAACAATATCAACAATCTGAGCTTTGGATAGCTGATCGTGGTCTCTCTCAACCCAATGAAGTCCAGAACTTTTTGTATACAAAAAACAGTTTACAGACGATTTTATCCCATGTAAGTGTATATATTGCTAGTTCTTGTTCTAGATGATCGAATGTTTGTACAGCAAACCAAATGATGAGCAATAAAACTGCAATCCCAAAAGAAACTATATACTTTTAGTTCTAGTTGAGTTCCATTTCTTCTCTTTTTAATTAATTAACTTGTCTAGAAAAAAAAACCAAGAAATGAAGTTAAAAAAAGACTAGTCAAGTTTGGCTGCTAAATCTAAAAAAAGTAGGTTCAACTGTTACAATCACAGTTTCACTCTCATCCATATAAGAGTTGCAGGACAGCCATATATAAACTCAGACGAGGAAAAAGAGGGATTCGATCAAAAGAAAGAATATGTCATCCAGTTCTAGAAAGATGCAAAACAAATTAAACCCAAAATTCATAAGATTATTCCAGCCTTAACACCATGACTAGCAGCTAGCGGAGACAGAAGGTTTTGTTTCTAGAATGCCATATATATCTATCAAGAGACAGAAGTGTGAATCTAACACTGAATATAATTAATGCATGATAAAAAAATGTTTCTAATTATTAAGTGAATTATCTATTTATCACATAATATCGACATAAAATTAAGTGAAAATTAAAACAAGAATAAAATTGAGCGTGGATGAAACAATAAATATCACCACTAAAATAATGCAATATCAAAACCAGTTAAACTCTTGCATAATTGGACAAGTGACAAGCATGTACATGTTTGTGGTGTAGCGGCAGCTATGACGTGTTTGCTTTCAGTACCAAAAGAAAATATCAGCTAAAAAAGCAATAAGCCAACTGGAAAAATCTTCATCGTTACCAGATTAATACAATACCTACTAGTAATTTTTTATCCGACAAAATATTTTTAATATATAAGAGTTCAAAAATAGTTATATCGACATTAGAACCGAATTTGCCTTGGATCCTTAGAAGAGAGAGTGCTTCATAATGGATCCACAATCGGGCGGCCACACCACTTATTGGACGTATATATTGTATGATTGAAGTTGAATTTCAAAATGTTATTTTCTTGAAGATGATAAAAGAATATGGCACCACATATATAGACAATTGTTCATGGAAATGATCGTAACAATATGAAAATGACTGCTAGACATGGGCCAAATGACCAATAAATAAGTAGTCTTCTAGAGAGATTCCTCCTTATAAATCTTAGAAAAGAGACAAATTGGAAAGCATTGTGGAATGATAATTGCTGCTGTTTACTCAACTAATCATACATGTTTTTCTTTTTCTTTAAAGGATATCTGAGTATTTGACTCGACTAATAAAAAAATAAGCATGAAAATATAGTATATTAAAAGTACTTTATTAGTGGTTTGAACTCGATACCTTACTTTGATCATGCACTAGAGGGTCGAAAATAAATTGAGTGAATTTATCAACTAGATATTTTTTCTTTAGAATGTGCAGCTTGTCTAAAACTCAAGTAGTCATTTGTAATTTAAATAATGAAAAAAAAAGAATTAAAAAATTGATTGATCTTATCCTTTGTATCCTTTGTATGATTTGCATTGCATTACTCTTTATATAAGCTTTTTGCAGTCCTCCTTTTCAAAACCAAAAAAACAACATATATAGATAGATCATGGAAGTCCAAATGATTTCTAAAGAAATGATAAAACCATCTTCTCCAACACCTTCTCATCTCAAAACCTTCAAACTTTCTCTCTTAGATCAGCTAATTCCAGCTCCATATGCTCCTCTTGTCCTCTTCTATCCCAACCATGATACCCATGATCTTGATCAAATTTCTGAAAAATTACAACTTCTCAAACAATCCCTTTCAAGAACTTTATCCAATTTCTACCCTCTTGCTGGAACAATCAAAGATGATCTTTCCATTGAATGCAATGATCACGGGGCTTATTTTGTCACTGCCAAAGTTAATAATCTCCGTTTATCTGAGTTTCTAACAAGACCAAACCTTAATTACATAACTAAATTTCTTCCCTGTGATCCAAGTTTCATGGGCTCCATGTCTGGAAAGCCCGTGTCGAATATCCAAATAAACGTATTTGAATGTGGTGGAATTGCAATTGGGTTATGTATTTCTCACAATGTTCTTGATGGATCAGCCCTTAAAACTTTCTTGAAAAGTTGGGCTGGATTTGCAAGAAAAGAAACAGAGGAATTTTGTGGGCCCAGTTTTATTTCATCTTCTCTTTTTACTACAAACGATGATGTTTGGTTAAGAGATTCATCAATGGTGATGTGGGGTTCAACTTTCAAGAAAGGGGAATCTGTTACAAAAAGATTCGTTTTCGATTCTTCAGCATTACGTTCCTTAAAATCCATGTCAACTGGGCCGAATTCCGAGAACCCAACTCGAGTCGAAGCTATTTCTGCTTTTCTATGGAAATTCTCAAAGGCGGCGATTGAAGCGAGAAATAATGGTAGTGGTACTACTACTAAAAGGGCTTCGATGTTAACCCACATTGTAAATCTTCGAAAAAGAGCAGTTCCAACATTGTCGGAAGATTCCATCGGAAACCTTATTTGGATATCCAATGCAAAATTTCCCGCCAATTCGGACCAGGGATTGGGTGATCTGGCAGGTGAAGTTCGAGTTTCTATATCAAGAATTGATGGGGATTATATCAAGAAGCTTTGTGGGAAGAAGGGATCAGCTTTGATGAGAAAAACTTTGAAAGAAATTGGAGATTTTGGGTCATCAGAAGAAGAAGTTGATTATTTAGGGGTTAGTAGTTTGTGTGGATTTGGATTCTATGAAATTGATTTTGGGTTGGGGAATCCCATTTGGGTAAGTAGCTATGCTATTGATGCTGCTAATGTTTTTATGAATCTTGTGATTCTATTGGAAACAAGAAATGGTGATGGAATTGAAGCTTGGGTTACTTTGGATCAACAAGATATGGATTTCTTACAACATAACCAGGACTTCTTGGCTTTTGCATCATTGGACCCTAGCCCTTTGAATAATGTTGATATTCCTAGCTAGAGTAAGATTGATTCAAGCTTAGTTTTGTTGCACCGGTAGAATTTGACATTTACTCGAGAAAAAATTGGTCCAAAGTTCCTTCAACATAGGTCTCTCTATATGCATGAATTGAACATACTGTTTCGCTTGAGAATTAACAGTTCGCTTACCAACTGTCCTAAACTGCTGGATAATCATAATCACTCAGATTTTCGATGCTCATCACAAGAAAGGATGGTGTTATGTTACTTGAGTATAGGTCCTTGATCTTGTAATATTAGAATACAAACAATGTAAATATACTGCACATCACATTCCTAGTAAAAAGTCTCTCTCTTTATGGTAACATTTTCAATTTTAGTGGAAGTGTCAATATTCTATACTCCACGAATCTAATAATTCAAGACACGAGTTATAGCTATGCTGTTGGTTGAATCCTTTTCAATTTTCATACCATATATTTAATCTTTTTGGTAAGATATAAGAGAGACTGTTGTTATTCGTATTATTAAGACGATTAATTCGATTTGATCTTAATATCGAACCTCTTCTGAGGAACTAAAATCGCAATCGAGATTTTCCATTCCGAAGATTTAAATTCGGCAATTTGGATTTTGTTTCCTTTAATTTTTACTATTTGTCTTGAAAGTCTTATATTTAGGAATAAATTTAAAAAATTTAGATTACATTTTGAGAGAAAGTTCCCCAAAGTTTCCAAAAGAATAAATGCCAAATGGGATAAAAAATCCTTAATTTCATCAGCAGGAGAAAAAAAAAGAAAGAAAGGAAGGGCAAAGTCCGAAACAGACAATAGTTCTATCTGCCTGGAGTTGGACGACGCTGGCCCCCCACACCCACTCCTCCACCGCCGCGCATCCCCTTCGATTGCTGAAGAGAATACACAAACTCATCCCCACCCATAAAATTCAAGAAATGAAACAATAGCCTTTTGATTAAATGGGCCGTCGTCAAAAACATTTTCTTGATTTCCCCTTTTTCTTTTTCATATTTGTTTTGTTATTCTTTGCTTGTTTTTCCCTCATCAATGGTAATAATAATAATCTCACTCTCCCTTCTTCTTTATTCACTCCCATTAATCGCGATCTTTACCATACCAGGTAATTTCTTTCTCACTATCCCTTTTTTTTTTGGTTCATTCGTTTTTCAGTTTTTGGTTCATTGAATGAAGTTAAAGATTTATGAGTTTTAATTATTAGTACTAAGATTTGGAGATTTCTTGAATTTAAAGATTGTTATTTGCTGAAATCATGTAAAAAAGACTACAGTTTTTTTTGTTCATTCAATTTCAGTTATTATGGTCATTGAATGAAGTTAAAGATTAATGGGTTTTAATTATTTAACTTTTATTTATGATGCTAAAGTATAGTACTAAGATTTGGCAAATTCTTGAATTTAAAGATTGTAATTTGCTGAAATCATGTCATAAAGTCTCCAGCTTTTATTTTTTTTAATCATTATTATGATTTCATTTTTTTCTTCATTCAATTTCAGTTATCATTTTCGGTTGTGGTTGAATGAAGTTAAAGATTGATGGGTTTTAATGATCGACTTATATTTATGATGCTAAAGTATAGTGTTAAGATTGACAGATTCTTGAATTTTAAGATTATTATTATGTCGAACGTTGACTTAGTAAGATCTATAACATTTTAGTGTGTAATCTTTTGGGATTTTGCATATCTAGGGGGAAATGACAATAATATCACTTTTATGGAATATTTCTTCGCCCAAACAATCAATCACTGTTTGTTTTAGCTAAATTTGTCATTTGGATTCCAAAGTTGAAATCATGTCAAATACTCCAGCTTTTTTTTGGGGGGTGGTTGGGTGGGGGAGAGGGGTTTCCCTTTACCTGGGAATGAATGAATTTATAGTTGATCTTGATGAGGTTTGGATTTTTTGGACTTCAGTGGATCTCTGATGGAAGAAATTGAAGCATTGGTGCATCGACATCAGGATAAACTATCTGTAAGTTCTGTGTCTATTTGTGCTGTTTTAGTTATCATATTTATATATGTTGTTATCTGATCCATCTCAATGTTGAATAGATTGAGACAATTTCGAGTAAGAACAAAGGTTATGATGCGGAGATGACCGTGGTAACATATTGTCGGAATAGGAAAGATTGCGATGGCAAGTCGAAGTTCAGAATCCTTCTTGTAAGATTTTTAACATGTGTGTATATTTGGCTTTTAATTTAATCGCATTAGAATACAAAAATGTTTCTCCAAATTAGTCATTTTACGTTTGTTGTTGCTTTATTTATCTCCAATTCTCCATGAGTAGAAGAAAAGAGTGTTCCACAAACCTTTTTTTACCAAAGCCGGAATAAATAAAAGGAATAAGAAAAAGGGAGAGGCTTTTTATGGAAAGTGATGAAGTATCAGTGTATATTTCCATTAGGATACGATTGTGTATATTTTACCGGATATTTTATCTTTTGACGTGTAGTGTGTAGAAAATCTCAGATTCGTCATTGCTGCTGTTTTTGACAGATAATTACTTGTATTCCAGAGTTTTGGTCAGCATGGAAGGGAGCTCATTACGACCGAGCTTGCATTAAGGATTCTTTCCATATTAAGTGAAGAGGAATTTTTACCCAATGTGGATCGTGTGTCATTAAATAACACCCTTGATAGGCTTGTTATAAAGGTTCGGTGCCTTTTTCTTTTTCTTGTATTAATAACCGCTACTGTATATTTTACATGTTACTCTATTGTCTGCTCTTTGTCTTTATATATATATATATATATATATATATATATATATATATATATATATATATATATATATATATAACTCTGTTTTAAGAGGAAAAAAAGCTTGATTATTAGAACTAACACATCTTTCAATTTTACTGAATATTTATTTGTTAGGTTGTACCAATGGAGAATTTGAATGGCCGCAAACTTGTCGAGGGTGGAGAGCTTTGCGAGAGAAGAAATGGTATTTCACTTCACTGAATCTGAAGAATGCATATGATTATTCAGAGAATGCATAAGCGCTCAATATTTTTGTCAATTCTGGCAGGAAGAGGTGTTGATCTCAATCGAAACTGGAGTGTGGATTGGGGCAAGAAAGAGAAGGTTTGTTTGAAGCTGTATTCCATTGGGATAACTTATTTTGTGTATACATTGTGGCTCTGGTCCTTTTTATGTTTTTTCCTCTACTCTAGTTTCAAGTTACGATAAAATTCCTTGTACTAGTTATTTTTTTCTGGGTATACGTTGTTCTCCAAACTTAATTTGATTCTAAATGTACTTAAAATTCAGGATTATGATCCCTATGAAGAAAATCCTGGGACTGCTCCATTTAGTGAGCCTGAGACTCAAATTATGCGTAAACTCTCCATCTCTTTCGAACCCCATTTATGGGCCAATGTACATTCAGGAATGGAGGTTAGTTATCTATAGCTTCTTTCTCTTCCAGTTTGCTTGTGTGATTATGGAATCAAATTAGTACAGAAGTAATGGTATGCAATCAAATATGTGATTATGGAATCAGAATCATCATAATGCTGTAACTTTGGAGATGGTTTAATGCCCAAGTATTGCTGTGTTGGAAAAATAATAGAAAAAGGAACAGGTGTATTTAATTTTAGGGTATTGACATGTTGATTTCTTTCGACGTTATTTGGCGATCTTGTTGAATGACATTTCTAACTCATTTTTAGGCTCTATTTATGCCATATGATCACAAAAACACGACCCCAGTTGGATTACCCACTGAGAGAATGAGATCACTTCTTGAAAAGATGAACAGTCTTAACTTGGAAGATCGTTGCTTGGTTGGTTCTGGTGGAGGCTCTGTGGGGTTTGTAATCCCTATCTTGAACTTTCTATTTGCAATTCGTTCATATTATATCCTTTGCTAAAGCTGCTTTTGACGGGTTATTTGATAAGTATAACAGAAAGTTGATAAACCTATATAACGATCTCTGATGGCATTCGTATTTTGTTGGCCAATTAAAAGCTACAGCCATTAGCATTATCTTTCTGGTTGAGGCGTTGAGCCCATAACGAGATTTCTTTCCTTGTGCTTAGGTATCTTGCTCATGGGACAGCTACAGATTATATGTACGATATCGCAAGGGTGCCCATGGCGTTCACATTTGAGGTTCATGAATCTTTTCTTGCTCATTCCTAGATTCTGTTATCTTTTTAATTTCATTCATGGATTCTTCTGAGTATGTGCATTGGTAGCAGATATACGGAGATAGCATTGCCTCCTCGAAAGACTGCTTTAGAATGTTCAATCCTGTTGACATCACCACCTTTAATGTATGTTGATCCTAAAAGACCCTTCAACTTTATGTTGATTCCCTCTACTTTAATGTATCGCGTTATTGTTATCTGAATAGCGTTGATCTTTTGAGTTGCAGAGGGTACTCAATGATTGGTCGGCTGCATTCTTTGAAATGTTCAAACTAGGTGCAGAGCAGGTCGAAGGACTACATACAGAGGGAATCGCATCAAGTTTCGATAAGTGGATATCGATAGATGATTATCTGAATGGTTACCTAATGGAGAGGAGAAATAGATATGGGAAGAAGATGGAAGTTCTTGAACTTGGAATGCAGGAGATAAGAACATATTTCAGATTGTTCTTGTTGTCGTCAGTGTTATTGATGTTCATGTTCTGTTCTAGAATCTCAAAGAGCAGTAGACCTATTGTCTCTGCTATTTCCTTTTGATTACATATATTCTTTGGCCATTATTTAGTACAACACAAAAATTGATAGTGAAGTGAGAGAGACAATTCCCATAGAATCTTTGTCCACGTGTAATTTATTGAACATGTAGTGTATTTTTTGTTATATTATCTTCTTTTAATACAATTGAAAGTGAAATTCGAGTGACTACCAAGGGTTCTGAAACATTTCTGATTTTGATTTTGATATTTGATGTCGATGGAAGGGATTAGTTCCGAGTCTCACGTGTCGTGTAACCTTCCTTGACCTAACAAGATGGATCATTTTGCCTAGCAGTTAACATTGTCTGCTATCGCATTCCCTACCCAGTAGCTTGGGAGTTGACGAGTTTAGATGTTAATGCTAAAGCAAAGTTCCATGTTTGTCTCGTACTTGTGGCGTCACATTGAAAATGCTCCGAGTCAGTTCTTCTCTGAGCCTTTGCAGGTGCGACTTGAGCCGAGTCCGGATTAGTCCTACTGTGGATGGGGGATACGGAGTAGTCTAAGTAACATTGTCTGATATCTATAATATGGGTCAGGGAGAGAACAATAATGCAAACAAAACAGAAGAAGATGATCTCTGTGACAGTTGCAGTCAAGAGAACAAAGCAGACATCCCATCTGAATAAGTGGCTCATATTATTGTAGTATATTGACTAGAAACTGTGACCAAGTTTACAACCTTCTATTAACATTCTCATCAACACAAGTTATTTTGAAGAATTCATCCTAATACTTCTCAGGGTATGAATATAGGGGGGGAATTGACTGTTCAATTTGTACACAGAGAAAGGCAAACTTAACCTTGGGTTCCATATGAAGAATTTTGAGAAGATTTGAAGGCAGGCCCCGTGGCAAGCTTTTGAGTTCGCAGTGCATCTTTGATCTAATTGGAGTACTTCGACACACATCTTGACCATTCCTTGCTACGTTATTTCATCTTCATCTCGAAATACAGCTTCAGATAAAAAATAACTAATCCTCCATGATAGAATAGTCAATGTGCCTAGCATACAGAAAACACGTTTTCAGGAAGTTAAGAACCTATGAAGGACGAGTCTGCATCATAGTAAGGATGCACCATAAAACAAATAAGATAACGAGGTTTTGCCAGCTTAATAAAAACACAACCTGACTTACCTTTTTGCCTATTATACCAAACTTGATAATGGTTAAAAGGTTTCGGAGATTCAAAGATGCTTGTGATAGATTATGAAGAAGAATTGGTCATAACAATTAGTTCTGAACTGATGATGGACTAACATGAGCAATGATCGACATTGGGGATTTGACTGAATGGTTAGCTCAACCAATTACAATCTCAGTGTATTTCTCATGTATCTCAGAGCAGATCGTAACATTGCTCTAGCTTTCCTATCTGGCATGCATCCAGATGACAACATCTCTTCATATACAGTTGGAACCTGAAATACAATTCGTGTGACAAAAGCAGGACTAGTAAATATAACACTCGACTGAAATATGATACAAACATTCCAAGACAGGGCATAGACATCAATCTTTAGTTACATATGCATCTTATTTGAAAATATACATATGCAACCTAGTGATTTGCAAAGGTAAAAGCATTCAAAATTGCATTATAGATTATATCTTTCGATGGGGAATTTTAGATCACCATAATGCTTGGAAAATTATTTGTGATCCAATACCAAAAAATAAACTAGATGATGCTGCATATCAGTACCTTTTCAAATTTCTCTACACGGACTAGTGCTTTCATAAGCGTAGTATAAGTAACAACATCTGGCTTAAGGTCCTGCACTCATTAGATATCACACGGCCATCAGGTATAGATAAGTAAATAGATCATTCTAAATTAAATAATAATTAATAACACAAAATTCAGAAATATGGGTTATGTTATTGTTGTTGTTGTTGTGCTGGTGTTTACTCACATTTTCCTTCATGTACTCTAAAACAGCAAAGGCTTCAGCATCCCTCCTATCCTCACTAAATGCATTAATCAAAGAATTTAGAGCCAATAAGCTGGGCTTCAGACCATCTCCTCTCATGACCCTAAATGCATTTACTGCTTGCTCAGCTAACCCCTGCACCGAAGTAATGTTAATGTTGGTTGTTTTATCAGACATGTATAACAAAGTTCAAACAAAACAAACAAAAACAATCTGATTCGCCTATTCACCAGTCTTTAGAATTGGAAAGAAACATACCCTCTGTGCATAAGCATTGATCAGTGCGTTGTACATGGTAGATGAAGGTTTCAACCCCGCAGATTTCATCACCTCCAAGCACTCTATTGCCTCGTTGAACCTTCCGGACTGCCCATAAATATCAACAAGGGTGGTATAAGTTATAACATTAGGCAATAATCCTTGACTCTGCATCTTCCTCAACAAGTCCTTAACATCGTCCCATCTTTCCTGCTCCCCAAGAGAATTGACCATTATATTGTAGGTTGTAGTACAAGGTAAGCAACCACTTTCCTGCATTTCCTCGAAAAGCTCTTCAGCTTTATTATGATGCCCATGTTTACAGTGGCAATCAATAAGTGTATTCCATGTCACAGTATCAGGCTCAATTCCATCGAGTTTCATCCTTTCAAAAGTATCCATTGCATGATCCAAACAGTTATACTTACCAAAAGTATCAATCATCACATTGTAGAATTGTCTGTCAGGGGTTATGCCATTGTTCCTCATTTCCTTGAGCACCTGAAATGACCTCTGCCACTCTCCCCGATCACGATAGCCTGCTAAAATCCGACTAAAAACATAAGAATTAGGCTCTACATTATTAGCTTCCATCTCTTTCAACACAATTCTCGCGCTCTCCCACCGTCCTGCATTCCCATAGGCATCAATAAGCAAACTATAAGTATATTCATCCGGCGCCACACCACTCCTCTCCATCTCAGATACAACATCTTCCGCATCTTTCAAAGCACCAGACTTCACATATCCTTTCAAAAGCGCATTATAAGCTCTCGTCCTTGGCTTCAATCCACCTTCTTTTAACTCTTCAAAAACCGCCTCAGCCTCCTCAGTCCTCCCAGACTTCCCCAACTCCAATATCACCGAAACCAAAGTCGCAGTCTTAGGACTCAATCCATTCCCTTGTATAACAGACAAAAAGTACAAAGCTCTATTAACATCACCAGATTTCGCAAAACCGACCGTAATATCATTCAATAACTGTCCATCAAGCTCAATCATATCAACCTCAATCTCACAATAAAATTTCTCCAACAAAGTCGAATCAATCGTATTATTCCTCAAAAGTGACTGAATAATTAAACTATAATTCACAAAATCGGATTGATATCCATCTCTACGCATTTTCGCCATCAAATTAAGGGCTTTTTCGAGATCATCATTACGAGCACAAGCTCCAATTAAAGCATTATAAGTTAAAGGCGTTAACGTCTGTCGCTGCGACAGCAAAAAAGCTTCGTAAAGCTTGTCCGACCGACCTAGGGCATGAATTAGTATCGAATAGAGAAGTTCATAAGAGAAACAAAGATTATGTTTCTGAAGCCACGTAACCAGACCATAGGCAGTTGATATCGTAGAAGACGACGTCGTAGTGAGTGATTTCAACAGTGAATGCCATAACGGAGCCGGAACTGCTCTGTACGACTCGGCTAATACAAGCTCAGTCGGTTCGAGCTGAGTCGGTGAATTATTGGAGACGACGGAGGAGGGGGAGTAAGTGGAGAGAAACTCGAGGAGTGGAGTGAAGTCGTAGCGGCGGCGGCTGTTCAATGAAGCGGCGTCGTCCTGGCTATGATCCTCGAGTTGCTGGGAGGAGAGAGGAGAAGTGGCAACGTAGGTGGTGGCCGCGTGGAATGGTGGCTGGTGGAAGAATTGGTTGTGATGATGGAAAGGAAACGACGTCGGGCGAGGAGAAGTGTAGTGAATTGAAGGGAAGCGGAATTGGAGTGGCGGTGGCTGTGGCTGTGGCTGTAATACTATGTTCATCTTCTTCTTTTCGTCGATGGGGATAGACGTGGGTGAGTGCTCCAGGACGATAGAAATTTTATTTTATTTTCTGTTTTTTCCTTTTAATAGTTTGAAGTGAAAAAAAAAAATACAAAATACGAAGATGTTTGAGATGCCTTCCTTCCGAGCTACTTTGCGAGTTGCAACAAAATATCGGTAAAACTCTCATTGGTAATATCTATTGCCGATTTTTAAGTCTGATTATTTTATTTTTATTTTTTTTGGTAATAACAGACAAAATATATAGATCAGCCAAAAGGTTGCATAATTAAGTTAATCTCCTTATAAATTGACCTAACAAAATAAGCCACATGCGCATCCTCTGTCACTAAGTGACTAACAAAATGGGGTGAATATACAAGAAAATTCAGATCACAAGAAGACGAAGCAGCTCCATTCTTTGCGAGCATATCCGCACAAGCATTCGTCTCTCTGTAGATGTGGGTGACTTTACTCCCCCCATATCTTCTCTATCAATACCCTGCAATCATGAATAAGAGTTGATAGAGGATGAGTAGTAATATCCGCATGTAACAGAAGATGAATAAGCAATTTAGCATCAAGTTCAATCTCCTGAATAGCCATTTTGAGACCATCTCTAAGAGCCCACAATTTCTCCGTATTATTCCAGCATATGCCCAAACTTCTATAAAAACCACACTTCCATTCACCATTGTGATCTTTAATAAGACCACCGCTTCACCCCCTACCCGAGTTGCCAAACGAAGAGCCGTCCACGTTGAGCTTCATCCATCCCGGACTAGGCTTGATCCAAGTGACCATAATAGAAGTTACTGCCATCTGTTTCGAAGTACCATTACCAATAGTATGGAATTCCATGGCTCTTTTCATGGTTTCCATATATGCATCAGTAGCTTTCTTTCCAGGAGAAAAAATAGCTTGGTTCCTCCTTGTCCTAAGGCTCCAGCAGCCAAAGCTGAAAATCGTCCCCCATTCCAGATTGTAGGAAGAAGATTTGATTTTTGACTGACAACCTTTGCGGATCCAATTTGAAAAATCATCTCCCTGCAAATTCTTAACAAATTGATATAATTTCAGTTTATTCCATAAGTTTTTTGCATTCAAGCAATATCTAAGAATATGTTCTATTGACTCGGATTCCAAACCACAAAGATGACAAGTAGAAGAATCAATAATATTTCTTTTGGTCAGGTGCTCTTTTGTAGGAAGCCGATCATGGAAGCAAGTTCAAAGGAAGAGTTTTACTCTTTGATTACAATTAGTCGACCAAATCCACATCCAACTTTTATCATCCATTTTTTCATCCTCAATCTCATTATGAATGATATCGTGTATTTCCTTAGAACCGAACTCGCCATTTGCCGCACCTTTACAAATTCTTCTAACCGAAATTGTCTATGTTTCCCTTCTCGGAATAGCTCTGATGCAGTTGGAGATAAAAGCAGGCAAGCAAAAAGAAATCTTATCCAAAATCCAACCTTCATTGTACCCAAAAATCTCTTTAAGCTTCATGCTATCTTCATCCTTATTCAAAGGCCCTGAGATAACACTTCTAAGCGGTCCAAGTCCCGTCCAATCGTCAAACCAAAGCCTAATAATCTCCCCCGAACCCGGTAACCAAGCCGATGAGTTATGAAAGAGATCAAGACCGTGTCTAATCGTTTTAAGGTTAATAGAACCATTACCCTTTTTAATGACTAGATAATAACCTTCGTTTCCCACTTTGAATATTTATCTCTATTCATACACAACACAAGTTTAGTAAGCCCGACTCGATTGATCTGAATAGATTTTTTAATACCTAAACCACCATTATGTTTAGGTCTAGCTACTCTATCCCATTTGACAAGGTATAGTTTAGTTTTGTTCCCCGATCCCCCTATAGAAAATTCCTCTGTTCCTTATCAATATTCTCACAAATCGAAGCCGGAAGAGGTAAGCACTGAGAATAATAAGACAAAATTTGGGAAGAATAGCTTTGAATAATCGTATGCCGCCCAGCTAGAGAAAGAAGATTAGCTTTCCACCCCGCCAATTTCTGTCTTACTTTATCCAAAATAAACTGAAAATTCGAGCATTTCGGTCTATTCATGAAGATTGGGAAGCCAAGGTACTTCCCAAGATTATCAATAAATTGGATTTGTAACTTGTTTTCAATAGCATCAATTCTATCTCTTGAAAGTTACCCGAAGCACAAAATCTCGATTTAGCCAAATTGATTTTCTGACCATATCTCAAACTAAAGTCATCCAAGACTCTCTTCATTTCAGCGATGGAGTTATCATCAGACAAACTGAAAAGAATAACATCATCAGCAAGCAGATAATGTGATACAATGGGACATTTTTTACCCACTTTAATTGCTTTCCACTTCCTCTGTCTAACCGAGTTCTCGATACTAATGGAAAGGTATTCCAAACATATAACAAACAGGTAGGGGATAGGCTTCTACTCCTCCTCCTCTAGTGAGGTCTTATAATTAAATAATTGTAATAAACTAGACCATACTTATAAATGGTCTATTTTTTTATTTTTTTTATTTTTTTTAAAAAAAAAAAAGGTAAGGGATAGAGGGTCACCTTGCCTAATACCCCTCGAAGGGAGAAACCACTCCGTAGGTTCACCATTAAACATGATGGCCATCTTGGTGTAGCAAACACAGTTCATGATGAGGCGAATCAACTTATAGGGGAAACGAAAGAATCTTAACGATTCTTTGATGAAGTCTCACTCCAGTCTGTCATAAGCTTTCTCAAGATCAATCTTAACTGCAATAGCACCCAGAATACTCGTTTTCCTTTTGATAGTATAGATCGCTTCTTGCACAAGGACCACGTTGTCAGATCATCTTCTACCAGGTATAAAACTACCTTGGTGGGGTGAAATGAGAGTAGATGTGAGAGGTCTGATCCTATTAACTAAGATCTTAGAAATAAGCTTGTAAACGATATTACACAAACTTATATGACGAAGTTGAGTTTTTCACTGTAGGAATCAGACTAAGGAAAGTAGCATTCGTACCATCCGGAATAGGTTCCAAGTCAAAAGTCCTCTTAACAAAGGTCTCGAACCTGAGGTTTAACAATATCCCATAATTTCTGAAAGAATATCGGATGAATGCCGCCAGGTCCAGGACTTTTATGAGGTTTAAAGTCCCACGTGGCTAGTTTGATCTAGGCCGAATTAGGTTGCTTAGATAGCTCATTAAGATCAAGGTTCTCCGGAGCAGCCCATTCGAAAGGAAAAAACTGAGGATTAAAGCAAGCATAAGGTTTACTAGTGGTGTACAGACTCTGAAAATGATTGCTCACAAGAAGTTTCACCCTAGTTAGACCATATTCCCATTCCCCGCTATGATGTTTAAGAAAAAGAATCTTGTTGCATTTTCTATTATGAATGGAAGTAACTTTAAAAAAAGTAACATTCAAGTCATCCCACATAATCCAATCAAGCCGAGACTTAATAGCCCAAATATGTTTCTCTTCAATGTAAATGAACTCCAACTTGGCCAACAACTCACGTTCAAGATTAATAAGGAATTGAGAACTATGAGTTTCCAACGCACGTTGGATGCCTTTAATTCTAGCTAAGAGATTTTTCTTTTTTTCATGCACATTACCAAACACATTCTTATTCCATTTTAAGACCAAGTCTTTAAAATGGATGGCAGCCTCATCAAAATTGCAATCATAACCACTCCAAGCCTCATCAACCACACTGCCTAACCCAGGATGAGCAATCCAAAGTGGTTCAAATCTAAATATTCCTTATGGGATGCGAGATTTAAATTTTATACTGATTATATTCTTAGGGAACAATATATGAATCATTTGGATGAAATTAGGGTGGGTAAATTGCTTGAGATTTTTTTTTATTTCAAATCGGGCATTGAAGAGGTGGAAGAGGAGGAGGAAGAAGAAGAAGGCGGAGATGGAGGTGTGTGGGGTGTGTTTGGGGGTAATGGTGGGGTGGGGTGGCTGCTGGAGGTGGAGAAGATTGTTGGTTGTGACCTTTGAACATGGAAGCAGTGGAGGGAGACAGAGAGAAAAATTTCCAAAATACCCTTCAAGTTTGTTGTTTTCCATTTAATTTTTTGTTGACTAACAGTTTACTATAACTGTTGTGGACGGAAGGACCATTATCACCAATCGCAAATGTTTAAATTTCAAAAAAAAAAAAAATAGAATAGGAACCAAAATCACCAATCGCATTATGTTGCAGAACGAAATTCATCAATTTGGATAAAAATAAAACAAACAAATACATACTAGATCATTCCTTGTTGTTGCTCGAACTATTCTTGAACACTATTACATGTAAAAGTCAATTTCACTTCCGTCCAATAATAATAATAATAATTCATAAGACTCTGAATATATCGACATTTTTTATAATAAAAGATTTTGATCAACTTGGATTTAGTTATGTTTGAGATTTTTTTCTCCTTTTTTAATCTTGATATATTATTTCCTTAAAAAAAGATTGATATATTTTTTTTAAATGTCTAAAAAGTGAAAATTTATTCAAATATGTTTTGACAAAAACAAATATCTTAATAGGTCAAATTATAAATCATCATAACACAGAGGGGCCCAAATGCAATTTACTTAATCTCGTTTACATTTAAACCCTAGGCAAACAAATACACCTCCTCAGTAGGGTTTATAAATCCAATTCAGACACTCTGCTCGCGCCAGAAGAAGCTGCTGCTATGGCGGGATCTCGAACACAAGCCAACAAGGCCCATAAAACTCGGTTTTCTTCCAAATCTTCGCGCAATGCTCACAAAGTTCCTCTAAAAGGTTAAGAGCTTCCATTTTTGAGAAGTTTTTTGTTGTTAAATTTTGATTTATTTGTTTTGCACTAATTTTGTGATTAATTGTTTTTCCCATGCTTTTACTTCTATAGAGAAGCATAAGATTGCAAAATCTGATCGAAATGTTGCCAAAGGAGCTCGAGCAGTTAGGCTTCAACGGAATAAGATGGTAATTTTTTTTTACAAATTTCTATTCATTCTGTTCGGACTGTGTTAGATTAGTGCAGTTGGCTCAATACTTCTAACTCGAAAATCGATAATATATATTTTTTAATTTATCTTTCTTTTTTTCATTAAACTTTTATTTTAGCTTTACTTTTCTAAACTATTATTGGTTTCGGTGTAAATTTGATGGTTTCCAATCACTTTTGATCACATGTTTGGTACGTGTTGTCAGCTTGAAAGGCATTTATGTCAATTTAAGTCTTTAAAGTCGGAATTATGTGCAGAAGATCAAAGTTGGCTGGAAACCACCAAGTTATGTGCCAATCACGTTATCAAAAGTGGCCGAAAACCACTAATTTTAGAAAATATTTTGGGGACAAAAAGAGCTAAAATAAATAAAAATTTAGTGACATAAAGAGAAAAGTGAAAATACTTTACGTATTATATAGCTTTTTTTTTGTGAAAAAGGAAAACAGAACTGTTATTTTTTTTTTTTTTGAGAAAACTAGAACTGTATAATTTTGTGAAAGTAACTTATTTGTTGTTTTATGTTAACATGGATGCATTTTAATTAGTAAAAATTTGATGGTGTAGATGAGGGATCAAAAGCGGGCCGAGTTACTCAAAGAGAAAAGGGCCACTACTGGTACAGGAAGTCCTCCCCGTGTTATTGTAAGTGTTCTGTGCTATATATTTTGTCTACCCAAAGGTTGAAAATAGTGTAAAGATTAATTCTTATTTTAGTTGCTTTTAAATGGTTTTTTTATAGGTTTTATTTGGTCTGTCATCCTCTGTGGACTTGGATTCGCTTGAAAAGAATCTTTTGACTTTATTGTCTGGTGAGGAAAACGGCGTTGAGTTTCCTGTAGTTGCTTCACCTGAATACAAGCTGAGAGCAACTGTAAGCTGAATAACGATTTTTTTTTTCTTTTTTCAGTTTAATATCCAGTATGTTGACTTTTCTATTTATTATTCAAGTAAGGGGGTGTTCTGTTGGTAATTAAAACCTTCCCTATAATTTGCATTTTATAAGGATATGGGCCGAGAGCTTAAATTGATTTCAGCCATGAAGTGATCAAATGTGCCTAAAGTGACAATCTAAATTGTTTGTTTTTTATTTAAAAGCTTCTGAAAACCCAATATACTTTCTTCTCTAGATCTTGAAAGCACCTTATGGCGATTTGTCAGCTTGCATGGAACTGGCTAAGGTACTTCATTAATTTCATGCTTGGATGTCTTTGCCATAGTCTGGAGTTTCTAAAATTTTCTTATCAGGAAACATGTACCAACTGATGCTTGGATATTGCAGGTCGCAGATTTGATTGCTTTTGTGGCATCTACAAGATCTTTGGATGAAGAAGACAGTTCTAACGATTACATTGATTCATTTGGATCTCGCTGCCTGTCAGTATTCAGAACTCTTGGTCTGCCAAGTACTGCTGTTTTGATTCGTGTAAGTAGATTTCTTCACCTTCTCACTCTAGCTTTTTTCTCGCCTCTTTATACTTTGAATAGAATTTTAAAATTATTGATCAAGTTATTTTTTATCATCTAGGATCTGCCCTCAGACTTGAAGAAAAAACACGATCTCAAGAAGTCTTGTACTTCTAGCCTTACTTCTGAGTTTCCTGAGGATTGTAAGTTTTATCCGGCAGATACGAAGGATGATTTGCACAAGGTAATACCAGTTCAAGATCTTGTGTGATACTTTATGTATCCAGTTTTCTATGATAGGAACAAAAGTATTCTTATCAACTAGTTTCTGCCAGTTTCCATGTTTCATTTTCTGATTCGCTACGTGGTTCTGAATCCCCCTATGATTGGTTGCAGTTTATGTGGCTTTTTAAGGAGCACAGGCTCACAGTTCCTCATTGGCGACAGCAGCGACCTTACCTCATGGCTCAGAAGGTATCATTTCCTTTACTAACCCAACCTGTGCAGGTTGATTCAACAGTCTGATTTTTCTGGCATATTTGTAGTTCCTTTACAAGATAGTCTTAAAAACTCATACTGACACTCTTGATTTCAAGTTGTTACTAGTTTACGTTTCTGTTCTCTTTCTGACATCATGGGTTTAGGAAAATGTTTGGTCTTGGGATATATATGTGCACTTTTTTAGAGGTCGCATATGGGGCTGTCCCCATACTGTGTCTGACCTTATCTGCTATCTCTATGGTGTTTTTATGTTCTAATTGAGAATATTTTGTAGGTTGACATGGTGGCTGATGAGAATACTTCTGGGAAATGTACCCTCATTCTCACTGGTTATCTGCGCGCTCGCACTATGTCTGTAAACCATCTGGTAATATATCTTGTTTTGTACTCTCTCGTATCTCTATGGTGTTCAGCTGCTGAATTTTTTTCCGGATCAGGTTCATGTTTCAGGTGCTGGGGATTTTCAATTATCCAAACTTGAACTTCTCAAGGATCCATGCCCTCTGAATATTAGGAAGGGAGATGACTTGATGGATTCTGATGACATTAACAATATACAGGTATGTTTCTTTCTCAAATAAAAACAATAGAATTGTTAAACAACGCATTTCTTGAACAGCCCTGATCCATTGGCACGAGGAAGTGAAATAGTTATATACTCTTATTTGTTCTCATAATTGTTCTGGTGATGCTTATGTCAGTCTTCATATCTCACATTAATCCTATTCTTACAAAATATTTCAGGTCATCAAAAGCCTGAGTCCTGATCCAATGAAACAAGAACCTTTGCTTGTTGAAAACAGCCCTGATCCATTGGCAGGGGAACAGGTACCTCTTAAGAAAACCCATTTCTGGTGTACACTTTGTTTAAAATTCATGACTCCTGTGGACTCGTGGAAATCAAGTGAAATTCTTGCTTGTTGATTATGAAAAGCTCTGAATGTGCTTCTTTTTCCTGAAAAAGTGGAAAACCTTTCACCTATTAAAACAATGCAGTTTCTCAGTGATCAAAGTAATGGGGTTTTAGTTGGCAAATTCTGTTTTGCACTCGATAATTATGCATCTGAAACTCCATTGCCTTGGAACGGACTGCTTAACAGATTGTGCTGTTTTTTGTTGGTTGATTTGTGATATCATAATGGCATTTTTATTTATCAGACGTGGCCCACAGAAGCAGAAATGGCTGAAGCAGACAGAAACCACAAAGAGAAAAAGCTAAAGAAGAAGATTCTTCCTCCAGGGACATCTGAATATCAAGTATATTCTTGTTCTTTTTTTGGGGAAAAAATCCCCCACTTTTCCCTTCTATTTGTTGTTCTTAAGGAATAAATTGATTGGATTTCATATCTATTAAATGTAATTCTTCAGGCTGCTTGGATTGTCGATGATTCAGATGATGACCTCTCGGATAGCGATGAAAATGAAGATGATGGCATGGTACTTGATGAGAGAGGGAATGAATTTCCTGGTCAAGATAGTAAAGATGGATTTGAGCCTGGTGATGATCTGGTTTCTCTTCCAAGGGAGTATGATGATGGAACTGATACAGATTCCATGATGATGGTGAGGACATAATTATTCTCTAGCGTAATCAATAAATACCTTTACTGGAAGTCTTCCACTTACCAAAGACTAGACACTGCAAACCAGTAATTTTACATTGTGAATGAGTAATCCAGCATAATTGTCAATGGAAATTTCACAATTATCATGGACTGAGAACAAGCTATCTGTGAGGCCTTTAAAACAATAGCCCCCCGCAAATTCAGATGCTAATGTCAGGAATCCTGCTTCTCTTATCTGAGCAATTAAGTTGATTGAAAAGCATATTTTAATCAAGTCTTCCCCATATTGCATGTTTGCTTTTGTGAAAGTTCTATAATAGCACAAATTTCACAGAAAAAACCTACTCATTAAGTTTGCAATGCACTAATTTGCCTTGCAGGAAGGAGAAAACATGACCAGAGAACAAATAGAGGAGGAGATTCGGAAAATAAAAGAAGCACATGCAGAAGATGAAGGTAATCTTTTCAGTTTGTGTTAATGACTGGGCTGGTTTTTCCCCCTGTTTATGGTTTATTGGTTGGTGTATTTTTTGTAGTTATTAATTTTTTTTTTGCATTTCCCACTCTGTTTGCTACTTCATTCTGGTGTGTATTTGAATTTTGGTTTCTTTGAGAACTAGAATGGTAATATCCATAGTTTTTGTATGAAAGCCATCAGAGTAGGGCTGTTATTGAGGTGAGTTAGGCAATATGCTTTTGTATATGAAATTGAGAAACAAAGAGGATACTAAAATGAGGTCAATAAGGAACGCTAAATCCATAGGAAGTTCAAACTCTTCATCTAGTCTGGTTAACTAGAGAGAACAATAAGGAGAAGCAAAAGGAAAATGATTCCTATAAAGGTATTCTCCACTGTTTGAATTACAAGTTTTAGTAGAGAAATTGTTGAGGGAAGTAAGAAGAAAGGAGGCGGAAAGGAATATAGCTAGAAAATGCATTTTCTTTAATTTATTTAACAGAGGCTTTTAACTGCCTTATAGAATGTGTTAAGGTGTTTTATCAAATTGTAGAGTTTTAGGATTTTTTATGTCAAGGGCGTTATTTTTAGCATAGTAAAACCGTTAAGGGATTACAAGGAATATTCAGCCAATCAAACTTGATTCTAAACCAAACAAGGCTGTTAGGTTCACTACCTTGTTGTCCCTACACGAGATGGGGTTCATGAGACTCCTCATTTGTGTTTTCCCTTGGTCTTTGAGACTTCATATTTTTTTCCTAACTTGTCTTTTATTTCATTAGAATTCCCGGATGAAGTGGATGCACCATTTGATGTTCCTGCTAGGAAGCGCTTTGCTAGATATAGGGGCCTGCTGTCTTTCAGAACCTCATCATGGGACCCCAAAGTAAGTTCTGGTGTTGAAGAAGAATTTAAAAAGAAATAGATTGCTATGGTACTAAGTTTCTCGTATATGGTTTCAGGAATCTCTTCCTCCAGATTATGCTAGGATTTTTACATTTGATAATTTTGCAAGAACTCAAAAACATGTTCTTGCAAAAGCTTTAGATATGGACCAGGGAATTGTTGACGACTGTATACCAGCTGGTTCATTTGCAAGGCTTCATATCAAGGAGGTTCCTAGTGTTTTTGCATCCAAATTACAGAATATGTCAAAGACAACACCTGTTATCTCGTGTGGTCTATTGCAGCATGAATCCAAAATCTCCGTCCTTCACTTTAGGTTCTCCTTTCAATACCTATGATTCCGTATTAAACATTGGATTTGACTGTCCTAATTCGATTAACCTTTCTCTTGGGTCTGTTTATGTAGCCTAAGGAAGCACGACAGTTACACCGCTCCTCTCAAGGCTAAAGAAGAGCTAACATTTCATGTTGGCTTTCGCCAATTTGTGGCAAGGTGCTCATTTGGGGGGATTGGAACGAATGTTCATAAAGAATTTAATATCTTGTTGCTACATGCGCCATTGATATTCTTTTTGTATTTCAGGCCGCTGTACTCATCAGACAATATGAATGCTGATAAACACAAGATGGAAAGATTTCTTCACCCTGGCCGGTTTTCAATAGCTTCCATTTATGCTCCAATTTCTTTTCCTCCTCTTCCGCTCATTGCTCTCAAGAATATGGGAGACACTGCTCCACCAGTGGTTGCTGCTGTAGGTTCATTGAAAAGTATTGACCCAGACAGGATTCTTCTGAAGAAGATCATTTTATCCGGGTAAGATCGTGTTTGCTTAATCAATACAAGGAAAGTTGGGGAGATGAGGATTTATGCCTTCTTGGCTTTCGAGTATGTCTGTGTTAATGGCAGATATGCGGTTTGTAATATTATTTGCTATAGTTGCCCGTCTCACTGGATTTCTTGGGTATGCTGTCTCTTATTCATTTCGTATTTGATGTTTTCTCCTGATTTTACAAATTTCTGCATGCTGAGTTTGGTTATACTCGCATTAAGTCTTCCAAGGCATCTGCATTTTTGGTGCAGTGAATGACCCTTTAAATTGGCAAGCATCCATATGATTCTAATTGTGTTGTTAGTATATATTTCTCTGCTATTTTTCTCGACAACAATGAAGTGGACTGACCCCACCCCTTTGCCTTTACCTTTATCAGTTGAACGCTGAAATCTAGTGATGTTTCAAAATTGTTTTGTTGATTAGTGAATGAATTATAACTTCTCATATGTGCTTTCTATAAATGTTGGCTCTTATCTGTTAATCAGAGTTCCATATGCATTACTTTATGAAGTACCTAGCCTTCCTGCCAAACCTTAGTATCTTATACCTTCAACAGGATCAGCGGTTTCCTAAATGGCTATTTAGTAAAAAAAATCACTCATCATTTGAGTGCAAAATTTAGTAACAGAGTTTATGTGGAATATATCTGATACCCAAAGCCTAACTGCAGTTTCGTGGGTTAAACTTTGATCTAAAGTGAAACTAGGAGAAATGTAGTTTGAACTGTAAAAAGTTTCAACTTTTGTTCTAACAAAATCCAAAATCTTGATGATGCAGTTATCCTCAAAGAGTGTCAAAGCGGAAAGCAACTGTACGGTATATGTTCCATAGTCCAGAGGACGTCAGATGGTTCAAGGTATATAACTCTATATATTAATCTTCCTTTTTTCTGTTTATACTATGCTCATTGTGTTGAAACTTTTGCAGCCTGTTGAACTTTGGACAAAATGTGGTAAACGTGGTCGTGTCAAGGAGCCGGTTGGTACACATGGTGAGTTAATGAACAAAAAATTTAGTCGTTTTTAACAGGAAAGATACATCATGAAAACTCTTAACACACGTTAAGAAGTATGGGCAAGTCTCCCCTAACATGATCTTTTTCTGCTAGTTTGCTTTTGTTATTATTCATTAGATTTAGTCTGGTTGAACCATACATGTGATACCCCTTCCTTCCCGTTATTTGTTTGCAGGGGCAATGAAATGTATGTTCAACGGGATCGTTCAGCAACACGATACAGTGTGTATGAGCTTATATAAACGAACTTATCCCAAGTGGCCGGAGCACTTGTATCCTCTTGCTGCTTAAAACATTATAAAAGTTAAGCTCCGAGACATTTGATCTCCCGCGAGCTCACGGGAGAATTTGGATAAGGGTATTTCTGGTTGATGGGAATGAAGCTTTGGTTCAGAATTCATTTGTGCGCTCCGGCAAGTTTACATGCAGTTGAGCCACACAATTTGATTAGGTTTCTCCATATTTGGAGGAGGAAACAATTTTGCTTGTATATTTTATCCGTAGTTTTGCATTTCAATTAGTGTCATTGAAGCAAAAGAAATAGTGTGACTATCAATATTTATATGATTGAATATTATATTATTCTTCTTTTGAACAAAGATACATATTTATTATTGGCTTGTAGATAGTAATATATTGCATTGTGATTGAGCAAGTAGTTTTTACTGCTTTTACTTTGGTAACATGGTGGGGTGAGTCTTGTTAAGTAATCATTTATTTTGATAGGAACTCTCTTGCAAGTACAACTATTTGATAATTTCTTTGCATGGTTGGAGTTTGACCTCCTATTGTTTCAAATTGAGCCAAGAGATGTTGAGTCAAGAAGTATCCTTCATTTAATTGCATGTAGGGACGAAGACAAGGGGCGGGGTGGCAGTCACCCCCTAAATTTCTAAAAATACTACTAGATATAAATTTTATATGTAGTTCGGAATATTTGATCAAATTTGCCCAAATAATTTTTTTGCAATTTTTATATGTAATTTAGTATACTGTTGCAGTTTTTCGTCCCCAATGTCAAATTCTTAGTTTCGTTCCTGATTGTATGAATAAATTAAATCACCGAAATAATAAAATAAATAAATGCAAATACAGAGATAAATGTATAGATTAAGAAAGAATCTACCACCCTCACTAAAAAATAAGAGTAGTTTTATCTTGGTTTAGGAGCAATTTTATTAGTTGTATTGGACCATTAATTGCAATATACCTGGACAAAGCGTCAATTCACATGAGAAAGAGATGGAAGCCCCGACTTTGTGGTTAAAGGATTTTCCAAAAACCCACGAAATATATTCCATTATTAAAGGTAGTGAGTGAATTTCCGACCTTATAGTTAAGAGACGAAGTAAGCAATAACTACGACTGTGTTTAACCAGAAGAACTACTACCGTGCAAGATTTATGATTCCGTGTTGGGCCGGTTCGAAGTTTTTTTTGTCACTTTCATGTGGATTGTAGTGGACCTTTGTTATATTGTCCAAGAAAGTCCATTTACCGTGGGCCTAAGATTCTTGTATAAGCTTTGCATAGCCCAAAGCTCAGTCCACAAAGAAACTATTTTCCACCGTCTTCCTAATTTCTTCAGCGTGAAATCACAGCCAACACCTTGTCGTCTGAGAAATCACCGCCGGTACCGGAGATTCCCGGAAAGTTCCTCGAAATCAGCGTTACATCTTCATCTAATGGAAACTAAAGGTAACGCCGGTAACCGGAGATTCTGACCTGAGAGGTTTTATACTCTGCTTGAACCTCCATTAATGCCGCCGTCAAATATGCACAAATTTCTGTAAGTTTCAGTTTCTCTAATGAATTTTATACAGTAAAATGTTGAATTTTTTATTAACTGAATCTGAATTTCACCGTTTTGTATTTTTCTTCATTGAGCAGATGGAAAGGAGCTTCAGAATTGGCAGCTAATAGTTTCTGGAAGCTGAAACCTTCTGGAATTGTAAGTTCTCCTTTTTCTTCTTCTTCTTTTAACCTAATTTTGTAATCTGTTTTCTCGAAATTCGAAAACAGAAGTTCAGTCAAATTCGGCACGGTATCCTCTGCAACACTTTGTGTACCACTGCGTAAACATTCCTAATTATAGTATTATTAATGCTCAGAGTTTATCTTATTTAGTTAGTAAATACAGAATTTTGTTTCTATAATTAGATGTGTTGCACAGGATGTTGTACAGAGCCGTGAGAGGATCCAAACCAGTAAAAACTAGTGGAATTCTATTATTTTCTCTTAGGAAGCGTGATTTTCTCCAAAACTTTGTTGTGTAGGGGCGGCAGATGATTTTGGCTGGTCGAATTGAAGTAGTCAGACCTTTCACAACTTCTAATGGTATAAATTCACCTCATTTTATTGAAAGTAAAAGCAAAAATTATATTTATGCTAGGACCCAGAATGGAAAGTTCTAATGTTTGGAAATGGAATATGAATGACTGAGCTCGAGTGTTATGATTTCTAATTCTAGTTGCTAGTCAGTCTTACATTAAATTGTGCATTAGGAATTGAAGGATCTAAATTGTGATAAATTTGGAATGTTGGTATAAATCACCTCGTTTGATTGAAAATGAAAGAAAAAATTATGTATAAAGTTGTAATCTTTGGAAGTGGAATTTGAATGTCTGAGCTTAGATGTTATGATTTCTAGTTTTCTAGCCATTTTTTAATGTAATTCTGCATGAGAATTGAAGGATGGAAATTGCGATAAATTCGTAGTGTTGTTGCTTTAGGGTATCAGAGGGATTCAATCACCGAGTCACTTCAGGAGCAGATTGTGGGTGCACTTCGATTGGGAGAGAGGAGTAAAGCTTCTGGTCTTTTGTCGGAGCTGGGAAATACAAGTGAAGGAATGAGAGCTAGTGATTTTCTTCTCATCCTCAAAGATTGTGCGAGATTGCCTGATCCATTGGTATGCTCGAGAGTAAATTTACTTTTCTGATTCACTCCTTTGAGTTTGATGTGTCTCGTGTGCCAAAAAATTGGCTATTCTAAGGCCAATTTTTAAAGAGGTTATTTCTTCTGCAGTTTGCCCTTGAAACCTGGAAATTGATGGAGGAAAAGGAGATAGATGTGCATGGAAAATGTTATTTTTATACTTTTCGAGCACTCTGCAAGGGTGGTTACCTAAAGGAGGTAATGATGTTATTTTCATATGCTTTCTATTTAATTGAGTTTCCTCCTAAGGATTAATTATTGCATCAATCTATGTGCCATATAGCAAATAAATTTCTGGATGCTTTTTTTTACTTGTGTCTATTTTAAGCAGTAAAGCCTTAAAGGGCTACCCTATCTCTTGGATACACAAAAGCTACAGCCATGTCAAATATTACCTTGCCAGCTAAACCTTTTAAAAATCTATATATTGCGACAAAAGTTAGTTTTGGTCTTACTCTGAACTTCTAGTTTTTGGTCCATTGCAATCCTTCAAGGCTTCATTTGCACTTGAAGTGGGTCAAATGCTTAGTCTGCCAAAACTTTCCTAATGCATGCACCAATTCTGGTCATGCACCTGCCTTTTACGCGCCAAACTTTAGCCGCATTTCAGTGGCTTAGCATGTGAGTTTATGTTGGTGCTAATTTTCCCCAAACTCTTAGCTAATAGAGGAAGCTACCAGACGGTACTTGCTAATCTGCTGAAGCATGACAATGGCACCCTGGAAACAGCGGAGAATAGTTTTGGGCATTATAAGAACTAAATGAACGACCTTTTGGTAAATCGTGCTAGCAGCACTATGGTACTGAAGCTGAAACAAAAACAAAAATAAAAAAACCCATTAATTGGGGTAAGTAAATACAAGCAATCTGCAGGATGTTGATCAATCAGTTTGCTGAGGCCATTTTATCTTTGTCTTTAGTTTGTTACGGTTACTTCTGTGATTGATTCGTTGAAATCTGCTAATAACCTTCATAAATTTTCGTTCAGGCATTCAGTTTGATGAGCTTGCTACAAGATAATCCTGATATCTACCCTCTTTTGCCAGTGTACAACAATTTCTTGAGCGCTTGTGTTCAAACTTCTAGTTTTTCTTATGCTGATATTTGCTTAAGTTTGATGAAGCAACAGATGGTGGGAAAGAATGAAATAACATATGCTGAGCTACTCAAGGTGTGTAAAGCCACCTATGTGCCAATATCTTGTTTATAGTAATGTCGTGAGTACTTCTTCTATTCTGTTTCTATATCTGAATTTGTGTGGCAAGCTTATTTGACTCTTAGAGAAATTCCTCTTTGATATGCTTTGCATTTTCCACGGCACAAGAATATATTTGTTAAACACATGGTCATTCTCCAATTTACCTTTTGCAACAGCAAGTATTGTTTTACGTTACTGGAAGCGTGACAACTTCTTGCTTTGGCTCTTTCTGGTGTACAGTGGATTGAAAGATTCTCTTAAAAATTTGATGGTTTGATTATCGTAATATCGTTATCATATTTTCAGGATTTTTTTTAGAGAGCATCTTTCTCATTTTTGTTAGTCATCAGGGACCAAAAGTTTCTGAAATTATGTTGGTATGCCTATGCCACCGTCCTTGTGGGTTATCTTTATTTATTTTTCCTTTTCTAATTAATTGACACCAAAGACAAGCACAGGATCTAAATTACTTCAATATCTCAGTGATTCATTTTCAGGAATTGGATGAGTGATTATGCTTTATATTTCTAACTAAAGTCTGTGGCAAGCTAACAAATATCATAAGTATGCGGTACCGAGTAGATTAGGTGACTTACATTTCTTATTCTGCCTGTTCTTGATATGGATGGCTGCGAGCTTAAAAATATATCAAGTTACTATTTTCTAAATTCACTCTTTCAGCTTGCAGTTTTGCATCAAAATCTGTCTGCAGTACATGAAATATGGAAGGAGTGTATCAAATACTATAGCCTCAGCATTATTTCCCTTCGGAAGTTTATATGGTCCTTTACAAGGTTGAAAGATCTGGAATCTGCTTATGCCACCTTACAGTACATGGTAGCTTTGGCTACCCAGAGGAACTGTATAATCACCAAAACTGCTGAAGGCAAGCTATTCAATTCAAGGTTGGACATCCCAATACCTTCCAATGGTGAATCAAGTCCACAAAGATTTATCAAGGATAACAGAATAGTGCCATCTATATCTAAATATCATGAAGGTGCGGAATTACACACTAGTATCAGTGACTGCTACATGAATGCTGACATGGAACTCCAGGGGACATGCACAGTTAGAACAAGTGTGCCACCGAAAGTTGTCCATATGCCCGTTATGAAATTATTAAGATGGTCTTTTAATGACGTGATACATGCTTGTGCAAACATGGGAAACTATGTCTTGGCAGAGGAGTTAATGTCACAGGTAATCACAACTTTGTCACTCCTCAACCTGACTTTATGATGGAGCTGATAGTTTCATCCTCATTAACTTAAAGAGTTCTTTTGTTTTAGATGCAAAATCTTGGTTTAGAACCATCGTCTGGTACTTATGACGGCTTCTTAAGAGCGGTTCTAGCAGAAAGAGGTTTCCACAACGGCATGGAAGTGGTAAGATATGCATATTTATTGAAATATCTTATCTGGAGTAGTCCTGAATAAAAATGGTCATAGAAAAAGGTTCTCACACAGTGGATTAGAAATTTCTACTTTTCTGATCTGAAGCATGGTACATGGCAGTTATTCTGAACTTCATGAAACAAACCACATATACTTTCTTGAGAATTGATGCAATTACAATCTCTGTGCAGTTAAAAGTTATGGAACGGAAAAATATGAAGCCTTATGATTCAACTCTCGCGGCTCTTGCAGTTAGTTGCAGCAAGGGTTTAGAACTAGATTTAGCTGAGGCTTTCCTGCACCAAATATCAACATGTTCGAGTCCTTATCCTTATAATGCTCTTTTAGAAGCATGTGATACTATGGTAAGTAAACTGTTGAAATATTATTCAACTGCCAAATTACTTCTTCAAAAGTTTTCTGGCCAATTAATTGTCTCATGGTTGCCATGTAAGCTTTAACGTTTCAAATTATTTCCTTTACACACTAGAAATCTTTGTTTACATTTTCACATTTTTCAGTCCTTGTGACTCTGCTTGTTAATGTTTCTCTACTAGCTGGTAAAACATTTTTTTTGTAAGCACCACAACTTTGCATCATTCAATCCGTACAAATTCACATAAATTTCATCTGATATACTCCCCTTGGATCTACTATAATATGTTCTTACTATTAATGCTTCTGTGGGTTCCTTGAGCAGGATCAGCCTGAACGTGCTATTAGGGTGTTGGCTAAGATGAAAAAATTAAAGATCTGCCCAGATATCAGGACATACGAGCTACTGTTTTCATTATTTGGTAATGTGAATGCACCTTATGAAGAGGGCAATATGTTGTCACGAGTGGATGCTGCTAAAAGGATAAATGCAATCGAAATGGATATGATGAAGAATGGCATTCAGCATAGTCATGAATCACTAAAAAATTTGGTAACTTCTGACTCATGAATTTCTCTTCTTGAATACATACAGAATGATATTGAATCTTGATGCACATCATGTGTATCAACAATTAGAACTTTAACTGGTGGACTGGATTGGATGGACTTACCTTCCACCTCTACCAAACACAATAGACGTATATTCATTTACTTCACTCTCTCCTTTCCCTAGAGGAAGTAATTGGTGCCACTCGCCCTCCCCCTTCCCTTCTGCAAACCAAACAAAGCCTAAATTAACTTTATAGACTTACAACTTCCACCAAAATAAAACGTTATAGACTTGCAACATCGTGAAATCTATGCAGCTGAAAGCATTTGGAATGGAAGGGATGATCAAGGAGCTTATTCAATATTTGCATCAAGCAGAAAACCCATTGTCTAGTGCTCATTTGTTTCTGGGGACACCTATCTATAACATAGTTTTGCGTTCACTTGTTGATGCTGGAGAAGTAAGTCCTTTACACTTTGTTTTTGTATCTTGTTGTCTCATGGTTTGTATATTTTTTATATTTTTATTTTTTTCCTTCGATACCAGACTCATATGGCAGCAGAAATATTCAAAACTGTAAAATCATGCGGGATGCCTTCAGATGCTGGAACCTACAATATCATGATCAACTGCTGCAGCATTATGAAATGTTTCAGATCTGCTTCTGCCTTGGTTTCTTTGATGATTCGTGATGGTTTCCTCCCCGGGACAGTAACTTACACCACTCTCATTAAGGTACTTGTGTTGCGATTTCAAGGCTCATCGACAGAAAGGTTAAAGGTGGATTTGGATTGACAATTCAAACTGTCGAATCTTTTAATGATTTTATGTTTCTTTCTTTTCTTTTTCCCCCTTCAGACTCTGTTGGGACTCAACAACTTTGATGAGTCAATAAAGCTGCTCAATCAGGCGAAATCAGTTGGAGTGGAATCTGATACACTGTTATACAACAGTATTCTTCAAGCAGCATGTGAGAAGGTATTGTTAATATATTGCACATCCTGTATATGGTGGTGGCTTCAGGGTTTAGTAGAGATGGCAGAATAGATTGTGCTCTCTAAAAATCTTTGGACATATACACAATAATAGTTATAGTAATTTGCAATATTTGGAATATTCTTAAATAACAAGCATTGTTATCTTTCATGCCCTTTCAAAGTCCCTGTATGCTTGGTTCCTTAAATGACCTTGGTCTCAGTAGTCTTAAGGATGCGTTTACAAAGTTGCAGGTTGGTCCTTTTTCCGGGTTTCGGATTCAGATTGATGTAAGATTCATTACAGTAATTAACGTGGTTTAACCACCTTTTCAGGGAAGAATTCATGTGGTGGAACTTATTGTTGAGCAGATGCACCAAGAGAAGATCCAGCCTGATGCATCAACCTGCAGTTATGTTTTCTCTGCATATGTTGAAGAAGGTTTTTACAGCACTGCCATGGAAGCATTGCAGGTATTAAGTATGAGAATGATTTCAGAGGACAGTGACGTTCTTGAAGAAGCAAGACTAGAATATGAAAATCTAATTGTAGAGGAAGACGACACGGAGACTGAATTGCATATCATGAATCTTTTTAGAGATTCGGAGGATCTTGCTCTTGCCTTAATGAACTTAAGATGGTGTGCCATGGAAGGATATCCCATATCCTGGTTACCAAATGAAAGTCAGTGGGCCAAGAGACTTTCAAGTAACTATGCATATCAAAGACTGCCCGGGCGATAAAAGGGTTGCCAATGTGGTGGTGCGTTGAGGATTAAAATCCGTTTGGCAGCGTAGAGATGATAATCATCGATTAGCATCAGATTTGAGCCCGCAGCCTTGTAGTAGTGAAGGAGACGGGTAATTTTTGGTTACTCATTTTTGTAGAATTTAGCAGAAAATGAAGCTAGGTGGCTCCCTACTAGTTAGATATATTTCACAGATGGGAGATTATGGGGGAACTATAAATTGTGTACTTTTTTGTATCATTGTATGCTATATTTAGACTGGTTTACCCTGTAATTGTGGACATTCTTTTCTTTTAATAAAGCCAAAACTTATTTATTTATCATGCCTAATTCTGATTTGCTTACAGGACTCCTCTTCAGTAGCTTATGACTCCCTCGATTCGAAATTGGATGTTCATTTTCCTATGCTTGCAGGACCTAGAAAAAGTTTATGAAAACAATCTATAATGTTCGAGGAAGATTCATGTGTAATAATGATGCCTGGATGCTTGAAAAGAAGAAGAAAAATTCCAGCAAAGAAAATAAAAACTTTCAGAATTATATAATTTATCAACTTCATTGATTTTGATTGTGGATATATGGTTAAATTTAATGGAAGTTCATCTACATTTTATTTTATTTTATTTTTATTGAAATGTTTAAAAAATGAAAAAGAAAAAAAAACACAAAAGGATGGAAATCACATGCACCGCACGTGAAAAATAGACAGAAAATTTCTAGATTCGAGTTCTCCCTTTATTAACCAAAGGGGAAAGCATCTTTTATTTCCACCGCCACCCCTGGAGTCTGTTTTCTCTGAATATCTCTCGACTTAAGAGGTGGTAATTAAATAATTTCTGCAATTTTCTGTGAGATTCTGCAATTTTTACCCCCAATTTCTGGAAAAATATCACATTTTAGCTGCCAAATTATTAATATTTTAGCTGCAAATGGAAATTAATTATTCAAATTTTATCTGAAATAAAGAAAAAACAACACCCTTAAACAATCGTTTTCCCAGAAATCTCCAAATTCTGCCTTAATTCTGAGCAATTTTGGTTAGGTTGCCATTTTAATTTTGAAATTTCGTCTCGAATTTCACAAAACTAAATTGTTTGCTATAATTACTGTAGTGAAGGAAAATACATTTAGAGAGAGAGAGAAATAAGGAAGGTGTATTTGGGGAAGGTGGGCGGAGCGCCGGTGTTATAGCATGGCTTTACACAGGCGGCGCCTCCATCAGTATCAACAACAGCGTTCCCGTTTTATACTCCGGGCAATCTCCGGCGTCTTTGGTGCTCTTCTCATATTATTCATTTTTATATCATTTCTTGCTCCTTCGCCTATTGATGAAAATGATCACACCCTCCGCCACCCTCGCTCTGATTCCACGGTACGCACCTCAGATTTTAAAAAATGCTGTATTTTTCTCTTATTAATATAATAATTTTCAGATATGTCATTAGAAAATATAGCTTTCGCCTCCGGAAGGATTGTATAAAATTTTAACTTCGCCTAAAATGTGTAATGAATGTATTTTGTAATGGTACTGCTTGCTTCAGCCTAATACATTATTAATTTTATTTTTTGTTTTTTGTTTTTGTTTTGATGTTTCAGATGAATAATGGTGTTAGTGATGAGATTGGAGTTTCGAAATTCAACGTGCCGGTTAGGGTTCTTTTTTGCCTGAATCTGTTTTTTTTTTTTGTTATAAAAAAAGATAATAATTTTGTGATTCATTTCCTTAATCACGGATTTGATCCTTAAAAATATGATGCATTGGCTTTTTTGGGGGATCCAGACTGGCGGAGGAGTATATGATCGTGATCTTTGGACTTCAAGGAACTCGAAGTTTTATTATGGATGCAGTAATCCCAGCAGTAAATTTGCCAGTGCGTATTCTTAGTAGACTTTTTACTCTTTGTTAAATGGCTTTCCGCATTGCTCATATGGTTGCCTTTTGTACTCTTGGTTTTGATTCCATCCCAGCTGTTGAAAGTAGAAGCAAAAGCAGTTCTTTTTTCTAATGGAGACTTTAAAGATCTTGTATCAGTTTAATTATTTATGGTTATAGATATTCTGTTCAATTATGTACGGTCATTTTATTGACTGTATGGATTGGTCTTTGATAATGCAGAAGCAGAAGCCATCACACGTCCAAATAGGTATTTGCTGATTGCGACCAGTGGCGGTCTTAATCAACAGAGAACTGGGGTAAACTTTTATAAGTTTCATTTGAGTTCTGTGTGAGCTTGAAGCCTGCGATAAATGCCCATAATTTGCAATAATCATTTGAAGGAAATTTTCCTTTTTAAGGATATTTCTTTGAGAATGATTATATGAGATGAGCTGGCTAAGTTTGATATTATTAATTTGCTCGCAAGGAATTCAGCTTGACATCAAGTATGATATCCAATCAGTAATCACTCAATTAAGTATGCCTTTATTGTTCTTGTCCTTACATTATATATGTCAGCAGAGGAGCATAAAGCAATGATTAATTTTTTAATTTGTTGGGTTCGTTCGTTGCCAGTGTTTTGGAGTCTATCTGGTATTTGGTCCGCAAAAGAATAACAGAAGTGTTCAAGATAACAGAAAGCCATATGTTTTGTGTTTTACTCCCCCACCCTTTTGAGGTGATGCATATATTAGATAATGTGAGGATTTAGAATTGAACGTAACATCGTCGTTTCAAACCTTCATATTTTTTTTGGTTTAATGGCTCATTTCTTGTGTATAATTGCATTGTCTCTTCTTCATAATTGGAGATGCATCATACAAATTTTACATGCAAAGAATTTAATTAACTGTGTTACATGAGTGACGTTAATGAAAACTTTTATGAATGTTAACTGTCGTTAGTGTATACTTGTCAATGAACAATTGTATGATTTCCTGAAAAAGTCTCGGTATTGAGGCTACCTGCAGGGACGCAGAGTTGCAATCCATTGATATCTGATCAAAACGTTTTCAAGTGAAATATTAGGAACTGAACTGATATTTCTTTTTATTTGATTCCTTTTCCCCAGATAACTGATGCTGTTGTTGCTGCTCGTATTTTGAATGTTTCCCTTGTCATTCCGAAACTAGATAAGAAGTCCTTTTGGAAGGATTCCAGGTTAGTTTTTGAATTTGTTAGGATGTTTTAGTTAAATTCTTTTGCAACATTTAACACCGTTTATTTGCATATGCTTGGCGAACTAATTGCTAACATCCAAATTAGTGAGATTCCAAGTGACTATTCGTTTCTTATCCCATTTGCAGTAACTTTTCGGACATCTTTGATGTTGATTGGTTCGTATCATATTTAGCAAAAGATGTTAAAATCATAAAAGAGCTGCCACTAAAGAAAGGACAACTATGGCTTCCATATACCACGCGTGTCCCAAGAAAGTGTAACGAAAGATGTTACATTAATCGTGTTTCACCAGTGCTTGGAAAAAAACAGGTGAGTTTTTAAGTGGGGTTTCATCTTTTGTTCTCCATGTTAGTTTGTAGGTAAGTCCTCTTTACAGTTATTTCTATTATTGTGTTCATGTCTTCATGATACATGTGCGAACGGAGCCATTTTAAACAAAGATTAACTTTTCTTTTGGTGTCTCTTGTGTGTGTTTTGGGAGGGTGTTGTAGAGTTAGCGATATAAGAGTTCAGCTGCATAGCATATTGCTAGCAATTTGATGCTCTCTCTCTCTCTCTCTCTCTCTCTCTCTCGTGTACATATATACTGAATCTTTGTCTAGCTTCCTATTCTAGTTACAAATCTCTAGCTAATTTAGTTTATGCATGCACTGCAACAGTACTTCGTGGGCTGTTCTCCAAGTTCACTTTCCAGTTAGAAAATCTAGGAGGTGGTGGCACTTTCTTTAGTGGCTTCAGTTGAATTAGTTACGTGAGCATCACGGGTTGATATCAGCTTTGAAATTCATATAAGTCTAGGTGATTTAAGCATCCACATCCACCCTCTTGTTGAAAACCTCTGAAAGAAAAGATATAAATTGTAGTAATCTCTACGAAGTTCTCCCTTAACCATAGGACACTATTCAGTGCTTAAGGATCAAGCATGATTTTATTGTCTTTCTTAGAATTTCTCTTATCATTGTTAAATGAAAGAACTCTTCACCTTTACCAGTCACTTTGGAGTTAGCTGGTAGGTACTTAATCCTTGTGTGCTTGTTAACTGCTATGAAGGTTTGTCGTGCCTGGAACAGTTTTACATTGATTTTTGTTTTGATGCCTGCCTTTCAATTTTTGGGTTCAAGGCTTTTATTAACTTGTTCTCCTTTAGATGTGTGGCATCCAAGTTAGTTTTGTTTGAAGTATTTCTGGTCTGTTATCACTGAAATTGTGTTCACGTAACAGGCGGTTCAGCTGAACAAGTTTGACTACAGGCTCTCAAATAGGCTAGAAACGGATTTTCAGAAACTTAGATGCAGAGTTAATTATCATGCCCTGAGGTTCGCTGATCCTATTCTCAGAATGGGTGAACAATTGGTCCAACGAATGAGGATAAGGAGCAAGCATTACATTGCCCTTCATTTAAGGTAGTGTCAACAATCCAGGCGATATGAATTTGCAATTTCTAGACTCGTTTCTTCCGTTCGGTTTGGGCTTTATTTTTTACTAATATTTTATTGTTTCAGCATCAGATATCAGTTAATTCCTCTAGTTGACTCCACCATGTTGCACATTTTCTTGTATTGAAATGTTCTGTGATTCTTCAAAACACACCAATTTGCTCTTAATCAATCTAAGGGGAGTGGTCATTTTACTTTACATAGTAATTACCGTAGGAGATATTAGGAGCATTCGTTGAATGAAAACTTCATCTCTTGATCTCTTATCACTGAGTTAAGTGCATGTTTGGGGATTTGAGCCTCTTTCAGTTGTTCTGCGGTAGTTATGGTTACTAAGGAGGAATCATTTTCATGCAGTAAGATTTTTCTTTTTACAGGTTTGAACCTGATATGCTTGCATTCTCAGGATGCTATTACGGTGGAGGAGACAAGGAGAGGAGGGAGCTTGGGAAAATACGGAGGAGGTGGAAAACTTTACATGTAAGGCTCCATGTATTTTTACCCAAATTCTCTTCCTATAACGCATTCCTCTTTTCTTTTTTCTTTTTTAATTTTTAAATGGAGCCATTCAAGCTTCTGAATATTTTATTTTCAACACTCCTTTAGCAGTAGATCACTCGACAAATAATTTTTAATACAATAGAAATTGGACCTTGTTTATATCAATAGTGGGTATGATGTGTGATCTGGTTCATAAGCTATTTACTTGAGACATTTCTTTACGATGATCTTGGTAGCTAGGAAATGCAATGGTGGTGGTATCAGTATGCAACTTGCATGATGAGGTCCATCGTTCCCATGTCCACTTTGATCTATCCTTGTGATATGTTCCAGTTTCAGATGAGCGATAAATTTCATTGATGTGAAGTTTCTGAAATATCTTTGCTCTATTAAATTTCAGCGCAGCAACCCAGATAAGGGAAGGAGACAAGGAAGATGTCCTCTTACTCCTGAAGAAGTAGGCTTGATGCTTAGAGCACTTGGATATGGTAGAGATGTTCATATTTATGTGGCATCAGGTGAAGTATATGGAGGAGAGGAGACGTTGGCTCCTCTGAAGGCACTCTTTCCAAACTTCTATTCCAAAGACACGCTAACCAACAAGGAGGAGTTGGAACCATTTTCCACGTTTTCTGCTCGTATGGCTGCACTAGATTTCATTGTTTGTGATGAAAGTGATGTATTTGTTACCAATAACAATGGTAATATGGCAAAAATGTTAGCAGGGCGGAGGTGCGATCTAGATCCCTCATCAGCTGTATAAGAAATTCTTAGCATTAGATAATTTTGCATGATTCTAATCTGTTCGTCCTCTTTATTGCAGGAGGTATTTTGGACATAAACCTACTATCCGTCCCAATGCTAAAAAGTTGTATCGACTATTCTTGAACCGAGACAACATGACTTGGGAAACGTTCACATCAGGAGTTCGTAGATTTCAGCAGGGTTTCATGGGGGAGCCGAAAGAAGTGAGACCAGGAAGGGGTGAGTTTCATGAAAACCCAGCTGCCTGCGTATGTGAAGATTCAGAGGCAAAGGCAAAGATGGAATCACTTCCAAGAAAAGTTGGTAACGAAAATGTTGTAACAAAGGAGAATGTGGATGTAGCAGCTGACGATGAAAATCCAGATGACGAACCTGAAGGTTCTGATCCTGAGGAGGATGAAGATCTAAATGATCTTCTAAATGATCTTGGTGACAAAATGTTGAGCAACGGAACTAGTACAGACTATGATGCTTCTACGTCTGAGGAACCCGAGCTGGATGAGTTGCTTTCAGATTAATAGAATCCTTGGACGCTTTTGAGGATTTTCGACTCTCTCTATCCCCGTTGTGATGGATCAAAACAAGGTAGAGATGCATTCTCCGACAGTATGCAGATCTATTTAACTGTCTGTATACAGCAACAGGGAGCAAATTTGTACATTCGAACTGCTGTTTATAGACATCACAATGTTGAGTCACCTTCTAAAAGAGCTCCAAGAGATATAATGTGATATGCCGGACGTCGCCTTCACAACTGAGCAGAAGATTGGGGTGGAACACTTTTTAGAGGCAAAATATGTGAAAACTGGTGTTGAATGATGCTTAGTATGCCAAATATATGTGAAATCTGCTTATGGGAGACTTCATCTAATTGCTGAGCTGATGTTGTGACATCTTTTTTTGTAGCAAAAACACTAGGCAGAATGAGAGACGCATATTTTTCTTACCAAGGTGGTGGTAAAAGTTGTCTTACATAACTCTTTTAGCCTCGAGTGCCAGCATTTTGTTTTGAAATGAGAGCCATGCATGTGTGACAAGTCTTTGCGCTGATGAATTGATTTGACAATTTTTTTTTTTGAAAAAATAAACTATTAAAATAATTTATTTTAAAAAAAAATTTTAGCCGTCTAATCAGTTCATGTGACAACGCATAGACTTTTCACATGTACACAAAACAACTATTTCACAACTAATCTGATTTGCCTTCTGGTTACTCAAGAAAGGAAAAAAAATAAGAGTGAGAAGTAGCTTCTGTATGACTGTCAAAGTGGGCCGAAGCCCGCGGACCGATCTGCCCCGCCGCTGGCCGGACCGGGTATGGACTTAGGAAATATTGATCCGCAAAATGCGGGCTTTTTAGCCCGCAGCCCATGCGGCGGATCGCGGGCCGCCCGCGGGCTTTTTTATAAAAAAAATACATATTATATATAATATTTTTTGGAAAAGTATATATATTATATATAATATGGTATATATTATTAACATATTTCCTACTCGCCTGATGGTAAAAAAAAAAGTATATATATTATATATAATATTTTTTGGAAAAGTATATATATTATATATAATATGGTATATATTAACATATTATCATGGTGTTTACACCATTGTATAACTTTTATTTTTCTTCTAATTGTGTTTTATCTTTTGATTGTAATGGCCTTGACTATTTTATGATTAATGGGTAAATCTTTATTTAACAACAACAAAAAAAAAAAAATAAAATTGAGTGAGCCCGCGGGCTTTGTGCTGTGCGGGTATGGACATGTGTTTCAAGGATCCGCAAAAAATAGGCCCGCCCCGTTTTGAAATAAGCCCGCGCGGGCCGGACCGGACCGCCCCGCCCCGTTTCACAAATGCAGGGGCATTTGTGCTTGAAAGTGTAGCACTCGCTTGATGGTAAAAAAAAAAGTATATATATTATATATAATATGGTATATATTAACATATTATCATGGTGTTTACACCATTGTATAACTTTTATTTTTCTTCTAATTGTGTTTTATCTTTTGATTGTAATGGCCTTGACTATTTTATGATTAATGGGTAAATCTTTATTTAACAACAACAATTGAGTGAGCCCGCGGGCTTTGTGCTCTGCGGGTATGGACATGTGTTTCAAGGATCCGCAAAAAATAGGCCCGCCCCGTTTTGAAATAAGCCCGCGCGGGCCGGACCGGACCGCCCCGCCCCGTTTCACAAATGCAGGGGCATTTGTGCTTGAAAGTGTAGCACAAAAGATTACTGATTGCTACTCTCTAATTTTTTCCGTTTTAAGAAGAAGAAAACCAACAATTTCCGTTCAACAAGTGGTAGCAGCTACACATGATACGAACCCCACATTTTTTTATCAATATATCTGTGAAAGATTGAGAGTTATTATTTTGATGTTTTAATTTAAATGAAATTAGACCTCTTATACTTCATTTTTTTTTTTATCCAAATAATATTACCCATTATATTCATCATCAAAGTTTCCAGAAAGTATATTTACTTCCAGAATATTACAACCTTTATCATCAAAAACATCTTATACTTCATTTGGTTACATAGTAATTCACCATTTGTATGGCCATAAAGAAAGACGCTCTGCCTTTTATCTTCGAACAACTTATGGCAATAGTGTCGTGGTGCTCTTATTATAAATAGTACTCATGTACAGTGACGGACGCAGACTTTAAAGGTAGGAGGGGCACAAATAATATTGACAAAACAAATTTATAAAAGCATATACGCGTTTTCATACTTTGATAATATTCTATAATTATATCATTCTCGATAATACTTGATACATGACTAACACCAACAAAATACTCTAATACCTGTACATTCTTCACATAACGAAATATTACCGACATTTGCTCCTTCATTGTTATATCACGGGATTCATCAACAAGAATAGAAAACAAGTCATCACTAATATCTCTTTGATAATCGCCATATAGTAAAAATTTAACAAGATTTCAAAATTTACACTTAAGTTTGTTAAATTTTTTTTAATAAACATTAGTATCATTACACATTTAAACTTGTTAAAATTTTAACCAAACTTGTTATGATATAAGTGGTGTTATTCCTATAATCTAAGAACCACAAAATTTAATTTTAAATCGAAAACTGACTCAAAACGGATATACTAAAAAATGCTCAGGGCACGAGTGTTATAAAAAAAAATGGGGGAAAGGCTATGCCCCACCCTAGCTCGGCCAATGCTCATGGATATCCATGACACGATACACGGACACCTGGGCAGTTTGTGATGTTATGTTTTATATATAGGATAATTTCGATATGGGACTGAGGGTAGGGGGTAGAGGCGCAGTTCGACTAGTTATGTTTGTCACGTCGCCTCACTGCGCAAAAATTCATCGATCGCGGTTAAAATACTAAAAAAAGATAGTCACGATATAGATACGGTTAAAAGTTAAAAAAATTATACAAACTTGTCATCATCACTATAAAATGAGGAAAGAGATTTTTTTTAACTTTTAATCGTATTCATATCAGAATTATTTTTTTTTGTATTTTAAGCATGATTGAAGAAAAAAAAATTCTGAAAGGGAGGCGACGTGGGACAAATTACTAGCTAAAGTGGGACTAGGCACTCTGCCCTAGCTCTAGTCATATCAGAATTTTCCTTATATAATAGCGAAAATTGAGAAAGTAAACAATAAGTTATTTTTTTTAATTAAAATATATATATTGCTCTGTTAAATAGAATTAGTGGTATACAAATTTTATTTTTTTATTTTTAAATTTTCGCTAAATGTTGAATGTATTAGGTTACAAACGGCAAAAAACGACTGATTAGTTGGGAAGAGGGATGGGGATAGAGCATTTTCACCTGTTACAAACTTGACTTGGGGGCCGTTTGTGAGTTGGAAAAGCGACTTTTAAGCTTATCCAAATCCAAATAATCGTGACTGGATCAAAACTGATTCAGTTTCCTCGTTTTGTGGCAGGATCACCAACCATCATCAGTACATTTGAAACCTGGGTCCATGTGGCGCTTCTTTTAACCACAAAGGCCGAGTCACTAATGTCAGGTGTTTCTCTGACACGTGGATAAACATTTTCATCTTATCCACTCTACTAGATTCAATTTCCAGCGTCAGCTGCCATGTCATTGGAAGACTATGGTGCTGCCACGTGGAATGTCTCTAGTGTGGTTAACTTCACAATGGAATTAAGATAAGTTTGATAATGAAAATCTTATTTTTTTTTTAATTCTGAGGATAATGATGGAGATTTTCAAGATAACAGGGACTTTTAACGACCTTAACCTTTTTTTTAAAATTTTTTTTTAATTAAATTATAATAAGAATGTCGAATACAAAACATATTATTTTGGCTTAGAAATACTTATCAACTAGACTATTTTTTTTAATACATGATCATAGCACGGTGGTTGCCACTTTTGAACATTTTTCAAATACGTACATCATAGATAATTCACATTTTCAAATTTCGAGACAAAAAATCTCAAATTAATTTTTTTAAACACTCTTATTACATGACTTTCTATTTAAAACAAAAAATTCACTAGGCCAATTATCCAAAAAAAGCAAAAACAACAGTACTACTTGTCCATCACTCAATCACCACATGCTTTCCATTACCAATATGTATACGTATGATAGGAGTTTGGGATAATTTAAATATTAATTGGAAAATCAATATATTTAGTCTCCTCAGAAATTTTTATTTCGCCTCGTATAGTTCTCAATGTTTAATTTCAGCCTGTAAAGTCCATTATCTATTTCACGGTCTGCATATAGAGGTTTCACCACCTCTTCTGCGGCGGAATCAGGGTAGCCCCAAATTCATGTCGTCCACGTGCTTAATGAGTGGGGGCATAATTGTCAGTTTCAATCTATAAAATTTATAAAATACCAAAAAAAAAAAATCAATATAAAAAATGGTTATAAACAGGAAACCCCAAATTCTATTGCCCTAATTTAGAGGAACCCATTTGCCCTACGTCCGCCGCAGAAGAGTTGGTGGAACCTCTATATGCATCACGTAAATAGATAAGGAACTTTACAGACTGAAATTAAATATTGGGGACTATACGGGCAAAACGAAAATTTCTAGAGAACTAAATAGGCTGAAATTAAATATTGGAGACTATACGGGCGAAAAAAATTGATGGAGACAAAATAGGCCGAGATTTCCCCATATTAATTTTATAATTCGATCGTTTAGTATTAAATATTGATTTTATTGTATACAATACAATGAATAGACATGAAATTGGTTTATGTATGAAAAGAATATGAATGTACAAGTTTATGTGTATCTAAATATACCAGTTCAAGTTTATCCATATGCAGATTCTGTGTTCCACCATCATAAGAGCTTAGCTTCTTACTAAACATTTAATTCCAACTTATTTGGAAATACCAATTAAAGAATGTATGTTATGTAAGGATAATAAACAAACAAAGTTTATGAAACAATATATAGCTCAATTTTAATTGGATATAACTTTTCATTTTCTCACTTTCCTATATACAATTTATATAGAGATGTTTTATACATAAGTGTAAAGAATTAATACCGTTTATCTTGCATCTATTATGAACCTATCTTCAAAACAAGTACCAATTACTTATCTCTTTAACTACGAATTAATCATTTCATCGCTTATTTAAAATGTCTATAGGAGTTTAGAACCTTTTTTTTTTTTTTAATTTGGGCCCAAGATTAACTAACTTATCATTTGATTTGAATTTATATTAGTATCAAATTTCCAGAGTTATATACTAGTTAATCTTTTTATTAAAAGAATGTGTCCCAAAGTTTTGGATTTGACTTAGAGTTTGACTCAATTTAAATGTACTATCAATTGCTTAACAATGAATGAAATACACGTCAGCAAAGAAAACCAATTCACCGGAAACATAATTAGCATGCGTTAATGCATTGTGTATTCATTGCGTAATATTAACTTGTAGGATAATGCTATACCAAGATAAAATTAGATTGATATGAGGATTTTGGGACCCAATACAGGAAAAAGTGTTTTGATGGCACGTGTATCTCAGCTATTGAATAAGTTAATCTGACAATTGAATTTTTTTGTTTGCCGAATAAACAATTGTCTCTACCTATACAATATTATTCATACCTAATTTAGCAAAAAAAAATTATTCATACATAAACAAAAAAAAGTGAATTTTCTTCCGTTAATAAAAAAAGCAACAATAAACATTTATTTCGCACTGAGTGCTGGAGACATGCAGCCAGCACAATACACAAATTAAAAAAAGGAAGACACATGGCAGGTCCAGAATGGGAGCAAAATTATATTAAATGGAAAATGGTGGAGCCCAAGGTCCCACCACTGTTCATCCATCAACGGCCGTCAGTCTCACGTGTCTGCTTAAATTCCCGGGACTCCTTCCCGTAAAACATATTTCCCGTTTTGTCCTTTATTTACCACAACTCAAAACAAACTTAACTACAAATTTTCCCTAATTTCCCTCTCCTCTTTCAAATGCCGTTACTCTTCTCTTTACTCCAAACTCTTCATTTTTAAAGTTTTTGAAATTTAAAAAATCTTACAGATTTTGCAGTATTTTTTTACCATTCTAACTCTATTATATGCTCAACATAAGTTAAGTTAGGGTTGTACTGATTTAGTCTGTATTTCTTTCATCCATGGCGGCGGCGGCGGCGGCTTCCACTCCATTTGGTTTGCTGAAAATGAGTGGGAGAGATTTTGATTTTAATGTTTCTCGACAACATTGCTATCGGAACGGTAGTGGAGGATTGCAGAAGAAGTGGCAATTTGTCAGTGTCGGTGGTGAAGTATGGAAAAGTGTAGTGATTAAATGTTCGTGTTCTGATTCTGTGGTGCCAAAGCCATCTACTCCACAATTGAGAAAGAATAGTGTGGAGAAATACAAAGAGTGGAGATGTGATGCAAAGATTAATAATGGTGACTATCGAGTTCAAACCTCTCCTATGTCATTTGCTCCTCAGCCTCGGTAAATCATCTCCCTTATCAGTCTCTATAATAATTTCTTTTTTGTTACTTTATTAGTCTAATCTAATCTAAACTTTATATTATGCAAACATTGGTTGTGATGATAAACTTTTTATTTGCTTTTATATTCTGTATTTTAATTTCTCCAAAAATAATAGTTTCTCAAAATTTGTGGAAATTTCTTTTTCTCTTACGAATATAGGCCAGGACCATTATAAATGAATATGCGAGTTAGAAGAGAATCGAAGGTGGATAAATTATGTATAGAAAAAAAAAAAGAGTCAGAGCATATGCTCAATTTGCAGTGCTATTTAGATAATGTAAATGGAAAAACTTCATATAAGAAATATATTTCTATCTAAACAAATTGTCGGCTGCAATTGGTGTGCAATGCTTCATTTTTACTCTCTGCCATGTTGGATCATTCTGCAACATTTCTACTTTTTTTTTTCATTCTCTTTAGCTATCGACGTGAAATGCTCCTAAGCAAACACTACATAACTTAGATGTAGACTTCCAATAGTAACCACTTGTTCAAAATGAGTATGAGAGTTTTGAAGTGAAATAGGTAAGTAATGGCATTGGACAAAGAGGATAGTTTGTTTTGAGTTTGGATTGCATAATGTATAACTACTTTAGATGCTTTTCCATTGGCTTAACTTTGGATGGTTTTTTCCCTCCTACTTATAGGTCTCGATCTCCCTCAAAACAGGACAAATTTTCCTCCCGTTGTACTCCGAGGAACACAGGTCCTCAGTCACGCGATTCCCCACCTAAACGCGGTAATTTGGGATTATTCATTCAAATTTCAACATCTCCTTTATGCTTCAATAAATATTATATACCAAAAATAGAGTTTTTATTGTAGATACTGGTATTGCAAACGAGAAAGATTGGGGCATCAGTTTGTTACATGAAAATGTCAATGAATCTGGTATAAACGAGGACGGAAGTACTTGGTATCGAGAAAGTGGAGAGGATGGTGGTGAAAATGGATATAAATGCAGGTGGACAAGAATGGGTGGCCAAAGTTATGACAGTACTTCAGAGTGGAAAGAAACGGTACTTCAGTAATCTATTATATAGTATTATGTTTTCTTAATGATATATGTGAATCCTGATTTTATTAATATTACATTTGAAATTGAACTTTGTTAAACTACTTACTCAGTTACTCGTGATATTATATATAACATATTTGGGATCCACTAGTGGGTGGGCACATATCTATGAAAAATGTTCGCCATTAAAGATTGTGCAAGCGTTTTTTGGTATAGTCTTGTGTAGGAGAACAATATCTTTAATCTACTCCCAATCGTTGTTGATCTATATCCTTGTCAAATTGTGAGTCTATCCTTGCAAATATTTCGAAGTTTTAGACAATTTTGTTTGTATATTAATTGTCTCCTATGTAGTGATTTTCTAGTTTCTTACTAGCAGTTAACATGTCCTTATCTTAGTGCTGTACTTTTCCCATATAGCTTAGATAAAATGGACAGGTTGACGGTGAAAAATCATTTGCTACAGCTAAATATATGCATGTTTCTTAACCACAAGAAGTAGATTGATACAGCCGGAAAACCTCAAACCTTTTTCTACTAAATGCTGCAGTGACTTGTTTATTTTCATTACTTACAAAGTATCATCCCAGGTGGATGACTTTAATTGGATTTGTTCATCTCCTTGACAGTGGTGGGAGAAGAGTGATTGGACAGGATACAAAGAGCTAGGTAATGTAATGTTTATTTTTTGGTTTTTCCTTGCTTATTTTTATGAGTTACATATTTATTCCTTTAATACTAATATAGGGGTGGAGAAATCTGGAAAGAATGCTGTAGGGGATTCATGGTGGGAAACATGGCGAGAAGTTCTTCACCAAGATGAATGGAGGTTTTGGTTTCATTTATTTACTTGTTCTTTTAATTTATTTTCTTTAAAAAAGTTACTTGATTTTGTTATTATTTTTTATTTAACTGACCTTACGAATGTGCAGCAATCTGGCCAAGATAGAGAGGAGTGCGCAAAAACAAGCAAAATCGGGTACCGAAAATGCTGGATGGTACGAGAATTGGTAAGAGAAATTTTGTAGCTAAGCTTTTGTGAATTGCAACCAAGGAAACATTTACTTATTTGCAAATCTTCTAAAGGTGGGAAAAGTACGATGCTAAGGGGTGGACTGAAAAAGGGGCACATAAGTATGGTAGGCTTAATGAACAGTCTTGGTGGGAGAAGTGGGGCGAGCATTACGATGGAACTGGCTCTGTTCTAAAATGGTATTTTCTCCTTTTTTATGCTTTTACGATGGATAAACGAGGTTGTTCATTGAAAATTTTGTGGCAATGCTAATTTAACCTAAAACATCTTTGACTGGATAATCTAAAATTAATCATTCTTCAGTCTTGAGAACTTAATGTTCATATGTTCTTCACCATGGTAACATAGCCACTTACATTGATGGATCACATTGATGGAGAGTAGAAGAATGTATGATTATGCTACTTTTTCTGGTTGTGTGATTTTGGTTTCTAAGTTTTAGATTCGCCTCCATCTCAGGACAGATAAATGGGCTGAAACTGAATTGGGAACAAAATGGGGAGATAAGTGGGAAGAGAAGTTTTTTGCTGGTATTGGCTCACGTAATGGCGAGACTTGGCATGTCTCACCCAGTGATGAAAGTATGTATGATTTGTTAGTTTACACGTTGAAGTGCTAACTTAATAGTCACACTAGTGAGAGTTTCATTGTTTAATCGTATTCTTTGAAATGTTCTGTTAATCTCTTTTTTTTTTCTTATTTATAGGATGGTCTAGGACATGGGGAGAAGAGCACTTCGGAAACGGGTATGAAATTGGGTACAAATGCTCTCCATAGCTAGTTTCACTCTTAATCCATTTAAATAATAGTCTGTTTCATGGAAATCTAATTCTTTGCCTATGGATTTTCAGTAAAGTGCACAAATATGGTAAAAGTACTACTGGTGAAAGCTGGGACATTGTTGTGGATGAAGAAACTTATTATGAGTGAGCTGACATCCCTTTGTTTCTGCTTTTGTTTTTTTTAATTAAATTAAAGCAGGATTTTATTTGTTTATTTATTTTTATATAACTAAGTTAGATACATCCCTGGGTTTTATACACCATACAGAAGAGTCTCCACTAAAATCATATACTAAAGGGAAGGGGTCTGATCAAGATTACATCCTGCTTTCAAAAACTTTTTCTTCTGTTATTGATATTCAGAATTTCGTTCTTCTATTTACACGAATAAACTTATATTTTTTTAAGGGCCGAACCTCACTATGGATGGGCGGATGTGGTGGGGGATTCAACTCAGTTGCTGTCTATCGAGCCTCGAGAAAGGCCACCTGGTGTTTATCCAAATCTTGACTTTGGTTCAAGTTCATCGTCAACTCCAGATGTTGAAATTGAGTGAGAATTGCTAAGCATATATATACACTTGGTGGGTTAAGATATAGTTTGAGGTTTTTAATTTAAGATTCAATTCAATTGTAATTTTTTATGAAACCATCCCATTGCAGAATGGCTCTTTTCTAGTACTATTGTTTTATTCATTGGATTCATGATTATTTTCGTATTCATTTTTTGTTATCTAAGTTTTTTTCTATTTTCGAACTTTAGACTCTTAGCATCAGGTGAACTTGCTTGTGCAGATTACTACTGGCTGAATATTTACTTACGGTCCATTTTGGTGTTTGTGGTTATTATGATGATCTTTTCTTTCTTGGAGCACCTGCAATAGAAAAGTCCAAACTGGAATTTTTTAATCACTTTTCATATCAAAAATTCGTTGATCCCATTAATTCTTCTCCTACAAAAAACAATTAATCAAAGCTTTTCTCTTAAAGCCTATATTAGAGGTGTTTTTTTTTGAAAAAAAACATGCTGCTATAGTATTGGTACATCGGGTATTCTGTTTAATTATTTGATTTGGCGATTGAAGTGAAATAGTCGTAAATGTACAATTATTTATTAAAAACTATTTTAAAAGTTTAATAAAACAACTCAGCAATTTAAATTAACTCGTACAACCACAATGATCTGGAAAGTACAATGGATAAACGGCACTAGACTTAGAAAAGGCATTCGCAGCCTATGTTGACTCACAAATTGATGCCTGTAAATGGAAATTTCAAAGCATGTGGCCGCTATAAGACGACTGGACCATCAAAGATGTGTCACTCAATATTATAAGTGTTCTTATGAGACTGATATTACATTTTTTCCACATTAATTGAATAGAATTTATATCTGTAAGTAGGCTTCGCCCAATTTATATGAAGGAACTGTAAAATTAGTTTCAAAAAGACGGTTATATAATTAAATTTTCTCATTAAAGATGAATTTTTGGCTATGTTACTCAAGTTCAGATAGGGGTATCAGGTTCGAATATATATTTAGATGTCGTATACTTAAACATCTAAAATATAGTATCTGATTAGTATTAATCATGTTCAATAAATATGTCATACTTAGGGCTGTCAATTCTAGACCCACATTTATTAGACTCAAATCAGATATAAGACAATATTTTTTGGATCCAACCCTATATAGATTTGGGCCCAACAGCTAATATGAATCTAATAAGATCGTATTAGATCAAATAGACTCAAGAGATCCAACAAACCCACAAGAGATCCATATTGGCCCCTCATGCCCTCACATTCCACCATTCTTAAAGCTCTGTCTTCTTGTTAGAGTTGGCAAAGAAGAAAGAAGAAGGGGAATATTCGATATATGGTTAATCTAAAAAAAAAAAAAGAGCTAGGCTCACATTAGGCTTGTTTTTATGCCTTTTGTTCAAATATGATTTTTTTTTTTGCGTTTATTTGGAGAAAAATATATTATTTTATATAGGGGTGTGCATTCGATATATGGTTCGGTTTTCCGAAACAAAATTTCGGCATTCGATTCGCTTTTATAATATTTTATGAAAAATAAATTGAATCAAAATTATATGAAAACTAAATACCGAATACCGAAATTATTTCAAAATTATATGCAAATCAAATATCGAATACCGAAATTTATGTCACCATTCATTATTTTTAATTTTTAATTTTAAAAAAAAACTAACATTTTTCAAGTTTTTATTGACGAAACTGAAAATCAGACTAAAAAAATCTTTTTTAAAAATCAAAATCCCGCACTTTTTTTAACAAAAAAAAAGTCAAAAAGCCTAATACATTTTTAAATTAATATAAAAAACAAATCAAAATTACCTTCTTTTTTTTTATCGGAAAAGAATGGAGAAGAAAACGTGATTTCCTTTTCTCTTTTTTTTTATGCAAAACTTGATTTCATTTTAAATCTCCAGATCATAATGAACGTACAAGGCTTGAGGAAAATTGCCATGATTACTTTTTAGGATTTGTTTATGGGTAGACCCAGACCCATTAAGACACAATCTAGTTGGGTGCAGACCTTAATTAAAAATGTCTATACCAAATATAGTAAGACTTGGACTCAAATTTTTTTATAGTGAATCTGAGCCTGAATCCTAAATTATGAATTCAATAGGCCCAATTGATAACCCTAGTCATACTTATACATATATCGTGTCGTATCGTATGGTATCGATACAGGTATAACATGAATAAACAAAGTGTCAGAGTTTGGTATGTGACCGACTCAATCAATTGGCTGCCATTATACAACAGAAGTTGGCCATCTGTCCAGTAATAGTTGTCCAAAATTTATTACACCAAACCTATTATGACGTAGAATCTGATGTTTAATTTCATTTTTATTAAATATATCGCCTATTTAAAAGTAAAACATTTATGAAAATAATTTTCTGAAACAACCATTCATATATTTTTAAAACAAATATTTTTGGTCCAATGGTGACTTATCGAATTAATAATCAAATTAGTCATCAATTAACTTTCGCCCTGCCACTTTCATCCTTTTCAAGTTTTTTTAATTTTTTTGGTCATCAATTTATTTTTAAACAGCCACTTTCATCATTTTTAACATTTTTCAACCACTTTCATCCCTAAAGATTTTACGAGCAGAGCAGTCATTTTTATCATTTTGTCAAATAATTGTCTAAAAACAGTCAAAATTGATGAAATTGTAGATCCACAACATTGCAGTTTGGAGTGAAATCACCATCTATCACCCCAAACTCAAACTTAAGATCTTGAAATTCATTTACTGTTTTTAAAAAATGTTTGCTCTTAAAATATTCGGGGATGAAGAAAGTAAAAAAAAATTAAAAATAATGAAAGTGGATGCTAGAAAATAATTTGATGATCAAAATGGCTGCTCGTAAATATTTGGTGATGAAAGTGGCTGAAAAAAGTTAAAAATGATGAAAGTGACTGCTTGAAAATTATTTAATGTTCAAAAAAGTTAAAAGAAAAAAAAACTTGAAAATGATGAAAGTGGCAGGATGAAAGTTAGTTGATGACTAATTTAGCTATTAATTCGTGACTTATCTCAAGTTATCACATGCAAGCCGATCTACTACGCTTTAGTATACATCCCCACCTTCCACAAGGATTTACATCTATCTATTGCTTGTGGGATTGTATCTCTCTACTACACTTAATTTCAATGAAAATTAGACTATGGAGATATTATTAATTGGTAATAAACTTTTAGAAGCAACTTCTAATTTGAATTTTGTATTCTAAATTGCGTTAAAGACTTTTCTTATATTGTATTTAGATTAGGTTGAGCTTCATTCAACTTTTTTACTTGTAAAACATGTACTTTTTTTCACATGATTTTTTACATGTATCTTACAAATCAAATTCAAGCTAACTTAATACACTTACACTATAAAAAAACTAGACCATTTATAAGTATGGTCCAGTTTATTACAATTATTTATTATAAGACCTCACCAAAGGAGGAGTAGTAGAAGCTCAGTTGAGTGCGTGAGTGTGCCCCGTGAGTGAGGAGTATAAGACTCACACGAGGGAGCCCAAAGAAATGACAATTAAATCATTCCCACTTGTGTGAGGTGGGTATCGAACACTGGGACCTCCCTGGGTCACGAGCGATGTATGTTACGCACTTTGAAATCTCTACTACGCTTCGATTAATACACTTACACTTAAATACCAAAGAGCCAAAATAGACTATCGCAGTTGGCTTAACTTTTCAACTTGCACAATAGATTTTAAATTTGACTTTTTGATCTTATAATAATAATAAAAAGAAAAATATTACTATTTGCACTCATAATTTAGTTTCTTGCATCATTTTTATCTTATTTTATAAATAAAATGACTTTAATACCCTTGTCAATAATTGTCTTGTAGTTGGATTAATTGATTTGGACATTAAGATTTTTTTTCTTGTTTTTTTAACTACTAAAATAAGAGAGATGCAATAAACTAAAAGATGGGTGCATGCATATATCACTTTCCTACGACAGATGAAGAATAAAAAAAATTTACAGCCAACTCCTACAACAAATTAGCTTTGTAAATAAGGATTGCATTTAGTGAATCAAACCAATCGTCACATTTCTTAACCACTCTTCCGTCAAAATCCTCATAATTATCATTTACCATTCACGCCACCTAAAACCACTCATATTCTCAAACCCAATGGAAAGAAACCAAGAAAAAAAAACAAAAAAAAACAACATACAATTCGGAGTTCGGTTTGATTTTTTAACGTTTTATGAAAATCGAACCGAATCAATTTTGTTTGAAAATCTTATACCGAATATCAAAATTATTTCAGTATAGTTCGGTTCAGTTTGTACCGAAATTTCATTTTTTTATTGTGGAGCTCAACTTAATAAAAAATAGACAACGATAAAATTATAATGCACAATAAATTAAAAATAAAGAATAAAAATACAACTTTACAACAATAACATAACTAATTAAGTCCCCAATCATTCGGGTATTAGCGGTAACATTTGACAATAAATGCACAATGTGCCTGCTCCCACAATGTCACTAAAACATATGAATTGAAGACATATATAAGTAATATTAATACAATGTATAACTATAATACAATTTTTTTTTAATAATAATTGGTCTATTCGGTATTTCCGTTTTTTAAATTTGAAAACCGAATTATTTTGATTTTTTTTTAAAACCGAACCGAATAAATCAAAATACCGAACAAAACGAACCATGTAGTAAAATTCGGTTTGGTATTTCGGTTTAACCGAATATTGAACACCCTATAAACTGTGTAGTACATATATCGAAGTATAAGGAAATAAAAAAAAGTATATTATTAATTAAAATATCAATATTATTATTTTAAATAGGACTTGTATACCAGTACCACTAATTATATTTAATAAAATAATATTGATATTTTGATTAAAAAAATATTTTTTTACGATTTTAATTTCTGTTACATAACTGACACGGCTTATTTTATGAAAGGAGTATTACACGACTTATTTTATGAAATGAGTAAAATGATAAGTTACGACCCAATATCCATATATGGGTCTGATTAATTAATAGCATGGGTGTACCCCCACCAAAACATGTCTAATATTTGGAAATAAGTCCATAGAGTTTCGATCCACTGCCAAGGTAACTGGCTCATGATCGAATTGTGTTTTCTAATCCTTTTCAGATCAAAAGTGTTATTCTAACCAAATTTGTAATTAGTATATTATTGGGACTTTGCATTTTATAAATAACAGATATCTTTATTATTTTCGATATTGAATAATTGTCTTCCAACATTGATCATTTTGTTTGGTGCACATTCTTTGCCAAAAAATTAACTTAAGTATCCGGAGAGGTTGAATACCTTAAGCATCGACATTAGAGTTGTTAGGTAATTTAAACATCAAAAGGTAGTTAAATACCTTAAGCATCAAATTCTTAGACAATACTAGGGATGACAATTTGGTTCGTGTCCCGCCGCTCTGCCCAGTTCATGTTTGGGCAGTATGTGGTGGGGCAGTGGACATAACAGATCGGGTTTAGATATGATGTTCGCCCCTTGACCCGTTTGAAAATAATAATATATATATATAATTTTTTTTTATATATGGTAATTATACTTAGAAAAAGAAAATATATACTAATTATATTACTTTTGAAAAATAGGACGGGGCGGGGCGGGCTCAACTTACACGGGACGGGACGTGGGGCGATAAGTGTTGCCCCGTTACGGGCCACGAGATGGGACGGGGCGGCAAATCAATAGCGCGGAGCGAGTTTGGATATTTAGAAATCCGCCCCATTGTCATCCTTAGATAATATTCGCTACCTTTAATCGTGTTCTTTCTGCTCCCGGCTCCTATGCGGGACAATTTTTTGTTCCGCACGTGCGGGATAAGCTACCAGCCGTCGGATGAGATTTTTAACTGTTCAGCTCTGGAGAGATTTTTTTTTAATATTTTAAGTCCAGCCGCAACTTTTTTCTCTCCAGATATGAGCCCTAATATTGTTCCGCACGTGAGGAACAATTCCTGTTCCGCATAGGAGCCGGACTGTTTCTTTCTCGCATGTAAAATTTGTTCGCTGGCTAATAATTCGCCCAAAACGAGGGACCCTTGTCCAGAACACGTCATAAAATAAAAAAAAATCTTTACTCTTTCCCTATCTATCATCATTATCGTCACCGCCCTCATCATCAATTTCAAGTTTCAAACCACCCAATCCCAATTCAAAACCTGTTGTTTGCCTCATCCTTTGAAAAGTAACTCACTATTCAGTTCCCTTCATATTCTTCTTCTTTCTTTGATCCCTAAAGAAGAATTTTTCATCCACTTTTTTTTTTTTTTATTTTTTATTTTATTTACATGGGATGTGAATTAAAGGAATTTGAAGAACCCAGACATTGAAGAAGAAATTAAGCTACTAATGAAAAACCCAATAAAATTCCTAATGATTTTTACAAAGAAAGTTTCAGATCTTCATTGGAAAATCCTTTTACTACTTCTTCCACCTTTATCTTTTCTCATATACATATCGGCCACATCTCCAACTTCCTCCATTGGAGTAGTTCTCACTTCCTTTTCTTCCTCTTTTAACCCTCTTAGATCCATATTCCAAAATAACTCTCCATACATTGATCCAAGGGCAATTCCTCCATTATCTTCACCTGCAGAAAGATCAAGGTGGTTAAAGGCGAGAAAGTCGGAGTTAGAAAGTTCTAGAATTGCTGTTTGTTTAGTAGGTGGTGCCAGGAGATTTGAGCTTACTGGGCCTTCTATTATTGAAAAAGTTATTGAAATTTATCCTAATTCTGATATTTTTATTCATAGTCCATTAGATTCAAATAGTTTTAAACTTTCTTTGTTAAAAGATGCTCCTAGAATTGCTTCTGTTAAAATCTTTCAGCCTCAACCTATCCCGGAAACTGAGATTCAGCAACGAGTTCTCACTGCTCACAACTCGCCTAATGGAATACAGGTGATCAATTTTAAACTTTTTTTTACTTACTTTTTTTATTTTTCGGAAGTCATTAAGAGTGAAATAAATTTACTATGTTCATCCCATAATACAAATTATTTGTAGTGGACTCTAATTATTTGAGATTAAGAATTTGTTGTTGTTTACTTTTCTTTATATATTTTATATTTTTGGGAATTTCTAGAAGAGTATGGTATTTTGGTGGTTGTAATTTGTTTGTTTGTTCTTGTTTTAAGCAAAACTGGAAGCTTAGATTACAAGGGAATACTGGCGGCTTTGGTTGGGAAGTTACCAAAGAGCATTAAAATGATTGAAAGTTTGTTGCATCTGTTGGAGAATTTTTATTCTTTTATTAATCTTAGCTGTATTTGAATGAGACCTTTATTTTTTTCCTGGTTATTGTTTTTTACCATTAATAGTTGGTTAGTAAATCAGAGCCAGCAAACATGAGAAGTGCATTTTACTCGCTTTTGGCTTTTTTTTTTTATCCTTGTCACACCATATGCATTTTGTGAGGAATAAGTTTGTCATGCATCTGATTTAATGAGATTTGTGGTTCAGAATTTACCATCTCATAACATTATAAGTGGATTTTTTGTCAATTGTATATTTTCGATAATAGATTTTAAAAGCACAAGATTCATTATGTGTAGAAACATTCATAATTATTTTTTTATGAGATTGTAGTACTATTGCCATTATTGCCTTTCTCTTGTATGTAATTGGATGTATTAGCATGCCACACCAACCCAATAAATCATATTTATTACATTATCATCGTGTTGTTAGAACTTTCTATATAGGGAGAAGATCTTTTCTTGTATGGAAATATTGACCCATAGTGAAAGTATCATGTCTTACTTGAAGGGTATGGGCTAGATAGCTAGGTGATCATGCTAATTAAATATGCTTATACATTTTTACCTAAAGTTTAATATACTGAAATATTATAATACTAATTTGTAATAACCTAACAGAAAATTCTTATATAGATGGTGATTTTGAACCTGTTCTTTCCATAACCCCTCTTAATTGAGAAAAGATAGGAGATCCAAGTCAATGTGTATTTTGTAGTTCAGAACTGATCATATTATTACAAAATTATTTTTTTTCTTATCCTGTGACCATTTTTAGACTACAAGATCAAATAAACTTGATCCTATCTAATCAATTAATTAATGTGCTTTTGGTGTTAGGACACATGTTAGTCAAGGACATTGGCATATTTTACAAATATATATTTTATGAATTAAATAATGTCAAGAGATTTTTTCTTTTGACTCTTGTTTTCTGATTCCAACAACAGACATTTCTACCCCCATGTGTGCATTATTTTATTATGCTTAGTCGTTCGTTGCATTGTTTAATTTAGTAAAGGGTATATCAGTCAATTTACTTATTTAATTTTCATTGTTCTTCTTCATAGGGTCTTCTGCAATACTTCCATCTAGTAGAGCATTGCCTCACCATGATCAATGATTATCAGATCCAAAACAACTTCACTTATGATTGGGTAATCCGTACCCGAGTCGACAGTTACTGGTCCGAACCGTTGGGACCCGAGAACTTCATACCGGGCCAGTACTTGGTTCCCTCCGGCTCATCCTACGGCGGCTTAAATGATCGGCTTGGCATCGGCGACTTGAACACCTCCATTATCGCTCTCTCTCGTCTCTCTCTCATTCCCTGGATCGACCAAGCCGGTTTTCACCAGCTGAACTCGGAATCTTCTTTCAAAGCCCAATTTACTACTCATAAAATATCTTATGCAGTAAGACGTTTCCCTTTCTGTATAGTAACGGACAGGAAATATGATTTTCCTCCGAGCCGGTTCGGTGTCCCTGTGGCGGCATTGTCCAGCCGAGGCCCATTGAGTGGCGCCAAGTGCAGACCGTGCAAACCGGTCTGCACGGGCGACTGTATAGGCCCAATTATGAACGGGCTTTATAAGGGGTGGAGCTGGACTGATTGGTCGGATAACAGTCTCCAGCTTTGTGATGCTCATGGTGAGTGGGAAGAAGGTTGGGAGGAAATATTTGATAAAGTTGGCGGGAAAAGATTAGCTGAAGGGAGAAAGAGAATTAGAGCATTGAAGCTTTCACAGTGTGTGGAAGATCTCGAGGAGATGAGAAATCGGACGGCTCATTGGGTAGCTCCTCCCGCAATTAACATTTGCCGGCTTGGATTGCCCTGAGTAGAGCTTCTTATTAGTCAAAATCAGGGTGTCCATTACCGGTAAACATATGACTAATCCTCTTGCCACGAGTTAATCTGAAAGATACTGTGTAATTCTTCTTGCTTTTGAGGGAAATGTGAACTGAAAATGGACAGTTGAGTTTGTTTGATTGGAATTGGATGTATAGGTTGAATATATAGTGAGGCATAATTAGTAGTTTTCTTTTTTTGATGGGGGTTAACACTTAACATTATGAGCTTGTTATTGGAGTAGAGTTCATATTTGATCAATAACAAACATGTATACCATTCTTTATTTGCTTGAATTTTGTTTGTGTTTGAAAATAAAACATTCCTTTATCATCTACGCTTGAGTGAAGTAAAATAATTCTATATTAGGCAATACGTTGAGTTTGATTCTACTTTGCTAATGTATATTTAAAAAAAAATGGATCTAGCATAGTCAAAACTCTCTCTGGTGCAAGTTAAGATTAATCCTATCACTCAGTGATAGAGTACTATAACTCTGAATTAGTGAAATTTTCCCACTTTAAATCAATATTTCATATTTCATATACGAACGGGAGACTAGAGTCTCAATCTTTAAATTAAATTCAAATCAAATAGATCTTAGTATTTGTTGTCAATGAATTTTGGCTGGCCCCTTCAGCACTCTGGTTTGCACTTGCCGGTTGCTTGTATGGGGGAATTGGAAGAAGAGGGTCAGCCAGCCAGTGATGACTGATGAGGGGAAGGGGTTGGGGGGGGGGTGGGAATTGACATTGTTAGTGGGAGTGCTTGTTAAATGGTTTTAGTGTTGGAGAGTACAGTACCGTGTTGATTATCACACTCCATCTATCATCTCCACATTCCGACTCTACCATTTGTTCGCACGTGATAAATATATAATAATTGTAGAATTTTTATTTTTATAGTTGAGAAGAAAGAAAATTTTTTCTTCAAAATTGCTTAATCGTATATTTAGTAGTATATAAGTACAAAACAAATACACATTTTGCTCTCGAGCCTTTGAACATTTTTGTAGAATCATACACAATTTTATTTTCTTCAAGTTTAAGATAAAAAAAAATACTATTTTGTTTTTGAAAAATAAATTGTTAATGTGTTATTTAAAAAAAAAATGAAAATCAGATATTAACTTGAAAATAACTAAAAATTCAAATGAGAATTTTAGTAATAATAGTCAATAACTTCCAACTTCAAGTTATTTAAAGTACGAAAACAATAACTATCCTATGGTTATAGAATGATCAAAATATTATCCAGATCTCAATTAAATTAGTCAAGATAGTAATATTTATAGTTAAAAAAATCAGATGACAAAAAGAGTTTGTTCAAAAAGTAAAAAAAAGAAAAGGAAAGTGCTATAATTGTCGCGCTAAATAGATAAAGAGTTCTTTTAATTTCAGCTTATACTACTATTATTATTGTTTTGTGTGTGTTGAGCTGGATTGGAGTGTTCTTCTTGTGAGTTGAGTCGAGTTGAGTCAACTCGGATTGAGTTATGGGCTGTTGTCATTCGTCCCCGTCAGGCGATTCTCGTTCCGACAAGGGTGGACATCATTACCCTCGCTCCTCAAACGGCACCGTTTCCAGTGCGGCGGCGACTGGTGTCGGAGAGGCATTCTCAGAGTTCTCTTTAGCGGAGCTTAAAACAGCTACCAATAACTTCAGCTCTGAATTTATTGTGTCTGAAAGTGGCGAAAAAGCCCCTAATGTTGTCTATAAAGGCAAGTTACAGAATCGTCGCTGGATCGCTGTTAAGAAATTTACTAAAATGGCCTGGCCTGACCCTAAGCAGTTTGCGGTATTTTTCTATCTACACTTTTTTTTTTTCTGAGGATTTTTCTGGAATATTTTCATTTTCAACATTGTATATATAGCTAGGTTATTCTAGATTAATTTGTTGTTTCTGTCAATCTTGATTATTTAGAAGAACCTGTTTGATCCTAATAGTGCAATATTTCAATTGCCACGAAATAGTTTTTAGGACAGCTTCTTACTATAATATTCCTACATTTTTCAGATATATTTTTTTTTTTTTCATTTTCCAAATTCAATTCACGTGTGTTTTTTGGTGTTTAAGGATGAGGCTAGGGGTGTTGGGAAATTGAGGCATAAGAGGCTGGCGAATTTAATTGGATACTGTTGCGACGGTGATGAGAGGCTACTAATAGCTGAATTCATGGCCAATGATACCCTTGCAAAGCATCTTTTCCATTGTATGTTTCATTCAAGTGGCTTATTTGAGTTCTTCTTAATCAATTTCCAATCCTCATTTACGTCTATGATGTGTTTAATTGCTATATTAGGTTATCTTCTATGTAACATCTATTTAGTTTTGTACATTTTGTGATTGAGATTATTGAGTTGGCTAGTTTAGTTACTTGTGGCTTTTAATTACTCAAAAAAGTTGTGACCTCTGCATGCGTTGATTATGGTTTCTTATGGTTCCTTGGTTTCTTATCAATACTTATAATGTCATAATTCTTGCTCTCTCTGCTTCATCTTGTAAGAGTTGTCTCTCATTCAAGCACGATGCTGTGTGATTCTTTGATTTAAGAATTTATGAATTTTCAGGTATATAACTTCCACATTTTTTACAGGGGAAAATCAGACTCCTGAATGGGCCATGCGTTTAAGAGTTGCTTTGTACATTGCTGAGGCTTTGGACTATTGTAGTACCGAGGGACGACCGTTGTACCATGATTTGAATGCTTATAGGGTTCTCTTTGATGAGGTCCTCTTCTGGATCTTTGGCTTTCTTTCTGAAATTTCACTATTCTTTTTTTTTTCCTCGTGGAATTACAATAGTCGTAATTTAGTTGTGAACTTACGTTCATGCCTATACTGGTTCATTTCATGAGGGGTTTTAATTGGAGTGAGTTGTTAATATGGTGAATGTTTTTGGCAGAATGGTGACCCTCGGCTCTCTTGTTTCGGACTAATGAAAAATAGTAGGGATGGTAAAAGTTATAGCACCAATCTTGCATACACACCTCCCGAGTATCTAAGAAATGGTGAGTACTCTTTCTTGTTTGGCTTAGCTATGATATACATGCATTACAACTTTTCACATCACTATTAGATGTTTAAGAAAAAGCGACAGATTCGTTTCTGTGTCTGAATGAGTAGTCGTGGTCTTGTCTTGATAGATGAATTAGATGGAACTGAGAGTGAGCAAGTATTCACTCCTCATGATTGGTTGGAGATTTGAAATTTGCATCTCTTAAAAGACCAATTCTTAGAACTAAGGCAAAATGTCGATCGTAGGTGACTGAGATACATGAATGTATTATTTTTCTTAGCTGGAGAGTAAATTCTCCAAGAATAAACAATATCTAGACCACGTGCTTATGAAAATCTTAATCACGAATTTTGCAGCTTCTTTGAAATCTACATATTTACTCATGATGATTTGAGTGTCACTATAAGTTTTGATTTACTGCCAGTAATTAGTTGACCATGTTGAAATTCAGTTTTCAACAACTTAAAGAAACTCCTTGTTAGTCGAGGAAATTGCACGGAAATCGATGCTACAGTATTTACTCAAAGCTGCAGTAGCCATTCTACAGTTTGGGAATGGTAAATGGTAATTGGTCGAGGACAGAAGATGTTATTATGGAATTTATTGAATAAAACCAAGTTCCTTGCAGAGAGAATTTATTCCTTGAAGATGCTTTATTTTGTGTTTTTCTGAAAAAATTAGATGTGATCAGTGAGGTTGGATAATGCTAAGTCAATCTTATCTACAAAGACTTCATGGCTGAGAGAGTTTATATATCCTCTGAAGAGAGTTAAAAAAATGTTGTGCATGTTCTAGTGGTTGTTGGCTAAACAAGAATTCAAGTTTATAACTCTTTTTCGTATTTTCTGTTATGACCCTCTGTGTATGAACTAATAACTCGTATTGAATCTTAATATTATATATGCGCTTATATATATCCAGAACATTTGGATAGTCGATGTGGTGATATTACACAATTAGATGAGGGTTACTGCAGATATGGAATGCATGTATAATATACTCAACTTATATTAAAACTCTGTTTGTTTTAAGGTCACTGATCATTGGACAATTCCCTCTATCATAGGTAGGGTGACTCCAGAAAGTGTTGTTTTCAGCTTTGGAACTGTTCTCTTGGATCTTCTCAGTGGAAAGCATATACCTCCTAGCCATGTAAGTGTGCTCTTTGTTCGATTAAGCGGCCGCATCTTGTAAAAGCATGTCTCTGTGCCCCCTCCCCCCCTCGCGGGAAAGTTACAGTTACAGTGCCTTATTGAATTGTAAGAGGGTGCAATTATTGTTGGCGGAAAGCTTATTGACATGTCAATCGCAAAATCCTTGAATTGCGTATTATTCCCTTCATCTATCTCATTAGTTGAAGAACTACTGAAAATAAAATTCCCAAATTTAAAGATGGAGCCTTGTGCTAGGGTCGAGAGAGACTTGTTCATCACATAATTTGATGATGCCCTTGTAAAATGTCATAGGCATGATGCATGAACCATTGATGACAGGCATCATAACTCTCTATTTTCTCCTCATATTTTGAGAATCTTAAATCAGCATCACATCTTATACACGGTTTGAGAAACATAAAGAGAATCTTAATCTTATACAAGGATTTGACAATTGTGCCTATCTTACTCCGACTACATTAGTAAGGGTTTGTAAAGTGTTGGCAAGTATGGGGAGTATTCATGTCCAAGTTGAGCTAGTTACCAGTGTATATCGATGTTGTTGAAGCCAAATAGGTGAAATACAGTATAATACTTAGTGACATTGAATTTATCCTGTGGTTTTGAATCTTTTGATTTTCTGAGAGAATGATCATACTCCAATTTCTTCCTTCCAGGCACTGGATATGATACGAGGCAAAAACATTGTTCTGTTAATGGACTCACATTTGGAGGGGAACTTTTCAAGCGAAGAGGCAACCGTGGTTTTTGGTCTTGCTTCCGAATGCTTGCAATATGAACCTAGAGATCGGCCAAGTACCAAGGATCTTGTTTCTACTCTGGCCCCGTTGCAAAATAAGGCTGACGTCAGTTAACTTCTTGGAGATATTTGCTTGTTATGGTTTTAGCTATCTTCTGTTTCTGGGATGCTCTTTTATGTTATGTCAATGTTATCCAGTTTATTGAATAGGTAAATAGGTTTTATCTTAGAGCAGTCTTCAGAATGCATAGCCTGATCTGCACTTAGGTATCCTAGGAATCTGTTGGTAAAATAAACCCTTATTCGTACTTGTCCAACACAGTCACACAGGCACATTGATATGTTCGCTAGATATATTTATATTGTGTATATTTTGGAATTATGTTTTCTTGGATCTTTGGGGGCCATGGATCAGTCTATCCAATAAGCAGTTCGGAGGGGCGTGAGTAATTGAAGGGGGCCTCATCCTGCAAACATCATTACCTGTACTCTGGCCTCCAACACAAATAAAGAGGGGGGTGCTTGGGTGGTTGTGTGTGTGTGTGGGGGGGTACTAAGAAATTTCCATACATTACTTGAGCTTGTAGTTACTCCTGCGTCTAAAATTCAAGCCCGCTTTTTGACTCAATAGATTATGAGAGTTTATCGCCTAATGGTCTAAATTATTTTAATATGGGTATTACAAGTATGCTTAGTGTAGGAACAGATATCTATTATGGGACAATCAAAAGTAGAAAATTTCTTGAGAGTAGTTTTATTTTGAGATGACTGAAACTGCATGATGTAGGTTATTTTGGTGCAGCTCCATATCTTACTTATGGCTGATTCAACTCCCTTATGCACTTAAGATCATGAACCCCTGCTTACAGGTGCCATCTTATGTGATGCTTGGACTTCCAAAGCATGAGGAAGCACCAATTACACCTCAGCATCCACTTTCTCCAATGGGCGATGCCTGTTCGCGCACAGATCTCACAGCAATACATCAGATTTTGGTTGCAACACACTACAAAGATGATGAGGGCACCAATGAGGTAATATATCTGAGCTTTAAGATGCAAAGGCAAAAATTTCTCTACATTCTTGAGCTAATGTCTTGGGGCACCATTTTTGTAGTTATCTTTTCAAGAGTGGACTCAACAAATGAGAGATATGTTGGAGGCAAGGAAACGTGGAGACTTGTTATTCCGTGACAAAGATTTTAAGACTGCTATAGACTGTTATTCTCAGGTAATAATCTTAGGAATTAATTTCCTACTAAGTTAGAAATGAGTTATGGTTTTGCCATTGTCTTCTGGTTCTCAACAACCACATAGTTCTTCTTGCTTTTGTCTGAGGAGAAAGTATGCAGTTCTAGGATTTTCTTTTGCTGTTCAATCTTTGGAGTTTCATCAGACCAGATGATTCGTTGATGATTAACATAGCTATAAGCTGTTCAATAAGTGCTCATTAAAGAAATTGAAAAAAGTTGTCTATGGTTACTTTTCTGAAATGCTTACATGTATCTTGAGTAGATGTTCATTTTCGAAATGCCATATGCTCCCATTTCCCGTTGCTTGTATATTTTTCATTCTCAAGATATTGGACTTGCTTTGAATATAGTGACATGCTGGAGATGTTTCTTTTTCTCGATAATGCATAGTTTCAAAATGATCCAAAGACAATAGATACTGTAGATATATATTGTCTTCTGATGATATAAAAGTGAGAGCTGCTTGAATCCCGTAAAAAAAATTCCCCTCGTCATTTTCGTTTATGAAGAAAACAAAATTCGGTTGCTGCATACTAGTAAGTTTGATAAATTCATTGTTACATAACACATGTAATTCTGACTGGATATGCAGTTTGTAGATGTGGGAACCATGATCTCTCCAACAGTTTATGCAAGGCGAAGTCTTTGCTATTTGATGTGTGACCAACCTGATGCAGCCCTTAGAGATGCAATGCAAGCACAATGCGTATACCCGGACTGGTCTACCGCTTTCTATATGCAGGCAGTTGCCCTTGCCAAACTAGACATGCACAAAGATGCAGCTGACATGTTGAATGAGGCTTCCATGCTCGAAGAGAAAAAACAACGCGGTGGAAAAGGATCATGACATTGCTCTGTAATACTTTTTGTAGTCATGACTAAAAATTCAATTGTTGTTGTTACATTTCAATGTGTTTTAATGTATCATTTGGTTTGTGAGTTTGGTTGCCATTCAAGGTGTACAATATGGAGAGGTAAATACTGATGAAGTTTTTTACTCGAATTTGTTAATAGTTTATGATACAGCAGAATTTGGGATTTTTTTCTTGAATTTATTTATGCAACAAATAGTTCAGCCTTGCCATCAATGAAAAGGCTCATGAATTCTTCTCCATCAACAGTTTCCTTCTCTATGAGGAGTTGAGCAAGCTTGTGTAGAATGTCAATCTGGGTTGTGATTATTTGTGTGGCCCTTTCATATGCCTTCTCTACCAATTCTCTAACTTCTGCATCCACAATATCTGCAGTTGCCATGGAGTAGTCCTTTTGGGATGACATCTGCAATTCAAATTTATACAATTATCAGCTATCAATCATCACAACTCTAATTGCCGAAAACTTATCAAGTGATGTCGGACTCGCTGGGGAAAGCCAATCATTCCGGTCCCGGATTTTATACCTGGGAGGACAATCAACATATATTTGCAGGAATTTTTACTAGGTCGAACAAAATTTCCTCCACATCCAAGTAGATTAGTCGGGTAAATAAATGTTCGGCTACTGGTATTTAAAAAGAGCCAAAAACTTGATCTCTATCCATGGCTATTTGCAAGGAATAAGCAAGCACCTGTTGTCCCAAGAAGGGATTTCCACCCGCTCCACCAATTGCAATTTGTCCAATCTTTTTGCTGAAACCAAATCTTTCAACCATCTGCCTGGCTACACGAGAGACTTGCATAAAGTCATTGGATGCACCTGTAGTAACATTGTCTGTTCCAAAAATAACCTCTTCTGCAACCCTGCATTAGTGGATTCAATAAGCTAAAATTTACATGGAAAAAAAAAAAAAAAAGAACTGAAAGAATCGAACTGCTCTTGTTTGCCAACTCCCAATCATCATTTCAATTTCTAACTTAGCACAGTAGTATTTCGAGCAATGAAAAGGGATTTCACAAGCATTATGGATCATCCTTCAGAAAAGAGTTTTAGATGATGCATTTACATTTTCTTCTTTTATCACAAAGAACAGCTAAGCTAATCCTGCTTAAGAAGTTCAGCGGAACAGAACAACCTAGAGGCTAAACAAATGCAATCTAGAGAGTTGGGATTCTTTTACTATAATCTTTCAAATTATCCTGTTTAGAAGGGGGCAGATAGAAAACAGAAGCAGGTGACTAACCTTCCACCAAGGGCAACAGCCATCTGGTTCTCCAGGTAGCTTCTGCTGTACAGACCAGATTCGAGTCTCTCCTCACTTGGAGCGAAGACAGTAAGACCACCAGCTTGACCACGAGGGATGATTGAAATTTTGGCAACGGGGTCATACTCGGGCATAAGCGCACCAACCAACGCATGTCCAGCCTCTGAAATATAAATAGAACGCATGCATTACATGTCTGCCATTATAAAACGAGCAAGAAATGACCGAAATCAGCACATTATTTGTTATACATGCCATGATAAGCAACCAGTTTCTTCTTCTCATCTGATACAACAGCATTTTTCTTCTCTGGTCCAGCAATGATTCTCTCCAAAGCATCAGATATCTCATCTTTGCTTATTTCCTTAAGGTCCCGTCTGGCTGCGACATTCATCAGATTTTGCAAATCAGCACCAGTGAAACCAGGGGTTCTCCTAGCAATCTTTTCAAAGTCCACATCCTTTCCAAGGGCCTTCCCTCTGGAGTGCACCTGTAAGAAAAAATGCATCATTCAGACAATCGGAAACAAATTCATCACCACGATGGCCTCTCACTCGACAATTCACTGATATTCATTAACAATAATTAACATTGAGCGACAAGACATATGGACATATAGCATCAGCAACAGGTAAAGTAACCAATAACATTGCTAAACCACTCTATGTCGAGCTATAAGACCCAAAGGCGGACGATATTCTCAAAGAAACTATATAGAATTTATCTACCACCTAACCGGTTAAGCTTTAGGAGATACCATTTGTTGATACAACAAAAGCCAGCAATCTCAACTAGTCTGCTGATAGCTGGCTTCTACTTATTGGAAGGAAGAAAAAAAAAACTACACCATTTTCCAAAATTGTTCATGTTACTGTTACTGTTGTATAATTCAATGTAATAAAGAATCAGTTAATTGTAGATACTAGATAGCCACTATACCAAACCTTTCTTCTCACTTCACATCTGTACATAAGTTAGCGCGCCAATTCAGTTATTCTTCCTCAATCACAACAGGATAAACAAACAATTCGGAATTAATCCTCAAATAACTAGAGAATAAACAATAAATCGTCTCCAAAGAGTGGAAAGTTGAGCAAACCTGAAGAATCTTGACTCTGCCAGCTACATCAGGCCTATTCACGGTAACCTGTCGATCAAACCTTCCAGGCCTCAACAATGCAGAATCGAGAACATCCGGCCTATTAGTAGCTGCCAACACGATAACACCCGAGTTCCCTGAAAAACCATCCATTTCAGTCAAGAGCTGATTAATAGTCTGTTCTCTCTCATCATTTCCACCTCCGAGCCCGGCTCCTCTCTGCCTTCCTACTGCATCAATCTCATCAATAAACACAATGCAAGGTGCCTTCGCCTTAGCCTTCTCAAACAAATCCCTAACTCTAGAAGCTCAAACACCCACAAACAACTCCACGAACTCTGAAGCTGCACATGAAAAGAATGGAGTTCCAGCCTCACCAGCAACAGCTCTAGCTAAAAGTGTCTTCCCCGTACCAGGAGGTCCCACAACTTCTTGAAGTTCCAATTTTGCTTGATCAGCTCCAGCAACATCGGCAAATGTCACACCAGTCTCAGGAACTTCCTGAAACTTGGACTTGGACTTGGACCGACCGAAATCCATGGGCCCACCTAACCCACCAGGCCCACCTGGACCTCCTTGAGCTCTCTGGAAAAGAAGGAACAGCCCAGCCAAAGCTAAGAACGGAAAAAGCAAATTCCCAATAACATTAAACAACCCGTTACCATTTTCCCCTTCAGAAACAGAAATATCAACTCCATTCATAGCCAAAATGTCAATTAGGTCCGGATCATTAGGAACAGTTACAGAAGCTCTACGGCCATCAACTGCAGTGAGCTGAAGGACAGTTCCGTCTTTACTGAACCTAACTCTGTCCACTTTCCCTTTCTTTACAGCATTCAAGAACTCGCTGTATCTCCATTGAGACCCTTGTGGAAGATCAGAAGACTGGGCGGCTTGGGGATTTGGAGCATTCAAGATAAGATTTTGCGAAAAAGGAGAAGAATTATTAGGCTTTGCAGCTTCAACTTGAGGTGGAGTTGGAGAAGGAGAAGCATCTAGTGCTAAAGCTTGAAGAGGGGTAATTGAGGAAAAAAGTAAAGCAGCAGCAGATAGAGTGGCTTGAGATGCTAAATTCTTCTTCTTCTTCTTCAAGGGTTTTTTGTTGTTGAGGATTGATTGTGGAACTAAGTATCTTTCTGGTAAAGATTTAGTCTTTGGGGTTGGAGGTGAAATAAATATTTGAGTTCCAAAGAAATTGGAAGAGAGTATGTGGTTGGCCATCACCATTTTTATGGGTCTGCTTGGATTGTGTTTGGTTTGGGATTTGGTCTCAAAATGAGTGGGAAAAATACAATTTTTGACTTAGAAAATTGGCGGGAGGATTTCAAATTCAATTTTTTTAATTCAAATATTCGTTGAAATTGAAATTTTTGATAGAAAATTGACGGGAGCAATTCAAATTCAATTTATTTCTTTCAAAAATTTCAATTTCAACCAATATTTGAACGAAAAAATTTGAATTTGAAATTCTTCCACCAATTTTCTATGTCAAAAATTGTATTTTCCCACTCATTTTGAGACCAAATCCCAAACCAAACCCAATCCAAGCAGACCCATGATCAGAAAGAAGAAGTAAAAATTCAATTCTTGAGATTTTTGGGAGATGAATTATTATTTTTTTTGCTAAATATGGAGATGAATTATATATATATATATATATATATATATATATATATATATATATATATATATATATATATATATATATATATATATATGATCATTACGTGACTGAGTCCATTGGGACCATGCAGTCCCGATTCACCACATCACTGCATTTTTTCTCTATCCTCATTCTCGCAAGGATGTGGCTAAATCTGACTACACAGTACTAGCATGAACCCGTGCGATATCAGATATTTCCTATATATATATATATATATGGGGGTTGTGAAGGGTGTTTGTGGAATTTTGGTTCGATAGAAGCCATAGATAGTTGAGACTCAGAGGAGTTGCTTGGATTGATTTACGTGTTTCTAATGTTATCCAGAAAAAATCTCCTCTGATATTTCTCTTTCCGTTTGTAAAAATTACTCCAACTATTTCAGAATAAATTGTGTAAGACATATAATAAAAATTAAGAAAGTAATATTAATATATGAATTTTTCTCGAAAGACTTGTCTATACTCCATCTTTTTCAAATTGAATGTTTAACTTTAATTTGTTTTAGAGGAATGTCCATATTCTTTAAATAGGTATATTTTCTCTTCAAAACTCTCATAAACCTCCTAAATTTAAAGGATGCACCATTAATTGCATCCGGAAAACAAAACCTTCTTCGAGCTCATTGAGAAGTGAAACAACTTTGCTTAGTTGGTTTTAACTAACAAGCTCTTTCCACAACTTTGAAGGAAAATACCAATTATACAAATGAAAGAATGCCTATTTACAAATGCAAGAATGCCAAATACAGCAAAGCAACTGCATCCTTCTTCCCTATGGACGCCTCCACCTACCATTAGGCTAACTGCAAGTCTATTATCTATAGTTAAAAGTCGTAAATAATTAAATACTATAATTGGATAGTGCAAATCACATTTTTTTTTAAAAATGAAACATGGCTTCTTCTTCATTCATCATCTTCTGAATCTGAAGTCACTGGACCTTCAATTGCACCATTATGTAGTCCTTGTGTAGGGTAAATAAGCTTGCGAACTGATTCAAGCAGAAAAGAGACTTGAAATAGAATCTACCAGATCTTATAAGATGTTGTATTCCTTGAGAATTTCATATCATTTGCAAGAATCACCAAGACATTAATTGAACATAAAGGAGAATCAAAATGTATATCATACAATAGAAGTAACTACAAACATCCTTATCAGTAACCACGTTGGTACCTGCCAATAAGGATTTGGTTAGAATCGTCTTTGCCAATTGGAATTCTGCTTCATGGATACATGCAAATTTAGACTGCAGCACAAAAACATTGTTAGTATAACTTTCAAAAAATTTTCGGAAAAGAAACTGAAATTCTCATCAAGGCTTGTAACAATTTGATACATATATAAAATCTCAGGGAGAGGAGGAACAGGAAAGAGATATATCATGAGCTGTCTTCCCCAGATATACAGAATTACAAAACTATACATCTCTGAACCAAATGATAAAATGTACATACATAGCCAATAGCCCAGTCCCACGTATGAAACAGAAGAGGTTTTTGGTATTTACCATTTCACCATAGAACAATCCGACAACTTGATCGAGTCTAGCTTGATGCTTCGCAAGGAAAGGGCGCAGATGTTGCACATATAATTGCCTTGCCCCCTTTCAAAAATTAGAAAGAAGTGCATAAACAGTTTTGAGGATCTTGAATTTATCTAATATATTGCTAAAACTGAAAATGCCACAAAGCCAACACAAAAACCCGATGTACAAAATTAAAGAAAAATGAGCGATTTCTATCCCACATGAAGACTCAGCAGAGTAGTCATAAGATTTTATCAGCATCATTTCTACCAATTTCTTGATTTGTATCTGCTTTCTTTCCTTTCTTTTGGGTCAGTCTGTGCTTGCATTGGAAACTTTTACTATCTCTTTTTGGGTATTTCCCGTACTGCTATTTGCTATAGTTCAAAGCCCCGTTCATAGAAGGTCTGGAGACATTAGAAGGTTGTTTACTTACTTTTGTACTAGCGTGAGCGTACTTGTGTGTTAAAGGGCTAGGGGGAGTGCTCACTAATAGCTCAAGGCTAACATCTCTCCTCCCTTTTTAGTAGATACTATTTTCCTAAAATATTGTTGTTGATAAAAGAATACCATGCAAAAATTTGATGCAATCAGGAAAATCTAACCTGACAACTTATTTCAGCATTATCAACTGAATGACAGGGCACAGCAGAATTCAGAATAAAGAAAACAGCAGGATACATTAAACTTAAAAATGTACTGCTATTCCCAAAGTGATCCAGAGATGCAAAAGAACAGAGAAATAAACAAGAGGAAATGATATAGCTAAAGCACATAGGATAAGCTTACATCAACAGAAGGAAGTTGAAGCCAGACAAGAAATGCAAATTTCGCTTGATAGTAGAGAGGAAACCTGCCAAAACATGCAAAAGAAACTATATCAGTTTATGTTGCCCGGAAGATTTTCCCAAATGTAATCCTATGAAATCAATGTCCAGGGGGAGTATAAGCTATACCAGTAGAGAAATTTATCCGTGAATATCTCAACAATGCTGAAAGATCCATAAGCTGCAAGCAAGAGTAGAAGCATATTAGTTTGAACAAGAAAACATTCTGAAAAGGCAGATAGATGACCTCCAGATGCTGGAAAACATTCATACTCCCACCGCCACACAAGAAAAAAGGAAAGAGCCAAGGACATAATTTTCACTAAAATATCTAGATACTAATTTATTTTTTTGTACAAGTTTCTTTCTGAAAGATAGTAGAGGGAGTAATTAAGAAGCAACAAATAGATGAGATAATTACATACCATGGTCACGCCACACATGGACACACATACTACCTTTAATGTTATCAAAGTAATGGCTATATATGAATAATTGCTATTTATATGTAAGCGTGTCTATAACTAATACATTCGCACTTCTTGCAGTGGACAGAAACACAAGCTGCAGACCTTAACTAACACATGAAAGTAGATACCCTTTGTTGTATCTATTTTCATGTGTTAAAAAGAAAAAAAATTAAGACGCTATCCTAGAGCTCATAGAGGTAGGTGAGTAAAAGAAATGTTAGCATAAGTTTTAAGCCCACTGACAAACCTGCCCAATAGATCAGCCACTTTCGCTGGTCTTTCTGTTTCTTTGACTCAATTGCTTTATATGTAGAATAGACAGGCAAAACAATTCCCACTGAACAACTGTAGAAATAGCAAAGTGAATGCGCAAGTGATAACATAGTATGACACTCTTTATAAATAAATTGCCCCACATTATTATTGGGGACCAAACCTCTGGAAATTTCATTGTAAAAGATTTGCAAAACAGGTGAGCTTGAATGTATTGCCTTGAATGTATTGTAACATAAAACAAAGTGTCTAACTTGCTAGAAATCTCACCATGCTGTCCGGGTTAGAATATTTGAACTAAATGGAGAGAGAAGCAACTTTAGACCAACCTGCATTAGTAAACAAACTAGTTCAGCTGTATTTCTCTTATGAACAGACAAACTAGTGAGAGAAATGATCCTCAAGAATCCATTAGAAGCCATAGTTACTTTTTTTTGGTCCACGGCAGATGAACTTTTGAAGTTTCACCTTAATTGATTGTAGGTATCACAAGGACCAAAATATAAGATGTTTAGACGATTTGACAAAATAAATAAGTGCTTGTCCTCATGGCATACACTATATGCAGCCCATACCCATACTTCACAATAAGAAACAAGTTAGCGACAAAACCTTACGATTAATGCCTCACAAAAGCAGAATTCCATTACTCTAACTAGTGAGAGAAACGATCCTCACAATATAGCACAACCTTACGAATTATACCTCACAAAAGCAGAATTCCCTTGGAAAATAGTTAAATTCAACATTTCAACTTAACCACCAAAAATTAAACAAAAGAAATTAACAAAACCTAACTTCAAGTATGCCTCCGCTATACTAATATTCCTCCAAACCTCAATTCGCGTATTAAACTCTGAAAATACGATCCAATATTTTGATTTCTCTACTCTTTGCATTTAATTCATTCCAGCTTCAAGCATCCAATGCGCGAAAAAAAAACTCGAAATCGCCAATCCATCATCAATCGGTTACATACGGTCAGATTTTTCTATCAATTTTTTCCATTTTTTTCCCTTTCTGCACAGATAATAATCCGCATTTGATTTCTGAGAAATTTTCTTAAATAAAAATTCAATAAAACGAGTGATTCAAAATCAAAACCTTACGTAATCAGCGGAGGATAAAAACTGTATATACATCAAATTAAAATAGAGATTACCTCGGCCGGCGCTCCAAACATGGCCATAAGTAATAATCCTTTCTGAGAATTCAGTGCTCAACTATCAAGTCCGTTCCTCTTGGTTTTCATTTCAGTTTTCCAAGCTTCAACGAACAGACGCATGAAGCAAAGCCAAGAGTCCCTTTGCGGACGCAAAACGTCGTCTAATTCTAAAAGAATGTTCGCCGATCAACCGCCAATGCAGGTTTTGCAGTGATATGCCCCCAATTTTATCCCATTATATACTTTGACTATTAATTTTATTTCATTCAAAAAATAGTCATTTTTCTTTCCAAAACACTAACAAACCAGTAATAGAAAACAAAATGTTGCATTTTTGTAAGAATTTTGCTGGTCACGTCAAAAAAGTTATTAAGATTTCAATCGAATTAAATGACTAAATACGAATGTAAATTTTTTTTTGTTAACACGTTCATAAGAACATAAAGGTTGGTCCAACAACATCAACCAGGCTCTTCTTTCCCGGCCCATTGTTTGGCTTGTGGACATACTTTATTGAGTTGTTCCAAGTTTGTGGTTAAGTTTTTCGGCTGATAGCTGGTTTTACCTTTAGTCCGGGACGAAAACAGGGGAGGGGAGAACCAGTCACCCCCAAATTTTTAAAAAATAGTAGTATGTATAGTAAATTTTATATGTAGTTCGTATTATTTTATCAGTTTCGCCTACCAATTTTTATTTTTTTTTGCCGTTTCTATATGTAGTTCGACATATTATTACAGTTTCGCCCCGCAACACCAAATTCTGACTTCGTCCCTGCTTTAGTCCACTTTTTTTTTTTTTTTTTAATATAATTCTCTTTTCTTTTTAAAAGAGCCCCAGTTGCTTGCCTACTTGTGCACATTACATCCGGTTTCTATCTTTATCAGAGGACACAATGTGGCTATGATTTCCTAGAAATTCATAACAAGAAACAATACTGCGGAAATCCATAGCCGTCGTGATCACTTAATTTGGTTCATATACTTGCTCTCTACTTTAAAACAAAGAGTTTAGCAGATAATCATATTTGAGCTTCTGGATGAGAGCCAAACGAAGCATATGTGTATTGCATCTCCATAAATAAACTAAAGTCTTCTTGTGTGCAAAAAAATGTGTTTGCTCCGGGAAGAGAATTATGAATTTTCATTGACAGGCCAGGGAGTAACAAATACGTGCTAAATCTTTACAAACGCATGACCAATAATAACTACCGAGACAGACCCAAGCAACTCATTTGAACATCCCTTGAAGCTACAATCCAACTAATTCTCCTCCCAAAAATGGGCACCTATTTGATTATGTAAACAAAGATGAATCGAAAAAATTACAATGCGGTCAGGAAATTTACATTTTATGACAGCCAGTCCTCATTTCTCAATGCCCTGCTGCAAATACTGTATCAAATCATAACCAGCAGTTGTCCACTTATTATATGCATCGGTACATGTCTTGATCATGAAATTGGCAGCCTCGCGTTCACTCATTTCCGGGTGTAATCTCTTCCTGAGGTTACCAATAGGGTCGCCCCTGCTGAAGCAAGGCAGTCCACTATCTAGCATTAACGCCACTGTACTCATAATCCCATCCATATAACGACGAGCTGCAAGGTAACCTTTTACACACAAGCTGCATAAAGAGAGCAAACAAAGTTTGGCGTAAAAATACACATTTCAGAGCTGGGGTGTTCAAAGAGATACTTTTGGCCAATTAGAAGAAGTTTTCTCACCTTACAAACTGGTACCAGGTGTCACTTTTCATTGCACCAGATGGATCGATTAATTGTGTCATTTCATGACTCAGTTTAAAATGTGCACTTTCAAATCGCATATTTCCACCAGGTGAGATTTCAAAAATAAAACCAAAATCAATATGGACAAGTCTCCCAACACTGCAAGTAGAACATTTGCAAAGATTAAGCACAAATATGAGAAATAATGCAAGATGTACTGGCAATGAACTGTTTGATAACATAACCCCCCCCAATTTATATATTATAATCATTACTTAAAATTGCAGAACACGAAGGTGCTTACTTGTCAAACAAAAGATTTCCATTATGTCTATCCTTAGGTTGGAGCAACAAGCTGGCAACTGCATAGCCAGCACTACTAATAATGAAGTTCTCACGGGCAGCTTCAAAACTCGGCGAACCAACAGGTCCGAAATCCTGCTGGAAAATCTCATATAAGCCACCGTCAGTTGTCTCGCCCATCTGACTTCTACTCCGCGTATTTGGCACAACCTGGAGTTTGACAAAGAAAATATGCTGATAAGAGCAGGTTGACTAAAAAAATGAATATGTTCCGACTGCTAAAAAATTGACAACATGCTGTTCTAGTGGCAGCCTTCTCTCTAATTATTGCTGTATTACAGATCTCCAAGTTGATGCATCATCTCTCTCTCTCTCTCTCTCTCTCTCTCTCTCTCTCTCTCTCTCTCTTTTAAGAACAAACAGCTCTTCCGAGGCCACTGGACTTGATGGATATTACTTTGGCATCTCGTAGCTGATGGACTCTTTTTTTCCAGATACACTATAGTAATTATTAAGCACCAATATTGCTAGTAAATCTTATTTGAGCTCAATTATTGCTCAAGCGAAAGTGAATGAGGAAGAAAATGCAACAGGGGAAGCTATTTTCATACACTTGGAGTAGAGGAGAATGAAAGAGAGTCTAACATTCTTTCTTCCAAAATATTAGTCTTGTATCTATCATGCCACTTAAAAACACAAAGAAACAGAGTCTAGGTAGCCATTAGAACTTAGAAATATGCATCAACTCTATCAAACACAATGTTCATTGAATAACTTATTCTAATGGAAAATTTCAGTACAGCATAAAAGCTCCTATTCTGATCATGGAAGGTCAATTAAGTAAAGTTCAACTTTTTCATGAAAAAACTCTTATTGGTTGCAGGATGACCCGGAAGATTTACTAGTGGCAAAATGCTCTGGCAAAGTCGGAAATTATCTAGTTGTTCGCAAGACAAATTCCATGAACAGATCAATCATAGAGCACCTTATTCTACGCATTCCTGGCGTAGAAGGCCTGTCCCTAAATTGGACATAAAACTGTGAAGACCACATTCAGGTAATCACCGAGTGCATTAACATACTAAGAAACAAAACAGAAAATCTAGGAAGACTGATAAGGAGAAAGAAATAGGCGAGTTAGCACCCTATCATGCATGCAAAAATCTGTTAAAGAAAATGCAAATACAAATATCCTAATTTTATTTAATCATATATGCAAGCAACACATGCACACAAAGTAATGGTAGATAGGAACGCACCTCGATTATTCCTCTCCCTGGACCAGTAGGGAGAACTCCATAGGGAAATAAATATAGATTAATCCCAACAGCCTCAAAAATGTCTTTTAGAAGTGAAATGACTTGTAAAGCAAGGACATCTTGTCGACAGTCGTCTCCAACCTACATCGGAGAAAGATTGTCTTTGGTATATGAAAAACAGCCAAAAGAATAATGTACACAACACCTATCAACAAAAAATGAATCACATATTTGCACTTTGAACCAGAGGAATTAGCAGAACTTTATTTACAAAACCAATCAATAAGTATCAGACATCAATCTTGACTATTTAAACAAAGAAAAATCTGATTCTTAGACTTGATACTTTTCGGGCAGAAAAGAAAAAAAAAATAATTTTCTATTATTACAGTTGCTGAAGATGATATTTTTTAGCCAAAAGGAAATTTTCAGGGCAGGAGATGATTGAAAATTAACTCCTGCTTGCTTTCAGCGACGAGATTCGAAGTTTCTATTTCAGCTCAGAGTCGCTGGCCATATTTTCATTCAAAGAATCAAGATGGTAATGCACATGTATTGTTACCTTGAAGATGCAAGCTTGAGGTTTTATATCCTTGGGATCCCCATTTCGGTCCACCACATTAAAAGTGATCATAATAGGAACTTTTGCAGCAGACTGCAATGGGATACCGCTATCAAGCTGTATGCCCCTCACCAGTTTGGTGGTCGCAGTAGGAAGATAGAGGTCATCTCCATCCATTTGAATTTTCTCCAACTCTCTGTTCCATCATTAAAAAAATTAGTTCTCAGACCGCAACTTCAAGACAAGAAGCTTGAATTTGACAACGAAACAAACACTCAAAATTTAAACACCCAAAAAAGTACCTCCTGATGCCAGCTCTTCTCTCGTCCTTTGGAAGTGGATATAGCGCACCAGAGATAGACGTGACTTTGTCAAAGAAATCAAACTCCCTGTTGAATATGTCACGGGCCTTGGGAGTGAAACCATCAATAATTCTTTCCCTTACAACAGGTAGTAATTCCTGAAATGCGCTATTCTGAAGACAATGCAAAAGAAGAAAAATTCAGCTTAGTATGTGCAAATATTGCACAACCATTTGATTTTGATTGTAGACACTAAGACACCTACCATAAATAAATGAGCAAAAAAAAGTTACCCCAAATCATGTAACATGGATGAACATATAAAGGAATATTCCTGAATGATACAAAAGAGTTCTAGGATATTATTAGTGCAATAAGCAGCCAACTAGTCATATACTCAACATGCACGATACTCCCCTCTGGTTCAAAATACTTGTCAATTTTAGAAAAAGGCAGACGGATTAAGGATTTGTTAAGATTAACATAAAGACAATATACAATGAGCTAATGCTTAAAAGTTATAAGGATAAAATTGAAATGAGAGTAATAAATAAACTATTGATCTTCAAGATCGACAAGTAACTTGATAGAACAAAAATAAAATCTTTTGACAAATAATTTGAAACGGAGTATTACACAAGCTTTAGTCCACTTTAGTTTGTCTCAAAGTTGTCTTCAACATATCTGACAAAATGATTTACAAAAGATTTGACAGGAAATCCAGAATGCCTCCCTAAAAGGATGACCAGGTTTTCCAATGGAATAGAAGAATAGAGGAAGGACAAACATACTTTTGCAGCGGCTATTGCATCTTTCGCATCTTTTCCATCTTTTCCATCTTTCCCAGACTCCGGCTCAGCTTCCTCACCCTGCATAATTTGAAACAAATGATGACCCCATGGAAGCCAGAGCATGACCATACCAAAGAAGTCCACGATAATTCATCAGGACCATATAAATTTCCATGAACAAAGCGATCTCTCTATTACCTGTAAATGCCATATTAGAATGTGGGCAAATATGTCACTCCTTTGAGCAGCTCTAAGCAAGTATCCTTCTACTAACCTCTGCAATATCAGATACCATAAGCAGAAATCCAGTTTTGTATTGCAATGGATGAAACAGATTTTATTGGGACAGCTTTAGAAAGTATAAAAATTTGAATGACAAGTGAAGAACCATTGAAACAAACCCATTCACATATTTTTCTTCTTTTTTCCATCCCTTTCCTGATGCACTATTGGCATATCTATTGCAGAAGAATGACACAATAGATTCAATATAATGAGAATGAGAACTAACTAGATCAAGTCAAACCTCATGCTCGAGCCCATAACAGAGATAAATAATATTCACCAATAGTTCCCGCCAGATCTAGAAAATATAGTGCAAGCATGCATTAGTACATCCAGTACAAGACCTACCCCTTCATCATATCTTAAAGCTTGCACCAATTGAGGCATGAAGAAGGTAACTCGCTCCGGTGGATAAGATTCCAAGACCCTCAAAACATAAGCCATAACACGTGGATGGCCCTTATAAGCTGGAGTAAGGAACTCCAAAGCCTGTGTGATGGAACACGCAGCCCAATGTGGCAGTTGTTGCAGAAGAGATGAATTTTCATCTATAGCTTTCGGAGTAACAAAATACGGAAGAGCCTGAGGTATAATACGTATCTCCAATATATGTGTCTGAAATAGAAATCAGAAGTACTATTAGATCATATCAACATACTGTCAATAGAAGCATATATATGAATAGTTTAAGATGATTTAACATACTTGAACAAGTAGGGCCAATTCTGCCTTCAGAACTGCATTAGCTGGAAATCTAGTACCCAAGCAGAAAGCAATCCGAGGATCAACAGAAAAGGCTGTCCTTGCAAATTCCATCCATTTTTCAGAACTAATTTTCATTCGAGATGTACCTTCCCTAAATTTGTTCAAAGAGTCAATATTAGTATAAGTTAAATTCAACAACCAAATGCATTCAAAGAGGGGTGGGGATGGGGTTGGAAAGAACAAGAAAGCTTGGAAATCAAGAATACCGACTTTGATCCAGTAGGTTGAGCCCAAACTTCAAGCCTATCAGCTTCATGCTGGCATAGCATCAAAAGTAATTGCTTTCTTTTTTCCCTTCCAGTGGCATAGTTCTCCATTCGGCCCCAAACTGGATGATGCTGTTCCTTCTGTATAAGCATCATAAACGGCATTATTAATCTCCAATGTCAACAGAAAGACAGCAAAAACTTCATAACTTGATAAGTATCACGTAATTACATATTCAAAGATGTAGAAAGTGACATCGTAGAAGTAAAATCATCTTACAGCATCATTCTGAGAGTTCCCATTTTCAGGTAACTGTCCTTTGGAATCATACTGGGAAGAATCGTCCATCCTCTCAGTTAAAAGATACTGAACAAATACGGAAACAGATTGAGCCTCACTTTGAGCAAAATGGTTGTTATTCATGTCATACCACTCAGGTTCATGAGCAAACCACCCCAATGAAGCCCTGCATAATTACAATAGGCGAGATAATGATGTATCAAAACCTTGGACCAAGGATTCAGTTCAAGCAATTGGAAGAATAAAAGATTCAAGGGGAAGAGAAGCCTCAGATCCAATCCCACCAAAGAAAAGAAGAAAATAAAATCTGCAAGTACTATATTGGAAGTTTGCCCCCCCCACCACCACCCCAAAAAAAAATTTAAAAGAAAAAGAAAAGAATAAGAGAGTGGTTGCGAACATAAACTATAACAGAGACTCTACACACAATCATTGTTGAACAAAATCAATATCCTTTTTAGTTGCATTATCTCAGTAGATATCACATGGGGCAGAGGTTTTGTCATTTCCATTTTTCTTGGAAAGATGACAGAACCCCTTTTTCTCTTCAAGACAAGAAACTTGATATGTAAATTAAGCAAATGAAATCATACAGTAAAATGGTATATGTTGGCTTAATGAGACAAAAAAGATGCATATAGTAGCTTATGCATACAGATAACCATGGAGTTCTTCAAGGCAACGATTGTGCATTGCGACTTTTCGGGGTGTGCTATCTATAGCTGAGAATCACACAAATTCATGAAAACTTGAAACCAAACAAAGAAACTTTTGATGAACAGGATAAATTACTAACTATATATTACCGATAAATCCTGTCTTCCAGTAGCTGAAGCCCTGTCCTGTAATTATGAAGATTCCTCTGTAAATAGCAACAACAGAACTTCAGCCCAAGCAGCATGACTGTGAAAAAGGTTCCAGTAGCAGCTGGATGGTGTGAGAAGTTCCAAAAATGTTTTGTGGTTCCTTGTAACATTCGACCAAGTAATAAAAGCTGGTCTGCACTATCATGTCGAACTACCTACACGAATGAAACCCTTTTAAGAAAGAATCACAACTTAACCAATGAACTAGAATCAGACAAAAGTACCAACTGAAACAGCCTCAACCATGTTCTGAAATGGGACTTAATAGAATACATCATACAACATAGCCGAGCTACAACATTCACCTCAAAACGATCAATAAAATATCCAATCCATATTTTGTGAGCCACTATTTGTTCAACTGGGTCCTTTTCAGGCTGTAGCTCCGGCTCACCAGGTGAAAGGTGGGGCCTCAGTTTTGCAGCAGGTCCAGAGTATCTTGTTTCAGAAGCAAAAAGACCCCGCTTGGTGTCAATGGTCCACAACCATGCATCAACAAGTTCAGCAAGTACAAGGGAACTCAACTGAGGAGCAGCTGAAACCAACCATGTCCAAACAAACACACCAGTGTCCATGGCATCAAATGTGCATATATAAGCAGGGCACCAGCAAAGAAGGCGGAGAAGCTGTGAAAAGCTCTCTCCATTTGATTTGGAATCCGAACCCTGGAAATATAGTATATCAAACACAAATTGAATTTTCTATTTATCAGGAAAAAAAATAAAAATATAAAATCAGAAGTAGTTGCGAAACAAGAAGATGGCTGACCAGATCTGAAAGAAGTAAAGCAGTAGCTTGAGAGCAAGTTTCTCGGAATGAGGATTTGTCCACTTCCCCTCCCTTTTCAGAATTTGTAACAAACTGCTGGAGAAGACGTACAAACCTCGAAAGTAATACTTCATTGAAGGAACCATTTTTGGGATGTGAAATTTGAGATAACAGTCCAAAATCTGGGGACTGGGGGTCAAGATTGAGCCCAAACCCAATTGATCTAGGGCTAGAGTCAAGACCACCAATACTCTCGTATAACCTTCTCATGCCAGCAATTTCCCCAGCATGATTACACTTTACTGTTGCACTGACTACACCAGTACTGAGCACCTCCAAATTGAATGCATCAGTCAATTTTAAGTTTCCGCCAGATGCTGCAGCAGCTGCAGACATGACTGCAGGAATATTTGCAGGTTTCATCCCAGTCCAACAGTCATTTTTACCAGAACCAATTCTTATTTCAGTTAAGAGAGAAACCACATCAGCAGTAGACTGTGTTCTTTGCCAATTGTTCGCTTTGCAGAGCTTCTCCTGCAGTCCACAATTAATACAATGAACTTCCTCGTAGATATTCACTAAATAGTGATCAGAAAGGATATATACATCATGTGTTTTCTAAATATAAGTAATTCCTGTTTATTATAAAGTATGGAAAAAAAGAAGCCAAAGAGGACAAAATAAGACGATCATGGCAACCAAAGTGCATTCAGTATCAAACAAAGGGAAAGAACACCGAGAAACATTTTATAACAAGCCAAAATAGAGTTCAGGAGATGCAAGTGAATGCTCATCTGGGATGAAATTTTGAGGTTTACAAGGCAAATAATCTAATTGTTTGCAGTAACCATTTGTAAGCCCATATGTGAAATTCTAGGGCTAATGAGATAAATTTGGAAATAGTAACTGAATGATAACTAAGGTGAGTTATTACACAGGGAATAACTGGTTTGATTCACTCATAAACTAAAGCAATTCAACAAGTTTAAGCTCAGGGCTTCATGTAGATTCGTTAAACAATGAGGGGAAAAAAGCTCAGGGCTTCATACGTGAAGCACAGATCACTCTGAAGAATCTTTCAATATTACCCGGGGTCTAGGATTAGAAGAAAAAATATACAGAAGGGGCCTAAACAAATCAAGGTACCATTACTTTTAACCTACCTTCTATAACAAGTAGGTAAGATTGCTATCGTGAAAGTCTCATACTGAATCATACTTGAGGTTGACTTCAATGCCAAGACATGTAAAGAAATATTTAACAAGGAAATTGAGATTGGATTTCACAAACAAAAGGATACGATTTTAAATGATTCTTCTATAGACATGGTATCCATATTCCATAGATACATCTATAAATCTTTTCCTTACATGGTGAGTAATATGCACGTAAACACAACTTTTCCTATCTAATGTGCGTGTACATCTGAGTAACAAATTGTCTTTACACGAGGACACTGCAGCGATGGCACTGGAGTCTGGAATATGTATACATGGGTCAGCTAAACTTTTGCTCATCAAATAAAATGGTTGGAAGAACAAACGGAAGCACAGCTCTCATATTGAATGATCAGCAATAGTTTCGGACAAGAAATATATATCAAGGACAGATATTTATCTATATGAATGTATAACAAAACAGTACTTGTTTTGTTGATGGAGAAAATCAAAAGAAGGACAGGCAAGTAAATGAACAAAAAGCTTCAACAGAGCAAAACATTGTTCAGAAAAAGAAAAAAAAAAACCTGAAGAAGGCCCTGACTCGTGCACGGAGCATGTGATAGTGAAATGATGATCCAATCCCTTACGGTTTTTTGGTACAAAGAACGAACAGTAGCAAGCCAAGCTGGATCATGGACAACAGCTGAAGGTAGATCATTGTGAAATGAAAAAAAAAGGGAATCCAGACAAGAAGAATTCCACAAAATCTGCAGAATTACCATACAGTCGGTCATCTTAGCATATCAAACAAACCAAGAAGAAATAGAACACTTAATGTAATTACTAAAAATTTATACCTGAGGAAATTTATCCCTAAGTTGATTTAGTAAATTTACTGAAATATCACGAACATGCTCATCTCTTTGAGACAAATTATTTATGATAAAACAGGTATGTGTACAAAGAGCAGACTCTCTGATTTCAGATTCCCGTCCAGTCTCAGATGCCCGATCATTCTGCATCAAGAAGCAAGTACCAGGTACTTAGTGGTCTCCCATTTCCATAAAACAAGCTTTGAAAATACTGTAACTTGTGATGCCTTTTTGTTTTCCACTCAGTAATTTCAGCTCTTGATTTTTTCTTCTTTTTAAATGTTTTAAAAATTAAACTTTGAGGTGGTGTGATTTTTCAGAAATAATTTTTTTCCAATCAAAGCCCTCTTTGGAAGCAATGTTATTTTTCTTTTTCAATCAGCTTTTTTAATATATATATATATATATTCCACAGCTTCAGAAAAATTAAAAGGCATAAGAGGAAGTCTATTCTATACATGAAAAATAAGATAGATGGCGGGAGGCAAGTCTTTATTTTTACCCAAACAAAAAGAGTCATCAAATAGCATAGCCATCTATCTATCAACTGCAATATTAATTTCTGCAATGATAAATTACCCGAGAGCATTCTCTATTTACCACAAGAGTTAACCAATCAAACATACATTTTTCACCGAGTAGTTTACTGCATTTACAAAATTAATCGAACATAAAAGAAATTATTACATAGTTCATAAGAGCTAATAGCTATTTATAGCACTAAACTATTTACGAATTTCTCTTTATAGTACTAAACTATTTTTTTATCTAAATATGTCACTCAACTATATACGTTTATCTAAATATGTCACTCAAGTATTTACGTTTATCAAAAAATATACAACCACCCATTTTTTGGGTGTTTTCCGGCCAGTGATGTAGTTGCTTCAGAACATGAACAAAGGCGAAAAGGAAAAGAAATATTGGAAACGTCGGGCCATAACTGCTTAATTTGACAGACCCGTTTGCCCTTGCAACAACAAATTAAGCAGTTATCGCCCGACATTTCCAAGATTTCTTTTCCTTTTCGTCGTTGTTCATGTTCCGAAGCAACTCACGTGACATCGTTGGCCGGAAAACACCCAAAAAATGGGTGGTTGTATATTTTTTGATAAACGTAAATAGTTGAGTGACATATTTAGATAAAAAAATAGTTTAGTACTATAAAGAGAAATTCGTAAATAGTTTAGTGCTATAAATAGTTATTAACTCTAGTTCGTAAATCAACTACATGAAGAATTTAACCAATTAAATAACCTTTTTATCTTCACTAATGAAATAAATTAGGCATGGATATTCCGAAAGGTGAGAAAAGAGTTTCAATAAATCCACGGGTGACATGAAGCATACCAGCCATAGTAAAACAGTTTCAAAAGCACGGTGAACAATTGCTGTCAAGCATTGGAAGACAGCTGGCATCAGACTTGGACTCTTCAAGTACTCAAAGACACAACTGAAAGCACTCCGAGAAGTACTTGAACTGGAGCTACCATTGAGAATACCACCATTGCTGCTGAATCTGATGATCTCTAAAAATGCTACAGCTAAGAGATAAGTTGCTTTGACCCCTGAGGATTTCAAAGTAAAAATGAATCAACAAAGCCTCTAGTGAAGGATCCAGTTGCCATGTAGAGTACTCCAAATTACTCTCAGACAGAAAATGCTGAACTCGATGGCATAAAACACATTTCAAAGTTCTAACAGCACAAAAGTCACTCTAAAAGAAGATGAATACCAAAAAATGACCGGACCTGATATTGTTCCCATTGCTGAAACATCTACACGTCCTCCTAGAGCAGCAGAAAGAGCAGCTCTTTGGCTTACAGCAGCTTTCTCATTGCCACTTCCTCGTCGACTACCCGGATTGTGAAGAGTATTGAGTTCCAACTCATCTTCAAGCCATTTCACAGAGCTGACAACCTGAATAAGAGAAGTGGATAGTCTTTAGAAATGCTCTAGTTTTGCAAAAAGTTCTCTACGACCTGTTATAAGTTTCAGCTAAGCTACAATTAATATTAACTTTATAATGGCAGTTTTTTCATGTGATTTTAAATATTGTGCTATTCTCCCCCATTTTCTGCAAAATCACGATAAATCTAGAACCTTGTCAAAAGTAAACATGCATTGCTTCAAATCCCAGATGTTCTAGAAGGGAGAATAAGCTATGTTTAGCTACAATGCAAAACTCTGCTATCATAGTACATTTGTCATCACTATAAAATAAAAACAAAAAAACAAAAATTGGGTTGAATGATAAATTTCCATGTCAATGAATTAAGATTGTGTATCTTCTGCAATTTTGCTCGATTCCTACAAGGTTGTGTTTCTTCTCCTTCTTCCTAATTCAACACTTATTGCTGCATTTGAATATACCGATAGCTTCTGATTTTCTGTAGCTATCTTAATCCCTTAATACTCCACATTTTAAATCACTATAGGCTCTAACTAGACCCGGGGTTCTGTTTACTTTCGCAGTGTATCACAGGACATAGTTACTCCAATGGTTCGCTGGCATGGCAAGTGTCACGTTTATCTATCTACCAACCTGGACACAGCACCATGATCACTATATACTAGACCATGTAATCAGATTTAAGAAACTGAAAGCGTGCTAATGTCGATGTCAGGTCTGGTGCTCCACTTCATCTTAGAAACATAAACTGATAAAAGTACAATTATTCTTGTTTCTCAATTAAGATAGGTTTCCAAGAGACATTAATATCCAGTCGAAAAGAGGTAGGAAAGATCACAGTTTTTCTTCTGTTATCAAAGGTTTAACCAAATAATACCGTCGCTTGGTTAACATCATGTATTTGTAACTCTATATATACTGTAGACATTAACATGACATAGATGTATGTACAAATCTGTGTATGCATATTTGTATCTGCCCATAAATGTGAATATGTAAATGGACGTAAACCACATTACCAAAGAAATTATAATACACAGAAAACATTATCTTATTTGATATCAGCAAAAGTGAACTTTCAAATATAAAAAAAGACGCTAATATTAAAAACTATCCCCATTCAAGCATTCATGTAAGTATATCATCACAAACAGTAAAGCACAGCAATTCCTAAGCAGTAGAAAAATTGTTTGGATTCAGGAAAAAATAGTAGTAATAATAATAGGAAAATGCTTTACTACTAGAATTTTGGGGATAGAAACCCTAAACCCCCAAATTGAGGGTGTTAAATGACTATCTTACCCCCTGTTGGTATAAGGGATTCACCCAATTATAAGGGCAAAAAGTTCCGAAAACATATTTTAGTCAATGTTTTAGCCAATAATTCTAGTAGCCTAGCAAAGTCCATAATAATATTAGTTCGAATACAGAGAAGGAGCTTCATGCAGCTGAAACCCATATTTAATTGCATATGCAGACAAGTAAAACAGAAAACCAATAAACGTACAAGAGGTGGAGTGCCTTGAGATATGCGTTGGACAGCAGAAGACCACTGCACATTCCACATATATGGTCCACTCACGGCTTGCAGTGGAATTACGCCCATGCTACCAACACTGTTAAGTGTCGTCGACACTGACTTTGTCGTACCCTGAGTTTTCACTATTGGAGGTGCCAAGCCAAAGAGAGCAATATAGAACCATAAGTTACGAAATAATTTCAAGAGCGAAGGTTCCACATTTGCAGTAGGATCAAAATCTGAACATATTTCAGCTACAGCAGGAAGTAGAGGTCCAAGAAAATCTGCTCCACTCCTGGAAATGTTGACATTCACTGTCAGTGAGTAATCTTCATATGTATTTTCATAGCATCCAGTATAGAAAATTTACCTTCCACTTTTAGCCTCAGCAGCTAAGCCAACATCAGAACACAGTGACAACAACCGATGGCGATAATCTGAACGCAGTTTGGTATTAGTGAGGCCGCTAGCAATCAGAAGAAATCCTGCAGGGAGAGTCTAGAATGTGATTGAACCAGTGAGCATAGCATTTAAGGTAATAAAATCTCATAAAAAATGTGATGCTAAAAAAAAATAAAAAAATATAAACATTGAGTAAAGAAGCATACCTCAACACGTTCCGTTGTCGCCTCTGGAGCCTGAGTTCTACTTTCAGCAGAATCAATATTAGATAGTTTACTCAAGTAGCTCCGAATCATTAAAACAACACCTTCACGAAAAGATTTCTCAAACCCTAAACTTGTCAGGCGGGAAACAGCATCAAGAAGCTGCAATATCTCAACAAAAAATAAGTTGAGAGAGTTAAAAGCAAAATATTTTATTTGAGAATTAGCTAGTGAGAAAAAAAATTGGAACCCGGTGAGGTAGTATGCTGATGAACAACTTCAGAAACATGCTATATTTAATCTCTACCCGTAGCCTCAATAAGCCTGGTGTTGAAGCATCACCCTCTTCTAAACTTTCAATAAAGAGTGGCAGTATCATGTCAACCACTTCAGGCTTGTTAACAGAGACATTCACATCAGCAAGCAAGCAAATGATGTTAAGCTGCATAGGGGGAGCAGCTGGCTTTTCTTCAGGCTACAACCAAAAGAATTAGGCACATGATATAATTAGGAAACGGGATCTCCGAGGGAACAAAAAACGAAATAAATTTATCAGTTCTTAAAAGGAATCATTTATTAATTTCTTCCACCACTAATTGAATGAATAGTTTTCCGGATCTAAAATTAAAACAACACCACCCGGGAAAAAGGGGGGAAAACTACATAAATTGAGCTCACTTTAATAATAAATGGCGTTTCTGGCGATTCGAATCGTTGAAAAGCTCAAAAATGCCCATTTCTAGTTCTATTTTGTTCTTCTAAACTTTTTCAACAGGATCCTGAGAAGGTAAAGACAGAAATGCTCTAACTCAAAAACAATCTAGAGCTTCTTCCCTCAAGAATTTGAGGGAAGAAAACCCTAGAGCACAAAACACGCTATCGTTTAGGGATCTCAATTGCTACTAAAATCAAAGCTATGATATATCGTTCATATTCAAAAGCAAGAAGTACGAAAGATATCATCATCAGATCGAGCATGAAATTCCGTCATGCTTTTGCAATTCCAAGCACGTCTAGACGCGTGTCTAGGAATGTACAAACAAAATTTTATGCCAGCTACTGAGGTCTCAAATTGAAAGAAAATCAAACTTACGTTTTCTTCGCCATCATTTCTTTCACGAATACATGTAGCTAATCCCATAATAAAAGTATCCACAGGTGACCGGTCCTTGGTCCATCCAAATTCAATAATTTCACAGGTTGTCCTCAAGAGACTTTCAAACATGGCTCCTTGGCTGCTGCCCCAGGTGTCTGCCTGCTTGTAACAATAATAGTTGCAACAGCATATCAAGTATAGATCGGTACAGTAAGGCATGATAAAATTCCCAAATCAAATATAGAGCACACCTTCTCACACATGACCAATACAAGGCGTTTGAAACGAATAAGAAGAACGCGCAACAGCTGACCTCCACGTGTAACAGCTGCTTGCGAAATCCCAGCAAGTAAAGAGCTAAATAACTCCTCGCAAATTCTCAATTTTCGCCACATTGAGTGCAAACATGCCTCAGCAGCCTCAATCAACAAAGTAAGAGTCAAATGCAACAATCTCTTTGATGATTTTCCATCAAGATCAAGGGAGGCAAGGGCCCTAATTTGCAACCTTGCTGCTGATTGATAAACGGACAGCTTGGTATTAACTTTTGCTTTCAATAACTGTCCATGCTCTGACCAATCCCTCTTCCTTACCTGTCCAGATAAGAGACAAGAGAATCTTTTAACTGTTTGGTTTATAGTTCCTCTCCAGATAAGAGAGGGTAACTGTATTGTACACACACACCAACAGGCAAAAGTGACAGTTTACAAAGTTTACCTTCAGAAAAACCAGCATTGATTGTAATTGTTCCTTTGCTACAAGCCTCACTTGTTCCAAAAGCTTGGAATCAATTGTGGCTATGTCTAATATATGTCTTATTAATTTAAAGGCAATTTCCTGTTTCTCAAGGCTCTCCACGGGTTCGGACTCAAAAGACGCAAGAGCTGCCTTCATTGCCTCACCTCCTCTGCCATCATTGAATCCCAAACTTCCACCCAACATATCCACGTTGCTTTTCCAAACAACACTGCTTCCATTGCTAACGACTCCCCTTGCTGATGATGTACTGGTGGATGACTCAGAAGCGTTGCTTGTCCCGTTACCTGGACTCGCCTTCTCATTAGACCGATACTGATAATGGTTCACGTTCAAAGGCGAACTCTGACATGAAGTGGCCTCAGAAGTTGCGGAAAGGAGCTCCGTAGGTGAGCTCGGAACCATGATATCAAACCGATCAAGCAAAAAGGAAACCAAGTTGTTGGCATCAGAGGAAAGAATTGGGGGAAAATTCGAACACAAAGCATTCAGAAAAACTCTAGCAATTCCAGAATCTGAACTCACATTTCCTATAGCTGTGGTTACAATCTCCCCTGTATATACCGAAACATCCGTGGCAAAATCAGAGGCTAATTCCGTTGCTTTACACATATAAGCCAAATAATCATTAAAAAATGAGGAGATCGCGTCATTTCCAAACGATTGCGGCCAGAAGGAAGGAGTAAAGGACCATGGAATTGACCGGTAAAAGGCGAGGATGAGTGATTTCGGCCGTTGGTCCTCGTAATCGGGGCATTTCGAGAGGAACCTAGAGACGGCAAGGACGGCATTTAGCTGAGACCTCGAAACCGTATGAGATCCAGAAAGGAGAGACTCCGGCGAAGGACATCGGCCGCAAATCCAAACCACTTTCTCGGCGAATTGCCAAGGATTTTGAGCGATTAAATCGCATAGTTCGATCAATGAATCCATCACCGTAGTTTATTTAACAAAATTGACGTAAATATTCCAGCATTAGCTCGTCATGAAATTGAATTTCCGGAACATGATGATGCTCAATTTCCTCTAATTATTACTTTTTTGCATTTCTGAAGAACATTACAATTCAAAAAAAATCAGAATTTGAGAAATTCAGCTTAATTTGGTAAAATTTATTACAAAATTGAAAGTTAAAAAGGTTCGATCACAACTGACAGGTGGAATGCGAATTCTAAGCGGTCAATGGACAGATAAATGGAGGAGTGTAAATACATGAAAAATGCAGTTTACATACGTAGGATTTTGGTCAGTAATGGTGGACTTAGGGTTTACAGAGAGAGAGGAGGAGGATGAAGGTAGGTGGTGACGCCGTTGGTGCCGATGTTGGTGGTGGCGTAACGTCGCGCGCCTCTTCTCTGAGATCCTTCTATTTTTTTCTGACGTTGTGGTGGCAGTTTTCGCTTTTCTGTGTTTTTTCCTTTCTCTTTTTCGATTTTTGGGTAATTTCTAATTTGTATGTCCAACGGCCTCTACTTATCCGCCAGCAGCTTATGAGTTATGATGAAGTGGAGCTCACTGGACCGGAATATTCATGGGAAGCTGAGTATGAGCAATCTGGGTCATATGCGAAACGAATTTTTTTTTTAAATACGTGTGAAAATTTTAAGGCAAATGGTTTGAGGGATAAAAAACAAGACATGTATCTTTGTGATGAAAAGACATGTATCTTTAGAAATAGGACAAATATCGTACAAATCAGTACAAGTATTGAATTGACTGCCAAAATTTCAATTCAATGTACGAAATTAAGTTATGCATGTATTGAAAAAATGCGTTCTGCACTGAAACCTCAACAGAGTATGAAGTATCTCCAATGGTTTTGGTCCTCTTCTACATTCACTTGATATACTAATCGAGTCATCGATCTGCATGCATGAGGCTAATTATGTAAATAAGGTGTAATACTAAGACTCGTGGATAGGTCTTTTTTTTCCTTTCTAAATCCCATGGAGATGTCTTATACCCTTTTTTTTTATTTTTTTATGACTGAGGTAAAATGAGGTCGTATACCAAAAGAAGGATTGTCCAATCTTACAGGCTCTTACCGCCTGATCTTAGGGGCGGTATTTTAGTGGAATTCATTATAGTTATCATGTATATCAACAACTCACAATAGTCTAATTTTTTGCACTTGATAGACATCAAACTCTCGCATACGAACCCCCACTTATGAATGAAAGTAAACATAACAATCTAATTCCTAAGTTTGTGCAATTGGTTGTGGGCTGTCAATACTATATTGTCGAGGCTTAAATGAGGTTCAAATTCTTTTAATGAGATTTTGTCACTCAATAGTTTTTGTACGGTGTTCGACTTTTAACTTCTCTAACTATGGGATTCACACACAATATATATATATGTGTGTGTGTGTGTGTGCGCGCGCGCGCCCGTGGGATCCAATTCGAGATTTTCCTGGTACTCGAACATTGATCGGATCGTCAGTGCCTAAAGCTATTGATAGCGGATGGGCCTTGAATTCTCATACGCTTAACGCCCTTAACACTCTTACATCATCGTTGTGGGAAAGGTCGTAATGCCAGAGGAATCATTACCGCAGGGCATTGAGGGAGAGGTCATAAGCGTCTATACCGTAAAATAGATTTTCGACGGAAGGCCCCATTGCTGGAAAGGCTCGGCTTCAAAACCGTACGTGGAAAGTTGTCGGGTTCCCTTTTCGGATTGGCATCATGTTCCGGGTTTCACCCCCGTCGATTGTACAGGAATTTATACCCTCCCTGGTCCATTATATTGATGCTCTTGAAAAAAGAATGGGCAATCACGAACTAAACTACACTCAATCGGGAGAGTATAAGTACTAAACGGAGTATCAGTAGAAGTCTGTTTACCCCTGAAAGAACCTCCTGGGAAGTGGATCCACTTATAGACCCTGTAGTTATATTTGTATAAGTCTCCATAACAGTATCAGAAAAAGTGCATTTTTGGATGCTACTATTGAAATAGCCCTTCTAGCTATATTTTCTGTTACTCCACTCATTTCATAAAGTATTCGGCCTGGTTTAACAACAGCTACCCAATATTCCGGGGATCCTTTCCCCGAACCCATACGTGTTATCCTTCCCTTCCTTAGTTGATAGGAGTAGGGATAAGAAGTAAATACATATAGCACAGAAGGAAACCCGATTTCATAGTCACTCTATATGGTATAGGAAATTGCATACTATTTTTCCGATTGCATCTTAAGTATTCAAATTTGCGATGTTGTGCTAAGCCAACCTCGCAAGAACTCAACTGAAACGAGTTGCAACCAGTTATATTACGATCTTTTTGTCTTCAATGTGAGTGTCGTGTAAGAGTTATAACTTATAAGGGTCAAGCTTTATGCTTAAGTAAGAATTAAATTATACAAGTTGCGGACCAGATTAATTGCTATGCAGATAATCTGTGCCCAAAAAGGGTCATTCAATCTAAAGACTGTCCTTATGAGGCGGACTTTACAACCCTCGCATGAAGTAAAGGGAACTCACATCTATGCACTGTCCAATTAATGTGAGGGTGAACATTCAATTGAATTTTTCCTATAAAGGGTAACATAAAAGAAATAACGGATTTCAAAATTCCCTCTCTTTAACCTCGCTCCTTCATTTTCATCGTCACTATTGAAGCCAAATGTTGAAGAACCCTAATTAAAAAATTGAATGAAATTTTGATTGTGTTGGGAACTATAAAGGTGACTATCTTCCTTGGTGATTTTGTATGCTTCTCAAATTATAGTTTGATACCCGGCTTCCGTTTGAGTCTAGCGATCGAACAATCACATCAATCGGATTCTCGATGAGTTTCAGCTACATAGTTTGAATTGCTGTTCGATACTTGCATCAATCGAATCAGACTTTTTATTTCGTTTTATAATCTGAAGTCGATTCTACTTTGAAACTGTTGTTTTTGCAATTGAACTGATTGCCTAATTAGACTTCAACATTTCTTAACGGTTAACAATTTGGCTTTTATTTGTATGCCTGCTTAGTTAAAATTTCCTATTTGGCGGATTAGTTCATGATCTTGCATATTCTAGTGAGAAAAAAATTTATCGAAAAAATAGTCTTAAATTAGTATCCAGTTTAGAGGTTATTGTTTTAATGCACTCCGGATTCTCTGTAACAATCCCCGTAGAATTCCTAATTATAGCCTTTTTAACCCGTAGGGTTTACTAGTTAGATAGAGTATAAGTCATATTTCCATTATTAGAGTGTTACAGTGAGTGTTTCATGAAGTATTACCGAAGATCCGAATCGGTTTTAATGTAATTGTCCTTGATATTAATATGATGCTTTAATCATTCCAAGTTATCAAACATGAAGATTAGGAGGCTTCCTTGTTTGAAAATTGGCATTTGCATAAGAAAAATTTACAATTTCTATGTTTCTGATGAGGTATTTTGATTTGGTTATGGAGCCCTGCGAAGGGCGAGGCCATGAGGTAACCCTTTTGGCATATATTATTGCTGGGGAGATGACGAGGAATATGAAGCTGTCTTGTTTGTTGATTCTCATGAACATAAGAATATTTACAACTCCTATATATTTGTGTGAGGTGTTTTGATTAGGTTATGTTACATTGTGAAGGATGATTTTCTAAAATAATCCTCTATGGGGTGCCCTTTCGCTGGTTGGATGAAGGCCAGGGGTGGTTATAGCTGATTGTTTATTCATTATTGATCTAGAATTTTAAAAACAAAAAATTAATGCTGGGAGTGATCCGTGCATTGTTGAGTGGATTAAATCTGGTTCAGTGAGCTGCCTGAATTAAGGCAAATGATAGTCTTTCATGCACTTTCATTCCACCTAGTGATTAAAGAGCCAGTTATACCATAAATGTATTGGAAGTTCCTTCAAAACTTGTTTGTTTCTCCATGAAAGGCCACTTTGTCTAGGAAGGACTTATTTTCTGTTATGTGGGTAATCATATTAACGTAGCACAGCTTTATACTGAATCCATTGTTCTTCAATATGTTATTGTGTGTTATGTTGTTAACAAAATCATTTTGAAATTCCCTTTTAGCTTACAGGTATTTGATGGATAACATTGTGGACTCTCTGACCAGTGCATATCAAGATTTTGTTGCTGCAGCAGCCAATGTCCTTGAAGCCAAGGAAAGTTCCAGTGGACAGAAAACAGCAGCCACTGATGCAGCTCTAGAAAACTTTAAGCAAAGGTGGGAATTGTTTCGAGTTGCTTGTGATCAGTCAGAAGAGTTTGTGGAGGCTGTCAAACAAAGAATAGGTTCTGAGTGTCTTGTGGATGAGGCTACTGGCTCAGTCGCTGCAAAGCCAGGCCAGCCAACTACAAGTGGTCTCCCACCCATAAGTGCTGTTCGCTTGGAGCAGATGAGTAAAGCTGTCAGATGGCTAGTAATAGAATTGCAACATGGTTCTGGATCTGCTGCAGGTTCATCGCATTCCCATTCACCTGCTCCCTTTGATACAAGATTTCCAGAAGATGCAGCACAATAGGTATTGCAACAAAACTTTGATGTTTTAGTTGAATTATCTTTTCAATATCTGCTTGGACTGAAACTGTTTATAAATGTGCATGATTACCTCGACCCATGCTGAAGAATAATGTGACGAATTTGCAGTAAATGTTACTTCTCTTGACTTTTGGATATTCCATTTGCATGCACGGTGTCCATATTTGTTCTTGTTATAACCACTTGTTTATAAGTGTTCTCAAACAACATACCAAGTTGAAACAAAATCATTGCATTGAAGGGCCTGGTTGACACACCAAATTTTCGATTCTTTAAACATGTTTAGCTTGTTAAAACTTTATTTGCTTCTTAGTGGAATTTATCCTGATTAATGTCTCCCCAAAGCGTCAAGAGTGTCGCAGCCCAGTGGGTCTGGCCTCTGCCCATGACCGTGAGGTTGCGGGTTCGACACCCTCCCCTACATGGGGCCAAATAATTCTCCCTTCCTAGGGTGTCCACCTCCTCCTCCTCCTATGAGGCCAAAAAAAAAAATGTCTCCCCAAAGCTTGGTGTCTTCGGGAAGTGCTTGGCATGAACTAAGGGGTTCTCCGTGAAAAGATGACTGGTGCAATTATTATTATTTATTTATTTTGGAAACTTATTATATGGATTTTATTTTCTTCTCGTTTGGTTCTTTTTAGTACATCTGTATGCTCCGAGAACTCTGTAAATGAATGGCAATTACAATTTTGTCCTCATATTTGCAGGTGACAGAAGGAATTGGAGACTGTAGGTCCCTTTTCTGGTGTTAGAAGGGGCAGTTGAAAACCTTCTCTACTGCGGCCTAGGTCTTGGAAAGGTCAGAATGGGGAAAATTGAATCCAGAATCATAGAATTTGAACTTGTCATATGTTGATTGATCAAATATGAGTCCTCTTCAAATTTTCTTTTCTTTTTCGAAGCACTATATCATGTACTTTTAGCTTGTGGTATCCAATCCAAGGCTAGAGATGATGGAAGAGACGTTTAGATTCGGGGTTCATTAATAATCACAAATTTTCATTCAAGAAAATTGTTGGATCGGGACTTGATGAATGTATAGACAAATATTCGAAACTTCATGAATGTATAGACAAATATGGACTGGAAATCTAATCCTCTATCGGGAAAAAAAAAAAAAAAAAAAAAATCAGCCATAAAAAGTGTAAGAAATAAAGAGAAAAATCATGGGGCACGGGTTGTGGTTGCAAAATCTTTTAAATTCATGGTTAGTGATTTTGCCAGACCAATATTTATCCTGCCAAAGCAATTTCTGTTTCAATGTCTATATTACCTCTCTTTTGAATCTTTTCCAAACAAAAATCTAAGAACTTGCAAAGTAGAACAGAGGATGAAGTGGGAAGGAAAGATGTGATCTTAAATCAAAATATCTTGCTATTATCTAATCTTCATTTTTAGGGGAGCGATTATGTAATCCTATTATAATTAAAAGCACGATATATTGAACTTGTAAAATAAAAGAGATAATGAAATATGAAAAGTAACATGTGATTGATTTTAAGTCCAAAATATATGAGAAAGTCTTCCGTACAACCGCTCCACCACGTCACTCATTTCACGCGCCAATCGTTATAGTACGATGTAACAATCTTTTTTTAAAAAAAATTGAAAATCTTTTAAACTTTTTAGTCATTGCATATTTTACTAAAAAATATTCGAACCAAACCACAAATTTTCATTTAGATTCTACCCGGCCAGTATTCCACAATGAAAATCCCAAACAATTCACATTTACTTACTCAAAATAAATTTTCAAATAAAAACTATATTAAACCTTAATCAAAATTTCAATAAAGTCAATACAGTACATTAATTTGTAAAACAATTCTCATCAGTTAGATTCCCATATCCATCCCCAAAAAAATCAAAATTCCAATAGAAACATCCAAAAAAAGAAAATCGAGGGGGGCAAAACAGTCAATTAGAACAAAATCCCTATGGCAAGAAGAGACTGCTCTGAGTCTGGGTAGGATCAACGCTAAAAAGAAGTCTGTCTTGGGCTCTCTTGCGGAGCTACTAGTTCTACATTATTATCACTTGAACAAACATTTCAAGAACACTTGGTGTAGATTAAGGATTTCTAGTCCAAATCTCCCACGATTTTCACGTTTTCAAGAAACCGCAAAACAATTATTGTTTTTTTTTTCTTTTTTGTTTTCTGAGAGTAAAAAGAGTATGCATAGACTAGGAATCAAGAAGCCATGCACCCCAACCTTCCTGAAATGGAGCAGCAAGTACAGGTAACTTTACCTTTATTACTACATTTTTTTTTCTTCTTCTCAAAGTACTACAATTATTTTGCCTTTTTTAAAGTTTTCACGCCCTTCTTGTTTTGTTTTGTCACCTGGGTTTTTCCTTTTCTTTCTTGATTTTTGAAAATCTTGGAAGAAAATTGATGAAAAATGGCTGCTTCAGTGTTTACATTTCCAGTTCCTACTGATGTTGAATTTAAGCCTGTTTTCAAGAAGCCAAAGACGATTCTCAAAAAGTTCGATCTTTTTGGTGTTATTTTGTTGGTTCATCGGCTTGAATCAAAGTTAGATCCTGCTGTTCTTCTTGTATTTTAATTTTTTTGGCCCTTAAATTTATTTTATCTGTTGTTGTTTTGTTACTATATGTTGTGAGAATCAGCTATATATAGGAGATTTTTTTGTAGGAAATTTGTTTTAATGTTGATCGATTGGTTTGGTTTATGGGACGTTGATTAAACTAAAAGTTATTGTCTTTCTTCCTATATTAGGATTTTGGATTTGGGAGTCGAATTGCAGAAGCTTCTCAGCTGGGTTTCTCTGGTGAGTGATCAAGATTCTTGTTTTAAAATTTTCTGTTAAATATAAATTTTTGTGGGAGGTGAACTTTTGAATGCTTCTTGTTTATGTGATTAACGAATTGTGAGTTTTTAAATCTTTACTTAGTGGAATTCCTGAATTAAATTGTTAGTGGACTCTGGTTGTAGATCATACTTTCAGTTTCCATCTGAAGGAAAAATAAAATTAGCTAGAAATTTAGGACAAGAAAGAAGAAACGGTATATTGTGTGTTTCTTTGCTTCAAATTGTAAACAAATTTGAAATTGAGAAAGAAACTTCAAGCACCCTCCACCCAAGTGATGGGTAGTTCCTGATTCGTGTACTTGCAAAGAGCGTTTGCTGCATTGCTCTTTTGAGACGGTTCACCTAGTCTATGAACTTCCATATGAATATAAACTACTACTAGGCTATCCATTTTGTCACACGCCTTACAACTAACAATTCGCACAAGGTGTCCTCTGTTGATGTCTGTGATTTATATAGCTACTTCTAATTCTTGAAAGTGATATCCAGTGTCAAGGCTGCTTTTGTTTTCGTGCTCTTTTCAATGTCCGTTTTTGTGCTATTTTACTCTTGTCTTGGTCAAGAGTGCACAATTTCTGTTCCAGTGCCATATCATTCCTTGTGCTTTTCAAGGACTTGGGAGCATATTTGGAATCTTACTTTATGTATTTGTTGGAGATAAAAAAAAATCATGTAAAATAGAAAATGCAGAGTTCATCTTTTTTGTTTCCTCTTAGATTAGGAGTAATGTGGCTATTCAAATCTAAGTTTGATGGAAAATTTGTTATTATATTTTAAGTTTATTAGTATCCGACATTCCACTGGATGCTAATTTGTCTTAAAATATGTATCCAGCGTGCCAATCCTGCGTTTCGTTTAGTCTTGCACTTTCTGCATTTGGCTATCAACATATGGTTCATCGTGCTGGGTGTGGTACAATCCTTTGAGAGCTTTCTCATTGCTTGCGATTTGTTCAAGAGATATGAAACCCTTGATATCAGCAAGGTCCGGTACTTGGCAATTGTTTTTGACAGTGACGATGCTCGGCAGACTTCAAAAGTGTTTGAACTATTGCAGTGGCTTGCAGATATTGGTATAAGAAAGGTGTGCCTATATGATACTGAAGGTAAAATGTGTCATAGAAAATACCAGAAAGATGTCATTTAATTTAATTTGCCTCGTTTGAAGGAATACATTTGAAATTTTTGAAATTTTATCCCTGCCTCAGGGGTGTTGAAAAATTCCAAGGAAGCGTTCATAGAAAGATTTAGTCCTGGAAGTTTGTCTAAGGTATCGTCTACATCTGAAAGTTTTTACATCCTCAACTATCGGTTTTCATGATGGAATATATCATGTCACATTTAGGGATTCTTTTTTCCCACTTTTGCTCTCTGGTAAATGCACCTATCACTCTTCTGAAATCTTTGTCAGAATACAAACATTAATTTCCTCTTCTTGCTTTCTTCCTGAATAAAAGCTCTCCCTTTGTTAAGTCATATTACAATTTACACCAAAGATCATGTTATTCATTAGTTAGGACGAGCTCCGAATAATTCTTGTTGGTAAACTCATAGGAAGATAAAAGTCCGAGATAACATGAAAATAGGTAATTGAATCATGAGTGTTTCATATGGCTTTGGAGGAATATATTCTTGGATATAGTGAAGTGCCAAAAGAAAAGGGCTACTTATGTGCAAATCAAACTGAGTAAGAGAAGAGACGGTTAAATCTTGAAGTTTAATGCATAATAGTAATGTTTTGTTGCAGGGAGCTGCCATTAACGATTCACTTCTTACCAAAAAATCTTTGGAATTGGAATTTGTTTCATTCTCTGATGGAAAAGAAGCAGTTGCAAAAGCAGCTAATTATCTTTTTGTCAAGCATTATGCGACTTCAAAAGATGAGAAGCCAAACTTTACAGAGCCTCAAATGGCCGAGGCACTAGCAGCTATTGGTACGCCGTTTTACCTTTCTTTCTGCTTCCCATATTCATGGTTTCTCTCTTTGTTTAATAACATGTTTATATTCTTGGATATAACAGGTTCTGGGGGACCGGAGCCTGATCTGTTACTAGTTTATGGTCCAACGAGAAGCCACTTCGGCTTTCCAGCATGGAGACTAAAGTATACTGAGATTGTGTAAGTAAACAATACACAACCACACACATACAAGGATACGTTTCCCCCCTTTATTATCTAGATACACTCTAATTTTCCGTGGCTATGAAATGCCCCTGTAGGGGTAAACCCGGCCACGAAGTACTGATAAAAAAATACACTGAGAACATGTTGGTAAGAACTTAATATTGTATGTTACACAAATCTCTAATCTTAAACCAAGTATACTTGATATTCACCAAGTTGGTTCAATGTGCGGTTTCCTGGAGATAATAGTCTTTAACCAAGGTAAAGTATCTTGTTTGATATCTGTATGACGGGCCCCTTTTTTCTCCTTTCAATAATATGTTAAGGAGGCTCAATTATTTAACAATTTATGCCTTTTGGTTCAAAATTCAAAATTTATCCCATTATAACGATGGAAGAAAATGCTGTATGTTCGAGAAATTAAGTTTGCAGTTGCCATCGCAATCACCAGGGTGCCTACCACCCGATAAGTTCATTATAACGATGGAAGAAAATGCTGTATGTTCGAGAAATTAAGTTGTTATTTTACTTTTTGGACGTCTTTGCAATGTGCAGTTTCGTTCCTGCATGAAACCGATTCACACAATTGGTTTTTTGGTTTTTTGAGTTTCAGGCATATGGGAACATTGCAGTCTATGAAGTTTGGTGCCCTTGTTAAAGCCATTCACAGGTTTACTATGGTGCATCAGAACTATGGTATGTACTACTTTATAATCTTCTTTCGTTTCTCCACTCCTTTAAATGCAGCAAACAAGAAACCAGTAAAAGAAAAACAAAAGTAAAAAAGTAAATGTAACTGCAAAAGATGAGAGGATAAGACAGTAAAATCTCTTCTTGTAACCACTTAAGTGGTCAAAATGCAAAGGTACTTTTCTGCAGTTGCCAATGTTAGTTGATTTCTAACTTAATTTCCATCTTCATTTAATTTATATTTTTTTCCTTCCAGGCTCGTAAGCAGCTGTCTCTGCTGGGAAGGATGCTAAAGAATAATCATATGACTTGTGTAATTTAGTCCTCCTATGTGTGTAATGTTAAATAATTTATTTTGCTTTGTATTGCGACAAATATATATGTGACTTCACTTTCAAAGAATATTTACTGGTGGACTTAATTAATTACTATTCTTTCGATTTATTTTTCCTTTTTTCCATTCTTAGCACCAAAAAAGTTATCCCAATGTGTTATACTTCAAAGAAGTGATTGATTCAAACCTGAACAGAATATGTGGGAAGAAAATTGATGTAATCCTTAGTCAATTGCATTTCATAGGACAAATTAAAATAAAAACAACAGGTCCCCTATACATGTCCCAACACTACAAAGGGGAGGCAATACAACTTGAAACATCCAGCAAGCATGTTTAAGAATGTCGGAATGTCAAAATAATGATGTTTCAAGTAGTTGAACAACAACATTACTAAAGCTTCTTCTTCATCTATGCTTTATGATGAAATTGACCAAGGATGCAAATTCTCATGCCCCAACTGAATGTGATTCACTGCATTTTCCCCACCATCTCATACCTGGAACTTCTCGTTCACAGCACTCGATAGCCTCCAAATATTGTGGTAGAATTTAGTATTCCGTTTCTAACACCCCATCAATTAAACCAAATTCCATAGCCTTCATCAGAAATTAATAACCAGAAGCAAAGGGTTAATAAGCTTGGAAATGATCTTCTGTAGAACTGAATGTAATAGCAACATCTCTTAAGAGAATATGACGTGATTAAACAGCATACCTCAGAAACAGATAAGAAGCGGTCCCTTTCTGTGTATTGTTGCACTTTGTCGAGAGGTTGGCCGGTAAAAGCAGAATACATCTTGTCAATTTTCTGAACGAAGAAAAAGTTAAAATATTAACCACAAATCCATGAATTAGAAAACAATGTTCAGAAAATTTTATTTTTACCCAAGGCCATAGCTTTCCTTCATTCTTTTTTTTTATTGAGGAAGGGACCTATCTATTATAAGAAATAGGGGGATTCAGGAAGCGGAGAGGGGATTCGAACTAATGACCTCTACGTCATGAGGCATCAGCCTTAACCACTAGACCAATGCCTCATTGGCCCGAAGGCCATAGCTTGGGGGTTTGTTGACAAGAATAATCCAGTGTCCAACGTTACACTCGGTAAAAGTGTATTGTGGCTTTTATTTCCTACAATCCACTACGATGCAGCGTGGGAAGACATTTCAAGAGAATTAACTTCTAAAAGGAATCTATTAAAACGTAAATGTTTTATTGTTTCCACTAAACTAGATCTGATGGATGCAAAACAAGTTGGTCAACCAAAGAAGTCCAACATGATCAAGCCAACAACAAGAGATAATTAGCACATAGAACAGTGCAATTCAGAAAGGGGACTTGAGAGGAACTTACATGACGGGACTGTACTGCTTCATTCACTTGACGCCTCACGTCCTCCACATGACCCTGCAAGCAGATATTTCAAATTTTCAAAATTTATCCTACTTCGTGAGATGCGTTATTCATTGTTCAAACATCTGAGAAGAAAGATGGTTCCAGACTTCATATTATTTTCTTCATGTGGACGGTAAAGGCAAATAAAGAACACCAAACCCAGCAATTCATACAGTGGGTTACTCCCGCACTTCTTTAAGGAGCTCGGCCACCTCCTGGAAAACTCTTTTTGCTTGAATGGCACAAAAGTAAATGTTAAAGAATTGGATCATACCCCACATCCACTTTGTGGTTGATGAATCATGATGCGTGCATTGGGCATTGCATATCGCATACCCTTTTCTCCTCCAGCAAGAAGTAGAGCACCTTGGCTCGCAGCAATTCCAAAGCATACTGTGCCAACCTTGGGCTTTATCTAAGGAGCGCGATTGCACAAAAAAGAAAACGTTTAACAAATTGCAGAAAATCTTTCATCCGTAATTTAGTAAGAGACATATGGATTCAAACATGAAACAAGATTGCTTATAGGGTTATGAAACACAAAAAATGAAAACTAACGATTGAGGAATTTGATACATACCCAAGACATACAATCATAGATTGCCAAAATAGAGTAGGTGCTTCCACCAGGGCAGTTTATATATATCTGGTGCATGAAAAAGGTAGAATTAATGTTATTGGTAGTCCCCTAGGAACATTAAGAATACAAAAGTAAATGCTGATGAAAATATACCAATATGTCAGCATTCTCATCTATTGTAGCCAGAGTCACAAGCTGTGATATAACTCTTTGAGCCACTTGTGCGTTCACCGGCTGCCCAATAAATATGATGCGATTTCTAAACAACACAGTTGAAAGATCTAATGGTCCCCCGGGTGTCATTACTGCAGGCATCATGGGTGGGTTTCCCTTTTTGGCTACAATAGGACCAAAACTGTGGGAGAAAAAATATGTTCAGGATATCCAGCCTCAAAATCAATAATAAAGCACGTGTGGAAGTATGGCAATGCAAGACCAAGTGCACTCTACACTAAAAATCTTATGCAGCAATTTCGTTGAACAAATTGATGAACTTAAGACTCACATAATTTGCAATTGATTCCTAGTCATGTCAACTAAATACATTTACTCTTATGGTCAACATAGAGTTTACTTGTCTTTAACATCTAACTTACCGATGCAATGCTACTGCAGCTGACGCTTTAAAAAACTAAGTGCAAAAGATAAAAGTAAACACAATATTTCCCCTGGACAAAGACGTCTAGGGGATTCTAAAACCAATTACTTGATCAGTGAGAGCTCCGGTTATATCAAACACCCTTTAAATGTGCAAAGACAGTTTTGAAATTAACTAACTAACTTAAAACTTGTAGGGCGCAAGATATTTATAGTTATGCAGCAGAAATTAACTAACTAAACCTCATTATTTTAAGTCAGCTCACTACTGCATTGAAGCTTAAAAAACAGTTTGAGATGGAATCAATAACCTCGAATTCGCAACAGCGTGACTATCATTCAGTTCAAGCTTTGACAATAATCCCTTTGTTTTGCTAGAAAATCCTGCTAATATCACACACAAAACAATCTATCAAGACAAACAAAAACGTAACTACTACCTCCGTCCTGCAACATTTGCACTTTTTATATATTCCAAAATATTCGCCACATTTCATAAACCAATACATATTTATTATAACTTTCCAATCTTGCCCCTAACTAATTACTCAACTAACCACTAATAATAACGCCACCGTTATTAATGAAAGACATTTTTCTTCATAATAGTTCTCTTTCAATCAATTCCTCCGTATGTGTAAAAAGTGAAAATGCCGCATACATTGTAGAACAAAGGTAGTACCTGTTCCAAATTACTTGATACATTTAAAAAATCAATACATATTTGTTGTTACTTTTCCAGTCTTACCCCTAACTTATTACTACTCAATTAACCACTAATAATAACTTAATGGTCGTTTATTAAGTTTATTTTAGACCTTTTTCCCTTCATACAAAAAATAACCTAAATTAATTAAATAAAATCAGAAATCATACCAGTCGTTGATAAATCACCATAGGGACTAGGCAGGGTACATACTATAGGTAACTTCAAAGAATTTCTGAGCACAAGGAAAATTATAATCATTAAATAACAACAACATTAGAATTGAGGTCTTTACACGTGTAATTGGAGGAGAGAATTTATCAAATACCTGTAAGAATACGATGATAAAGACGAGGTAGTTCCTGGTATATGAGAGACGGATAATTTCAATGGCGATGATGCAATAGCTGAGGTCACCATTTTTCAATGCTCCGCCGCAGAAGAAGAGTGTGTTTGGGGTTCTCCGGCAACCTTATAATTCTCAGAAGAGCCGGAGGAAACTAAGAGATAACGGGACCCAAATGTTGTGGGCTTTATTGCAGTTTAGTCCTCTATATTTAGGGCCGAGGGTATGAATTTCAAGCTCCTGGAATTCGAACGTGATTGAGTTTGTTTGTTTTCGACTCGAGTTTTAAATTTGTTCTATCTCGTTCGTTTAGTTGTCTGAAATATTGGCAAACGGCTTGAGTTGGACTCAGAGACGTATTCAGTTTGCTGTCAACCCAGTGAGAAAAAAAATTAAATTATATATGATATATTTTACTCCATTTAAATAATAAATGTATAAATGAACTCACACAACAGATTTAATGACCCCACTAATAAAATAAACATTCTCAAAATTTTAATCCAATAGAGGAGAATTCGTTCCGCACATACTGGAGCTGTGGTGTTAACAATTCCCTACCCACCGCCTTAAATATAGTAAAGATTAAAAAATATTTTTTGTTTCTAGAAGATATTTTTGAGGCTCTCAATAAAAAAAAATACTTTTATTTTTTTGGTCTTGTCTCTCTCAGCTCTCAATTCCCTTCCCAGCGAAGCTGATGTCCACTGCCTTCCTTTGGTAAATTCTTCCTATTTTTTTTTAATAATTCAATTCATATATGTTATTTTATATTATTAGTTTATGTTTGTTATTTGGGATTCCCAATTTTGTATAGTTTTATTTTATCTTATTATTTATGTGTACAGGATATGAAAAAAATTCAAAAGAAAATCAATTTTCGATACGCAGACATCTCATAATGATCGAGTTTAAATAAATTTTGAAAATCTCCCAACAGATCCTGGAGCTCGTCCTAAAATGTCAAGTTATCACCCTAATGACAGAGAAAACATAAGAAGAGCATATTTGCTTAGACGTCCTTGCCAATCCCGAACTTGTGATTTCCCTCAAAAGGAAATTGGAAATTTGCTTCGAAGGTTTAATATTGCTTGGTATGATGAATTTCCATATTGGTTGGAGTATAGTGAAAAAAATGATGCTGCATATTGTTTGTGTTGCTATCTTTTCAAGCCTGACATTGGAAAACAATATGGTGGATATTATTTTGTTACAAAGGGTTTTCATGATTGGAATAAGAAAGAAAGAATTCACTCTCATGTTGGAGGTCCAAAAAATTCGCATAACATTGCAGTGAATAAGTGTCAAGATCTTATTAATCAAAATCAACATATTGAACATGCTTTATCGAAGCAAACACACCATGTTCGTAGTATGTACCAAAGGAGATTAACAACATCATTTGATTGCGTTCTATTTCTTCTCAGACAATGATTATCTTTTCGTGGTAATGATGAATCAGAAAATTCTTCTAATCACGGTAACTTTTTCTTGAGCTCCTTCAATTTTTAGATAATCACAGTGAATATATAAAAAAATGAGTATATCAAGAGTTCGTGGACAAGGTTATGATGGTGCTAGTAATATGCAAGGTGAATTTAATGGCTTGAAAAGTTTAATTTTGAGAGATAATCCTTCTGTTTTTTATGTTCATTGCTTTGCTCATCAATTGCAGTTGACACTTGTTGCCGTTGCTAAGGATCATGTTGAAGTTGCTTATTTTTTCAACTTAGTTTCTGCACTTTTAAATGTTGTTGGAGGTTCATGTATTCTTCAGTGATTGAAGTGGTTGAGATAATAAAAAAATATGGATTAATTAGAGAGCAAAGAGGTGAAGCTAATGGCATGTTAAATAAATTAGAAACATTTGATTTTGTCTTTACTTTGCATATGATGAAAAATGTGTTGGGAATCACCAACGAATTATCACAAGCCTTGCAAAGAAAATATTAGGATATCGTTAATTCTATGAAGTTAGTAACAATATCAAAGCAAAGACCACAAGCTAGTTTTGAAGTATTGTTTCTTTAAAAAACTCCTTGTTATGAGAATTTTTTAAAGAAAAATAAAATAAGGTTTTGGGCTTTTAACAGGAGTCCAATTAGAAATATTACGATACCGCCCATATGGCCCATTGACTCCCTCTCCTTTCTTTCCTCTGAATAATTAAAAGGGTTTTATTCCATTTTAGTACCGATTAAACCTGGACTGTTTATCAACTGAGTACTAAAACTTTTTGAATTGATAATTAAGGGAAACATTTTAGATTCCGAACAAATAATTTGGCCGGAACCTTGAATTGTCTCATTTAAGCTTCAAACTAAAATCGAAAAATAAAAATTCAATTTTGTTATTTAATCTTTTTTTTCATTCGTTGTTTTCGCATGCAGACACGCATTACTTACGTCATGCTACCACTCTTAACTCTCTATTTATACACTTTTTTTTCTAATATTTTTCTTTTGAAAACCTATCTCCCCAACTCCCTTCCTATTGCCATCTGAAATGCCCATTTTTCCCACAGTCCTCCCTCATTGCCATATGAACCATCCATTTAAAATCCTCACCCTACTCGTAGTTCAAAACATCAGCCACTAATCCTTCTCGAACCCAGAAACATTCTAGCGACATACAAACCTAAAAATTCCAAACTCAAGTTGCCCGGATGGGATCAACCTAGCCTAGTCGGAGTACTAACGTTATTTAGTCACTACGGTTTCAAGAAATGAGTTACTTACATTAGAATTATTAAAGGTTTATTTACTACAAGTTGAAAAACTGAATCCTAAATTAGGATACCATTGCTAATTCCTTAGTTCCAACAATATATATATATATATTATTTTTTTTAGGGGGGAGGGAGAGGCGGGGATTGAACTCAGAACCTCGGTCCTGCGTTCCACGGCCTTTTTCACTGGGCCAGTGGATCCCTACTCCAACAATATATTTTACTTTATATATATATATATGTATGTATGTATGTATTTAGAAGCGTTCATGGTTCAGTTCATTTTTTAAACTAAATTGATTTTTTTTGTGTGAATATTTTGATAATGAAGCGGCTTATTTGGATTTGATGGATAACATCATTTAGTAAAAGGACTATAAAATATTAAATTAATTTTATTGTAAAAGAGTAATTCATTTTTTTTTTTAAATTACTCATAATAAATAATGAATATTCGGTTTCCGTTCAATCCAAAACGAAATCGATCCAATACGTTGCTGAAACCAAAAAAATCAGTTTGAATTTATTTGGATTGATCGAATTTTTTTCTTTCTTAAAGACCACTCTTTGTGTACTAGTAATGTATACCGCAATACAGATACTATTTATGTATCAAAACATAATTAAAACAAACTTCCGGGGGTTTGTTACTACCTTTCATAAGCTAAAAGTCCACAAAAGGAAAAGTATGGAAATATTGGGCCGTTTCTTACTGGGAAATTTGTATATGAGGCCGGCCCAATTCCTTATTATCCCTTGAAACAAAGCTTTTCTTCTCTCGCAGAAGCCACACTCACCCGTCACCCGTCACACCTCTCTCCCTCAACCGCCGCTGAACGCCGTCGCCGCCGTATTCCCCGGTTACAGCTGGGGGAGGCAAGCATCTTCATCTTTTTTCTGGTTTGATAGTTGGAAACTTCATACCAATTGTATTTTTCTTGCTGCATATTTCCTTCAAGGTCAGTTATATTTGCAGCTAAATAAAGTTTTTTTTTTTAATCTGAAGGGGATTTTTTTTTAGAATATTAAAGGTTTTGCTCCAGATTGATGGAATTTCATATTTTAGTTTATTGGAATCATAGAATATATTTTTATGATAAGTTCTGAATGATTTTTTTTTTTTTGGCTTGTAGGATAAATTTGTTTAATTATACCACTCACTCCGTCCAAAATTGAATGTCCGTTTCTTTTTTTAGAATGATACAATAAGTAGACTGATAAAAAAATAGATATTCTACTTGCTACATATTGGAGTGGCAACAAGGATTACCTTAAAGTACTATACTATTCTTGTTGCATATGTTTTATTATGATTCTCTCTTAAGATGTTTGGATTATACCACTGCGTTACAATAACTGGCATACCACTCTAGTCCTTACGTGAAAAAATGGTAGGTTTAGAGCTAAAGCTTGATTTCATCGTTTATTTTTTAAGATCATCTTACTTTTGGATGTCTATTCTAATTGTCAATAGATGAAATTCAAGAAGCAGAAACGTCATCGGAAGGCAGTGAGATTCTTCACTACTTGTTTTGGTTTCAGAAAGCCATTCAAAGTTATCTTTGATGGAACTTTTGTGCACCATCTGCTCGTCAATGACATTACCCCTGCTGATACTGCAATGGCTAATACTCTAGGTGCCCCCGTCAAAATCTTTACTACCAGGTATGATGGGAGCTTTTGAATTTTCTTGGACATTAAGTTTGATATCCTATGTTTAGGAGATGATATTCACTGTTTATTGTGATTTTTACATCCTTTTTTATCCATCTTTCTTTTCGTAATTGTTATATGCCTATATCAATGAACTATGTTGGAAGTTTAAATTGCCATTCTCAGCTTAGTTGTGATAAATTCGGATGTTAACTAAATTATCTAGGGTAGAAGAATGAGTTCAGAATAATTAGATTGGAGGATATGATCCAAGGCTAAAGGAACAGCTGATTTTGGTTGGGGATGGGAGATTTCAGAACGGGTGAACTATTAGATGCTTGTAAGAATTCCCGTAGTCCATTTGCAAAAAAATATAGCAAACCAGAAAAAAGTTTCTTTAGGAAGAAGGAAAATCCAAGATTGTTTCTTGCAACGAGTACTTTATGTTGACCAAGATTCGAAGTCGGGAAATAATTCTTGGGACTTATGTAACCCCATCTCAAAGATTTTGGATCTTGTTTGTTCATATGAATCTTCGTATTTGCATATTGGTTTAATCTTTCACTTTTGGCTTGCAGATGTGTCCTTGCAGAGTTGAAAAGCCTCGGGGCCTCTTATGCTGAGTCTTTTAATGCTGCTTGCAACCTTTTAATTGCAAGGTAAGCTTATTTTTCTTTCCCATTTCTCCTTTCGTGAGAGATTGGGAACCGTTAAATAGTGTGAAATTTTGGTGATTTTCTTACTTATGAAGGTACCATCTTTTGAGGTTACATGTAGAGATGGATTATCTAGAATATCTCAAATGTGAATTTTTTGTTATTATTATTATTTTTTGGGTGTCATGGGCAGAAATATAATGTAACTTTTCCTCAGGTGTGACCATGACAAGCGGAAGAGTGCTGTTGATTGCATGATCGATGTTATTGGAGAAAATAATCCCGAGCATTTCTTTGTAGCTACTCAAGATGCTGAATTGACGGAGAAGCTTCAAGAGGTTTGTCCAGCTGTTCTTATATAATATTCATGTTAATGCTAAAAAAAATTTATTCCCCCCAAATGTGTGTGCCTGTGTGCGTCATATTCTATCTCAAGTTATTATAGCTCGGCAGCGCGTCTAATATATTGCTTTTGTCTATCAAACTTATATCTCACCCTTGCACTTAATTCATTTTCAATACTTACTCAATCATGAACTTTTATGATATAGTTAAATGATTGAAATAGCAGAATATTCTTGCATTTAGTTTTGATTGTTGACATTCAATTGCTTTGCATGAAGCAAAATGTAGAGGGTAACCTTAGTTTATGCATTTCCATAGGCAATCTTCGGGATCTATATAGCCCTCCTTTGCAGCAAATGCTTGGCTGTGATTATGCAGCATCCTGCTTATAGTCGACCATATGCATCACTTCCTGAGGCATGCTAAATAATTGCTTAATTGTGTGCCCTTAATTCTCTGAATAGAGGTTCCTACAGAAGTATACCTTGTAAATGTATCTGCATCTGACTTTAGGATCCGCGTTGCTATTTTCCTTTATTGTAAACATACAGTTTGTCTTGCACTTGTCACCCCGTGTTACTTTCAAAAGGGACAAATTCATTTTCTTGCTGAATATCCATGATGCAGTTACCAGGTGTCCCTGTTATATATGGTCTTCGAAATGCCTTACTCATTAAACAGCCATCAGCTCTTCAGTACCAGTTTGCCAAAGCTGCTGAAGAACAACATTCACATATGAGTGAGTCGGAGCGTAAGATGTTGTTGAACATGAAAAAGAAAAGAGGAGGTGTTGAAGAACAAGATGATGTTCCTGATGAAAGTGAAAACAAGGAAGACCCGACCTCAAGGGTCCAGCCCCTTAAGAGAAATATGAGGAGAAAAAGAGTAGAAACTAAAGACAGAGTTCAATTCAAGAGAAAGAAAGCTAAGGTTGGGATCTTTCTCTTTTCTATATATATATATATATATATATATATATGCATTTGGCTGCTATGTTATTCTTACTTTCTGATTATGTATGTCTCTCTATGCGTCTTCTGCTGTGCTGCATATTAGGGTCCAAATCCACTGTCATGTAAGCGGAAGAAGACACCAGGGAATGCATATAGACCTTCTTCAGGAAAGGTTGGTCTTAATTTTAAAGCCTTTCCTCGGTTATTATCTTTTATATCCATGAAGTCTATTTTTAAACGAAGTACTTGTTGATTTTGATCCTATATCCATGGAGGGAATGTATTCATGCGAACGACCACACAAAAATCCTATATTGATTCATGTAGCTGACCCCAATTACTTGGGATTAAGGCTTTGTTGTTGTTGTTGTTGTTGTTGTTGTTGTACTTGTTGATTTTGATCAATGTTACATGCTTGTGATTCAATAGTGCTCCTATCTATAGCACCTGAATTGGATTTATGGAAAATTTCCTAATGGTGTGTTTGGGAAAATTATGTTAATTGTATTCCCTTTTGCTATCTTGGAATAAGGTGCTGCCAATAAAATGGAATAGGTAAAACCCGCAGACCAGGTAACTGCTGAGCTGGAATGCCCATAAATCCAGAATTTCACATTTTAGGTGCAACTATCAGCAAGTAAATTTTAGTATCCAATATTTGGAGGACTGTGTAGAATGTTACCCCCAGCAATATGATAAATGGGGTGGCATTTGTCAGGACCAATGGTGTCAACTGGAGAAGAAGAAGTATAAAACAGATTGAAAGCATGGCAATTTTAGGCTTGGGTAGAAAATTTAAAGACTTCCTTGGAATATGGTACATGCCTACTAAAAATTCTCAAATGATGTATTTGTCAAAAATAGAGTCTATTACCTTTTTCTTGATTCATAGACAACTCTAATTTGGCAATTTAAAAAATGTGTTTTGAACTCCAAACTACTCGGCATAAACAACTTTATTTTGTATATTTCTGCTTGATTTGCAAAATTCATATTCATTACAACTCTGTTGTACAACTACTTATGAGTCTAAGTTGATGAGGGATTCAGTTGCCCATTTAGTTATCATTTGATGTAAATAAAGTTAGTGGTTCGTTTGTTACAAAACTAGTTAATATGCTTGTCCCTTTCTTGCTAATGCTAATGCTAATGCTCATTGGCCATTTTGGAGGTCCGAGAATTGATACGTCTGAATTTCTGGTATCCTGCAGACTCCACCATATTTACAGTCCTTTTACTTTTGCATGTTTCTTGAGGATGATTATTATTGATTGAAATGTGGGACTATGGTTGCAGGAAAACCAAAATGGTGACACAAACACGAGAAGTCGGAAAAGGAAGAGATCACATAAAAGCAAAGGTGTTGCCACCAATACACCAGTTTAGTGATATCACTTCTGGAGTTTTTTTTTTGTTTTTTATTTATTTTTTATGCCAAGTTGTTAATCTTATAGCACTTCGATTTCAATTTTTAGTTCATTGGGGGAAACCAAAAACAGAATGCATTTTGAGGGAATATATTTTATTTTATTTGATGGAAATGGTTCAACTAGAGAATGAATGCAGAAACGGAAGCAAGGCCCTTCCATGATGGTTGTAGGTCCGCCACTGCAAGGAGGAGGTAATGCCGCGGTTCTTTTTTGTCTATATTTATCGGTAATTTGTTGTGTAATCAGTCGGTTGATTTTTAAGTTAAATTTGTTGTGAAGACGTTCATTGATCTTAAAAATCTCTTGAATTTTATCCCCAACTACCACATCTAACCTATAACGTCGATTAATGATATTTTTTTTTACTTATCAAAAGGGCGAAGGCAGGAGCCACTTGTAAATACAGTCATTATGGTTTCCAAACACAAATTAACGTAGTGCAATTGTTCATTAGTCCTCCAAAATTTGGCAGAATCTTTTGTCCAATTTGCTGCATTTATTGACTTGCAACACTATTTGGTGGAGCAAATTGCTCCAATATTTACTTAGCAACCAATTAAAGGACCAATCTTCCTATCAATAATGTCTATAAATAGCAATTGGCCACTCATTCATTGGCCATTTGGACTGGTTAACATGGCTTCTTCTCCCCTCACTCTCATCATACTCTTCTCTCTCACCCTGGTAAGCATTCTGCTTTTCCCCCTCTCTTTTTAACTCACGTCTATACATTTTATACCTGATTAATCCAGTAAGAATTTGAAAAGTATTTTAGCCGACCTAATACAAAGGGGAAAATATAAAATTCAATGTTGATGACTTTCTGTTTTAAAACTCTTTTAAATTGTTAGTGTTCAACTCTAATCTTATAACTGACATATTAACCTTGCTTTAGATTGAAGTTCGCATAATAATTTTTTGTAATTTTTATAAAAACTATGTTTTTCTCTTCAACGTTTTGTTAATAAAATGACTAGTAATTTTGGGGGTCAATATTATTATAACTTCACAATTTTTCCCCAAAAGATGAAGGACTGTATAATGTATACACTTAAATAGAAAATTTGGAAAAAATAGGAGGAGCCAATATTATATTACATCACATTTATTCTAAAAATTAAAGGATCATAAAAGTTGTATACCTAAACAAAACATTTCAAAAAAAATGGGAGAGCCAAGGCCCCAAGGACAATGTAGGTCCTAGATATGTAAACATGCTATAATCCTAATTCCTAGATGGAAAATGATTTGCTACTAGAATTATTGGATAGGAATTGCCTAAAACTCAAATTAACACTATTCACCCCCTGCTGGTATAAGAGATTCACCCCCCCCGATTTGGATTTTAGCCAATTTATATACAATAATTCTAGTAGGCTAGCAAAGTCCTTCCTAGATATTAAACTTGAACGCAAGATTTAGACAAATGAGTTACTTTATTGGATAGAATCAATTAATGTCTTTTGCATTTCTTGATAATAAGTTAATTGTGTTGTTTAGGTTGGAAGCATCACATCACAACAGAGGCAAGACCATTTGGAACCCGCGAGTACAATAATGTTGTCAACAATGAGGCAATGGTGGAGGCAATCGAGCATCTCATCCATGGAGAATCTCAACTCTCTACGGTGAGAAGAGTGATTGCCACACCAACAACCATAGCCAAATTTCAGAATCTTTTTTAAAGAATTTTGAACGGAGGCCTAATACTACTGTCTCTCCCGATAATGCTAAGCTTAAAAGCAATAAGACAACTTTTTAAGAAATATTTTGAACTTAGGCCTAGTATATGCTAAGCTTAAAGGTGAAACCAATTTCAAGAAAGATTTTGAGCCGAGACCTAATATTTCTACATACCCAAATGACGGTAAGCTAGAAAATGAAACAAATTTCAAGAAATATTTTGAGTCGAGACTTAATATTTCTACTACTAAGATGCCGCTATATTCAAAAGCGAGACAAGTTTCATAAATGATTTTGAGCAAAGACCTAATATTTTAGTTTACCAGACAAGGATATTGGTTTGGAATATTTTAAACCTAGACCTAATATTTCTATCTACCATAGTTAACTCTTTTAAGGAAAAAAAATAAAATAGCCGAATATGGATAAAAGTGGATTCTTGAATTCACAACTCTAAAGTTGATCACTAGTGTTTTATTTACAATGAATGTGTATGTTTTTAGTATGGAGGACCGGTTTTAATTCCCATCAACCCGAGTAGTAGATATAATTTCATATTGTCAATCAAGGTTCAATTCTCCCCTGACTGGTAGTGAACTATATGCGATGTAAAAAGCCGTACCTCTATTTTCTTACTGGTTACATATTTTTTTCCAAATAATATCAGTTCTTGAAATGGAAAAATGATTGAGTGAAAATTATATGATGGAAAATATTTGATTCCGCGATCATGGAGAGTGAAAATCTCAAATAACTTGAATTCAAATGTTAATAATTTTTTTTGATGCGTTATGTAAAAGTAATACAATATATTTTTATTAGTGTACTAGAACATGTATTAAAAGAGAATGAGTCTATTTATATACACCATAGTATACAAACTCCAAACTCGAGGAGATCTAGCTCAAAAATTTCTATAGCAACCCCAAAACTCATTATTTACACAATGGAGGAAAAGCGAAAGGACGTCGGAACTCCACCGCCGCTGGCTACTTATATATCGGAATCTCCGGCGGCAACCGAAGCAAATACCGGCGGTTCACGGCGGAGAGGTGGAGGACAGAAGAGGAAAGCGAGCAGCGGTATAGGTAGTGGTGGTAGTAGCAATTCGACTCCTCCAACGACGTCGTCGTCGAAGCGGCAAGCTCGTGAGAAGGTTCCTCTGGTACCGTTTACTCCGATCCACAACGGTCCGTTAACTAGAGCTCGACAGCAACCGAATAATAGTTTTGCAGGTCCGGCTGTGGATGTTTCTTCTGCGTCGGTGTTGAAGATTGAGGGGGAATTGCGAGGAAGAGAAGCGGCGGCGGCAAAGGAGGAGGAGTTGATTAAGGAAGCGGCGGAGGAGGATTGGGAGGCTTTGGAGGCGAAAATTGAAGCAGAGTATGAAGGAATTAGATCGCGAGATGATAATGTTCATGTTGTGCCTAATCATGCTGGTGAGAGTGCAGAAACCCTAATTTTAATTGCATTGTCTAATTTTGTTGTTCTTTGACAGTTTAGTTCAATTTTAAATTTTATGTTTGAATTAGTTAAAATGTTCAGTCTTTATGATGAGGAATTTTCTCAATAACAAGGAGTCTTATATGAGTTTTTTGTGTTCTTAACTTTGAGATACTTGTTCACCACCCCGGATTATAGCATTTTTTATGTTTAAGGTTTATGAGTTAGAGTTTAGGATATATGAATAAACAGTTCCATAATTAGAGTGTTACATGGAGTGCTACCGAGGATTTGAACAAGCACTTCACAAGCTGTGTTTTCTTTTTTTTCCACTGGATATTAATTGTTACACAAGTCTTAATATGGAAACATTAGGATATTCCGGTTTTCATCTAGCAAAAAATGTTTCCTTTTTTGGTTGAAGCTCTTTCTCCTGACTTTCTTTGAGCTTTGCAGGCTGGTTTTCATGGACTAAAATTCATCCATTGGAGGAGAAAATATTGCCGTCTTTCTTTAACGGAAAGTCAGAAAGTAGGAATCCTGAAGTATACATGGAGATACGAAATTGCATTATGACAAAATTCCATGCAAATCCCAGCATTCAGATTGAACTAAAAGATTTGTCTGTGATGTCTGTTGGTGAGATGGAAGCCAGGCAAGAGGTGATGGAGTTTTTGGACTACTGGGGGTTGATTAATTATCACCCATTCCTAAAAACTGATATGCCTGGTATGAGCATTGAGGGTGATGCTGATACAGCAGTGAAGACTGAATCTTTGGTCAAAACTTTATTTCACTTTGAATCAGACTCACCGTGTATGCCGGTTGTTCTCAGGAAGTCCATTGCAACACCTGCTGCACCACCTGGTTTCTTTCCAGAGTCAGCTATTGCCGAAGAGCTAATCAAATCTGAAGAACCACCTGTTGAGTACCACTGCAATTCCTGTTCAGCTGATTGCTCTCGGAAGCGCTATCATTGTCAGAAGCAGGTTTGTTTTTGTTGTTTCAAAATTATTGCCCGGTATGAAGCTTTGTTCTGATAAATAAATTAACCATGCTAAATTTAAGCTTCAAGCTCCTTGTTTGGTCCTAAACCACATTGCAATAAGGATCTCTTTCTTTAAAACTTTTTGTTTGTGGGGGTGGTGGGGGGTGGTGTACTTTTGGTAAAGCAACTAGGAGGCTCAGTGTGTAACTGACTGAATTTATTCTTTGCCTCAGACTTCCCTGAAATTTTCACTGGTTGCTGATTTCATTCTTGTAATACAGGCAGATTTTGATTTGTGTACTGAATGTTTCAACAATGGGAAGCTTGGTTCTGATATGTCCCCATCAGATTTCATCCTCATGGAGCCTGCTGAGGCGGGTGGTGCAAGCAGTGGAAACTGGACTGATCAGGAGACCCTCCTACTCCTTGAAGCGCTGGAACTGTTCAAAGAAAACTGGAGTGAGATTGCTGAGCATGTTGCAACAAAAACAAAAGCTCAATGTATTCTGCATTTTGTCCAAATGCCCATTGAGGATACATTCTTGGATAGTGATGAAGAAATTGTCGGTGCTGGTAAAGAAAATGAAGACGCTGTTCAAATTAATAGTGAGAGTTCAGCTCCAAAATATGCTGCTGAAAATGCTGAGAGCAAGGGCAATGCAGATGACAACCAGACATCATCATCCCCAACAGAAAATTCAAAGCCTGTAGAAGTCGATGTATCAAATGTCTGCAAAGTTGGTGAGAACTTTGTTATGAAGGCACTAACTGAAGCATTCGAAGCTGTTGGTCCTCGTCCTTCACCTGGTGAAAGACTCTCATTCGCTGAAGCTGGTAATCCTGTGATGACACTGGTACGTTGACTCCGTGCCTTAAGCTGAAAATAACCTTATTCCTCCAAGCTAAAGTAAATTTATTTCATGTCTTTTGCAGTTGGCAATGAATTTAGCATTAAAATTTCCTTATATTCTTTACATGCATGCAATGAGTCCGTGCACTTGTTGATTTCTGGCCCCTTGAAACAGAAATAGGAAAATCCAAAAAAAAAAAACTCGGGAGAAATCACATAATGTCTTATGAAATTGATGGCGAATATTCTTTCTGATTCTGTTCCATGTTTTGCTTTTCCATTCTCTAGGCGGCCTTCCTTCTCAGATTGGTGGAACCTAACATTGTCACTGCCTCTGCACGTAGCTCTTTGAAGTCCATTCATGGCAATTCTTCTGGTGATCAGTTGGCTGCAAGGCATTGTTTTTGTTTGGAAGATTCACCTGATGAGAAAAAGTCGAGAAATTCAGAAAGGTTTGTTCAGCTTGTTTCTCACTTTAGCTTAATCTATGATGAATGGCTGATGTTGACATAAGATATACAGAATTGTCTCAGAAATGGCTGAGGAGCAAACTCAAAATGATGAGGAACGAAATGTTGAAGGGCAAGAGGAAAAGTTTAATTCAGCCGTTGATGGCATCCATGCATCGCATGACGAAGGCTACGAAAGTATCAAGGATCATGCTATGGATGAAGAGAAACCTGTGGTTTCTGCTAGTAATGCTTATGTAGATGAATCAGCTTCCACAAAAGAAGCTAATGTAACAAGAATTCATGAGGAGCCTGAACCTTCTAATGCTAAAGAACAGGACGATGCAGATTTCCCAAAAGAACCCGAACCTGCTATTTCCAAAAAATCAGACGATTCAAATATGGAAGTAGAAGTTCCTCCTGGTTTTGAGAAGGAGCCGGAAGCCGGGGCCAAAGCAGCGAAGCCTTCTAAATCTGCAGAGGTTCCAAATGCCAAGGATCCGATGCCTAGTTTGGAGGACAAAATTCCTGTTCAATCAACTACTTCAAACTCAGTGGATGAGAGCAGTGCAAAGGAAGGTATGATATCAAGTACTGCAAACCATTACGTTACTCATATTTGAGAGTCTTGTTCTAATTTAGTTAAAAAGATTCCGAAAGTGAGATGATATTTTGGCTAAGTGGCCGGTGGTATATTTCATATGAACCTCATAACAGCCCATTGCGTGGTTGGAGAGTTGATCAGGATAGAAGTCAACAACACCCAAAAGGTATGAGGAACCACTGGGTGCTTGTTAAATTTATAACTTTCTACATGCCAGCTGCACTATAAAACATTAGTAATTGCTCTATTTTAAAAATATATAGGAAAAATGAGGTATAACAAAATGCCATCCTCCAGTCCTAAAGACCAATCATCTGTTAGCTTAAATTATGTCTTTAGGTCTGATATCTTTTTCCGTTTACCCCATGCAGGTGCTGAGCCAAAAGATAGCAGAAACAGGGAGAAAGAAGGTTTGATGAGCGGAAATGATCTTGAAGACAACAAAATAAAGAAAGCTGCTGTTACTGCTATATCAGCTGCTGCAGTAAAAGCAAAGCTTCTTGCAAGTCAGGAAGAAAAGCAAATTCAACAACTTGCTGCACTTTTAATTGAAAAGCAGGTATTGTAAGCCAATTTTGATTGAAATAGTTGTGTTAAAAGAGACTGAAAATGAGGTGACATTTTGTCACACTTATTTGTTCTTCATTTTTGCTCTTTGTTTTGAAGCTCCTTAGATTGGAAAGCGAGTCCTACATGCTATTTAAGTAACCAAGTCCAGAGTCTCCTTGAAACATATGCTATCAGGTTTAGAGTTTATATATTCTTTAGCAGTGTCATTGTCCTTTCTCATATTAAAAAATTACAACTGCAATACATTGGCGAGGAATGTGAGAAGACTCGAGAACAGCACACATTTGTAGATGGATTAGGTTTCCTTTATCTGGAATTACATGTAGCTGTTTGCCAGGATAAGGTTGGAAGACCTGGCTTGTTAGGTGGGGTTAATGTGTTCAATATGGCTCGACTTTTTCTTAATGCCGTAAATATACACGTCTCTTCTGCTTAACTCGGCTTACACAGGGTGACAAGCTGGGCTCAGCTTAAGCTTTTGAGACTTTTGCTGAATCGCTGATTTTGAAAGGTTTGTCTTGTCCTTGCAGTTGCAGAAGCTGGAATTCAAGTTGGCTTTTTTCAATGACATGGAGAATGTTGTCATGAGAGTTCGAGAGCAGTTGGAAAGGTCAAAGCAGAGGCTTTTCCACGAACGTGCACAAATAATTGCAGCCCGACTTGGTATGTCGGGTCCTCGACCAATGCAGTCATCGTCCGTCAATAGAGCAGCAATGGCTTTTGCTAACGCAGCACCAAGGCCAATCATTGGTATGTCTACTCAAAGGCCACCAATTTCAAGACACGCGATGGCACCAACTCCTGCTTCAACCTCGGTTGCAGGAACTCCAATGCAGTCTTCCGGCCGGGACCAGCTTTCTTAAGTTACTACCAGTAACATTTGTGTGTAGCATAGATGATCTTATTCTTTGTAGTGAAGCTGTCTTCACAACCACAAGTAAGTATTACTCTCTCTATTCATGAAAAAAACAAAAAATAAAAGCAAGTATTACTCTCATTCTGCCCCTTGCTTACTAAAGTGAGAACGGATGGTTTCACGTTGGAAACTGAAAATTCTACCTCCAAATATGACTCATTCAACTTGAATGTTTCTCTTTTCCTTTTTTCCCCTGCTTCTGAGAAGGAATATGATTATGATGGGTATTTTCCATTGATTTTCCTAGTCTCGAAAGTGAACAAAATGTGAGAGTTGATGCTTGAGTTGCGTACATTTTTTTCCATCTTGACTTGTTAAAAGAACATGCATACATTTTCTGCTAATTTGATCCGAGTGTTGTACCACTGAATGCTGAATGAGAGTTTGGTTTATGATGAACAGGCAGTGCAAGCATCATTTCAAAGCTGTATCATTGTAGAAGACAGGTTAAGGCTGGAGGAGCGTAGTTTTGATGATTAATTTTTTATCCCCGCGAGAGAGTATGTTCGCTTTCTAGACGGATGTTGGAATTTTTTCAAGGGGCCACTTTAGGTTAGGACCATTATGTTGTAACATACAGCTTAATTATCCGTACATGGCTGCCCCATTCCGTAGTTGTGCGGGCAGCTAGCACTTTGTAACAGTTTTGATTTGTTTAGAAAGCTTGAAAAGGATGTCGTGTCTATTTTCATACCTTTTCAACCCGGCTGAGATCATGGGTTATACTCTTCGTTCAAAAGCATTGGCTCTTTACAGATTCCACGTAGCATTTTACATGAGCATCAAATCCGATTGCACGTGCTAGTCATGCGTACTCATGTTAGACGCTTAATCTTCAGCTTTCCCTGTATCAAGTCGTGGATAGAAGTCCAATCGCCTAAACGTGTATATGGAACAGCAATCATTTGAGTAGTAAAGAGCATAGTTCACCACAGGTAGTTTATAACATCACCAAGAGAAAGCTACAAGTTTGAGTGATTTATCAGTACTTATTTCAAAACATATCCAATTTATGACTTACAGAAGCAGCCAGATTATAACAGAAAGAACCTGGCTTCAAGTGTCAGAATAATGACAATTTGAAAATATCGACAATAAATCAGCACACTGAAAGACATCAAAGATCGAAGTTCAACAAGTATATTGTAGACCAATCCCCCAAATATACATGTTCAGCCTCATCACATCCAACAGATGAGATATAAAGTATCCCAACTGGTTGCGATTTCTTTTGAGGATTTCAAGAAATAAAAATCATGTACTGTATTTAACATTCACATCCTGATGACCTCTGATGACTGCTGCTTGCAACATCAATTGTGTCCGGCAAATATCTGCATTACATAGGAATCCAACAGCAAAAAGTACAGAATTATGTTAATATAACTCTCCCTATATAAAGAATGGTGATGCTAGATGGCTAAGACTTAGCTAATTAATTGGCTAACTGATGGCAAAATTGTAAATAATTCATTAAATCTCTTATACCAAAAGGGGGCTGAATAGTGTTTAATTTGGGTTTTTAGTCAATCAATTCTACTAGGCCATTAATCATTACCCTATAAAGAAAAAAAATAGAAATCTAAACTCAAAAGTAGTAAATACTAGCTTATTATATATCTTTGCCTTTACTTCCCTGAACATGGCCAACATGATAAACTTAAAACTAAAATGAAGGAAAAGAAATGGAGATAGCACAATCTTCTTCAGATATCTAAAAGTCGTACAATTTTGTTTAATGAATATATGCTCAGGAGTGAGAAAGTCGTATACATTCTGAGTCTTGTCATCTGTAGCCAATTTTCATGTTTGCTAGCAAGCCTCGCAAATTTCTATCAAACATGAAGATTGGCTACAAAATGAGACTCAAAGAATGTTCTCAGAATTATTCCCTCGACGGATGGTGCTGCCACATATTTTCTTCCTTTTTATTTTTGTGAGAAGGTGCAAAGATACCAAACATGAAGTGCAAGGAATGCAACCCAAACTCCTAAGAACAGCCCACCATATGCCTCAATACAACTAGTGCTGATCTAGCGACCTAGGAACTTCGTGAACAACTTAAACCAAATTTCCAAAGAGGATATTTCTAAAATCCTATAAGAATTATGAACCAAATGCCCCTTAGCTTGCAATGTAAAATTGACTCATTCCACTCGCAAGTGAAGTTGTTTTATCAACTACCAAGTGCAGATGGTTAATACTTACATTTCTTCTTCTTCACCACTTGACAAGGCATTTTTGGCAATGCATTGGAAAGCTTCTTCGACATTGATGCCATCCTTCGCAGAAGTTTCAAAGTATGGGATATTTCCTTTGGAGGCGCACCAAGCTCGAGCCTTTTTCTCAGACACCTAAAGTAACAAAAATTGAAAGATTAAGTTCCAAATTGAAACTTCATACAAGACCAGCTAGAGTTTCAAAAAGCAAACCAGATGTGGAGAGTAAGAACTTACCACTCTGCTATTTCCACCATCTACATCAATCTTGTTACCCAACACAACAAATGGGAAGTTCTCTGGATCTGAAGGGCTCGCCTGCAGCAAAATTGTATTAATTTAACCAAACTACTTTTCATTGCTTAGTCAACTAAACAATGAACTGGTGAAAGAGATTGTTTCTGTGTCAAATTACCTGAATAAGGAATTCTTCCCTCCAATTGTTCAGATCATCAAATGACTTCATCACATTCACATCATATACAAGTACACAGCAATCGGCACCACGATAGAAAGCAACACCAAGACTTTGAAATCTTTCTTGGCCAGCTGTATCCCAGATCTATCATGAAAAACAGATATAATCTTAGCTTAAACAAAAGACGCTATTTGTCCCAGTTAACCCATATTCCCTCACTCTCTATATACAGTATCTGAAATTTTATAGACTAAAGATTCATTATTACTTTTCTCTCAGCCTGATATGCTACCAAGGCAAGTAGTAACTGGAGTTTGACTATGCCTTTTGAGTGACATGCTATAAATTAATAAATCCTGAAGGAACAGAAGATGCCGTCCCCAGACTTTTCAACTTACAACTCAATATACACAATTTTAAGCATGGAAGGCAATCAAATTTACAACATTCCTAAGTCAAAAACTAACAAACTACTACCATCATAAGACAAACCTGCAAAGTAAAGAGCCTATCTTCAAACTGCACTTCCTTTGTCAAGAAATCAGCTCCAATTGTTGCTTTGTACTGATTACTGAACTTCTTATTGACATATCTAGAAGTCAACAATTCAAGACAAACAAAAAAAACAATACCCAGATAATATATTCACTGACGTGACCTGGTACTTCGTCAAGGAGAAGTGCCATAAAAACCACTAATTTAAACACAATTATGGTTATATCACCAATCTAGTAAGGATACTGATTCATCAGTGAGGTCTTCCCTACCCTGCAAACCAAAAATCAAACAAATTGCAGCATCAATTAAACACAAATATTTTTTCCTTAACAAACAAAAAAAACATCATCAATTAAGAAAATCACACAAATTGCAGCATCAATAAACACAAATTATTTCCTTTAACATGCATATACTAACTTAAAAAATACTTAGTTCAACATTAAGACGAATTTTATGTCAGTATGAACAGCTAAAAAAGATCATCAAACGGAAAATTCAACATAGTTTAAGAACAAAAGTTAGATCTTCTGATCTTCATGAAGTAAAAATCTCAACTCATCATTATGATGAATCTTAATCAGTGTGAACTGCTAAAAAGATTATCAAACAGAAAATCAACATAGTTTAAGAAATTACACAAATTGCAGCATCATTTAAATACAAATTATTTCCGTGAAACATGCATATTTTAGCTTAAAAATACTTGTTTCAGCATTATGAAAATTTTATGCCAGTATGAACAGCTAAAAAAATATCATAAAACAGAAAATTCAACACAATTTAAGAGAGAAAATTCCGTGAACATGCATAAATTAGCTTAAAAAATACTTAATTCAACATTATGATGAATTTATTCCATTATGAACAGCTACAAAATATCATCAAACACAAAATCAACATAATTTAAGAAATTACACAAATAGCAGCATGAATAAACAAAAAAAAAAATGAACATGCATATATTAGCTTAAAAATAATAAATTCAGCATTATGATGAATTCATATCAGTATGAACAAATTGCAGCATCAATAAACATAAATTATATCCTTGAACATGCACTCATTAGCTTAAAAATAGTTAATTCAGCATTATGATGAATTTATCGTATAAACACCTAAATAGACAATCAAACAGAAAATTCAACATAATTTAACAACAGAAATTATACAGATCTTCATAAAGCAAGAAAAAAACTTGAAGATCGAAAATAACGAAACGACTGACCCGCTGTCACCGAGGATGATGACCTTCAAAAGCGTTCTTCTACGAGAAGGCATCTTCGTCGTCGGCTTTATGTCAAAAGGAATCAAAACGTATCTGTGGAATCTACGTCAACCCTAGAAATTGGGGGGAAAGTATATTTTTTTGGAGTAAGGAAGATAGAGAGATGACCCGACCCGTGAAAGTCTGAGATGGCGTTGTCTGATTGAGAATTGGGTTTTATTCACTCTCTATATTCTCTGGCGACTGATTGTTTGTTGTGTGGGAATGAAAGATACGGAGATAATCAACAAATTGGTGAATTTTATTTCTAAACAATTTTGAAATTGATATAAGGTCTTTAAATATGATTTTTTAATTTTTTTATCCTGAAATAATTTGCATTTGATATATAAGGTCCTTCCGTCTAAAAATTGACGGGTCAACTAAAATTAAGTCAACTCTAATAATTTTAGGGGCATTTATATACATTACATTAAAAATATCTTCTTCTTCAACTCTAATAGTTTTAGCTGCACCACCCTTCCCCTCCCATTCATTCTGCTTCCAATCTCTCAATTCTTCTTCATCTCTCTCAATCCGACTTCTCGATCAATAAATCATTTCAAATGATGGACTGATGAAACCCATTTGGAAAATTTCTTCATTTATTTCTGCGATTTTGTTGTTGGCCTTCTCTGATGAAATTTGAAACTTGATCAAAAGCCAACAACTTTTGAATTTTTGCTTCTTTTTATGTATTTTTTGGAATTTATTTTGATTTTTTTACTTGAATCTTTGATGAAGTTTGAAACCTTGAGTCCACCCTCTCAATCATCCTCCACCCTCAACTCTATTTTCAAGAGAGTGAAGAAATTTGTAAAAAACATATAAGAATTTTTACTTGAATTTTTTATGGTTTCTACATGGAGTGGCCTTGGAAGGAGAAGAAAGTGGAGGGGAAGGATGGTGCGGCTGAAGTGGAGGTGGGGGTGGATGTGGCAGTGCGGGGGTGGCGGTGTGGGGGTGGAAGGAAGAAGAAAGATAATACATGAGAGAGGGAGGGGAGATAGTGAGTGGGTTAGGTTGGGATCGGGTATTTAATTGGAAGGAAAATTGCATATTTGGGTAGTGTTATGGGTCGGGTCAAATAATTAGTATTTATTATACTTATGTAGGTTAATTTTGAAAGTACAAATTTACCCTTAATGTTGTCTACATGTGCAAAATGAGTGATCAAAATTCGTCGGAAATCACTCATATAATCACTAATTTGACAAACACAGCAACTCGAAATTGTTAATGTACACGAATAGCTTAAATAAAAAAAATCTTACAAAAAAAAATAAATGAACATTGTTTATGTACATACATATATAGATGTTTTCTCTAACTAATATTTTTTTTTAAAACAAAAAAAAGGAAAGAAAACATTGACCAAATTATCTTCTTTTTTGTTCTAACAAATTATCTTTGATAAAAGAAAATTCTAAGAAAAACATTCTAAACTTTTATCTTTTGTATGTATAAGAGACTTTACCGTACAAAGAGTAGAGAAAACATTTTACTATTTATATAAAAATTCTTTAATATTAAAGTATCTAGACAAGAATATTATGTTATTTCGCCTTACTTGAGACCACTCCGGCTCATATGCGGAACAGAAAAAGTTTCGCACCGTGCGGAACAATATGGGCCGTCGGATAATAGATTTGAACGGTCCAGATTTGAACAGAGAAAAGTTTTAAATTTTTATTTTTTAAATTCAGCCGCAATTTTTATCTCTCCAAATCTGGACCGGTAAAACTATCATCCGACGGTCCAGATTATTTCGTACGGTGCGAAATTTTTTCTGTTCCGCATAGGAGCCGGACTGACTTGAGACACATTTTGCATTTGGAACTTATATGGTTGTATACTTAGCAAAAAAAAAAAAACTTATGTGGTTGTCATCCTTATCTCAATCCTATGAGCACAAATTATGGAAAGATTTGACATTTGTTAGGTTATAAATGAACAGCAGTATTGTTAAATTTACAATGAAAATGTAAACCACACAACAAGATTTTGAAATAATTGACCAGTGAAATGTAAGTTTTGATTAACTTAAAAATAAATATTAACTAATATATATTAAAAAGAAATTTGAGTGAAATATATTATAAGCTTTAAAATTTATGTGCATTAAAGGCGTATGTTTTTATTAAATAAAATAAATTGTTATTGGTCATATAATCTTAATGTTCTACTCGACAAATATCATATTGTGTCGTATCCTCAACTAAAGATTGATGCATAATTTTTGTTTTTCTAACTAAAAGTCCTTGTTAAATTTTAATCAGCTAAAGTATACATTTCCAGATTCCTTATTAAAAAGGTATTCTTTTAAAATAAAAGAATAGTATATGGTAAAAAGTTAAAAAGAACGATACCTAAAAATAGCACATGTTCTTATGGTTGCCTTATTTTTAGGAAATGTATAGCGGATGGATAGATGGATAGACAACTTGTAAGCTCTCCGTTGTAATTATTCCCATGCAACATCCATTTTCTCTCCTTCCTTTGAGAATCTTCCCTGCCTTTCTCCTAAAGGTATCTCTTTTTGTTTTTCTCTCATGTATTTGGTATTCTACCTTTCTCTCCAATTCTCTGAATAATAAAATGATGCATTATATGAAATTACTATTAAGTTTAGTATTGGATTAAATTTTTTGTTATTAATTTTTTTTGTGACTTCTAACTTGAAGAAAATGTAATTGCATTCTAACTAGGGGTCATATTTTGGGAGATTGGCGGGGTATTATCAGTACTCACTGAGATAGATTGTTACCAATACCTTATTGAAAATGTCTTCTTCCTCACCTCCTGAGGAATCTCCACCATCGGGTTCCTCTCCGCCCCCTTCATCATCATCATCATCATCACCACCACCACCATCTGGCTCATCATCATCGTCGTCATCCTCACCGCCTCCACCTCAGTCAAACAACGGTTCACCGTCTCCGCCTTCTAATGGAAATTCATCATCACCTCCACCACCTAAAAACAACGATGATAGCAATGACAACAATAATGGCAATGACAACAACAACAACAACAACAATAACAACAATGGAAGTGATAACAATAACAATAACAATAATAATAATAACAAAAATAAATCTCCGCCCCCGCCACAGTCGTCTGGCAACAATAACGGAAACTCACCACCTCCACCCCCACCTCCGCCTCCTCCACCACCACCTCCTCCCCCTCCTAATTCTGGAGCTTTATCACCTCCAAGGAGTAGATCATCACCGTCAAATTCTGATAGTGGCTCTTCTTCACAAAATGAAAAAGCCATTATCGCAGGAGTCGCTGTTGGAGCTGGTCTTTTGCTCTTTATGATGATAGTCTTATTGGTGGCTTGCACGAAAAGAAAAAGAAGAAAGCCTCATGATCAGATGAACTATTACAGGGACGATTCTCGAGGTCGAAGTATGTATTATTTTCTGAAATTAGTACCGTGATAGTAGTATATTTGTTTTATGGTTAGATTATTTGTTTTAAATAATATTGATGTTAGTATTTTACTTTATTTATTTTGTATATTTTCAAGGTGACTACTATAATAGCGGACCACCTGGAAATTGGCGAGGGAACTACCAAAATAATGAGCATGCTGTTAAGATGCCACCAAGCGGTCAAGTAAGTTCAGAACATGGGTGGCCAATTGCGCCACCACCTCCTCCGCCAATGATGAGCAGTAGTGAAATGAGTTCTGCCGCTTTTTCTGGTCCACATAACCCTCCAATGCCACCTCCTCATCCCGGTCTTTCTCTTGGATATAACCAAAGTAGTTTTAGCTATGAAGATCTAGCAGCTGCAACTGGAGGGTTCTCTAAAGTGAATCTACTGGGACAAGGTGGTTTTGGTTTTGTGCATAAAGGGGTATTGCCAAATGGTAAGGAGGTTGCAGTTAAAAGTCTCAAATCTAATAGTGGGCAGGGAGAAAGAGAATTTCAAGCTGAAGTCGACATTATTAGTCGTGTCCACCATCGCCATTTGGTTTCTCTTGTTGGATATTGTATTGCAGGATCTCAAAGGATGTTGGTCTATGAATTTGTCGCCAATAATACTCTTGAGTATCACCTCCATGGTAAACCTAACTTATAATTTATTTTCTTTCATTAGATGGATAGCCTTCAATGTCCCTCAATGTATATCTTTGCTGCTATTTGTAGGAGAAGGTCGCCCAATCATGAATTGGCCAACAAGACTTAAGATTGCGTTGGGAGCTTCCAAAGGATTTGCTTACCTTCATGAGGATTGTAAGTGTACCAGCCGATACAAATATAATTTCATAACAACATTTGTTCTCTACTCTTATATATTTATATATTAGGCTATGTCTACTACTATATACAGGTCATCCTCGCATTATTCACAGAGATATCAAGACTGCAAATATCCTTCTTGACCAAACTTTTGAAGCAAAGGTATTTCCAGAACAATTTATAATATTAAGATTTTGTTTCATGTACTAGGATTTATAATATTAAGATTTTTTTCACGTACTAGGAGATAATAAAGAAGTACTAATGGATATTGACTTCTAATTCAGGTAGCTGATTTTGGATTGGCTAAACTATCATCAGACAACTATACTCATGTTTCGACGCGTATCATGGGAACTTTTGGGTACAAAACACTAATATATTTCTACAATTAGTACCATAATTATGAAGCAAAATATTATTTCCTACATTTTAATACATTTCATGTTTAATTACCCACAAAATCATATGAAAATTAACTCACTCAATATGTATTTGCAAAATGCAGATACTTAGCACCTGAGTATGCATCTAGTGGCAAATTGACTGAGAAGTCTGATGTCTACTCGTATGGAGTTATGCTTTTGGAATTAATTACTGGAAGACGTCCAGTGGATGTCCATAGCGATGATGATAGCTTGATTGACTGGGTACATTCTACTATTTTTTATTGTATATATATAAATAAGAAAAAAATATAGAGTTTAAACATTTTTCAAATTTATAATTTTTTTTGGGGTTTTAATGTTAATTTAATATATACATGTATAGGCGAGGCCTCTTTTAATGCGTGCAGCAGATGATGGAACATACGAAGAATTGGTGGATCCACGATTGGAACACAACTATGATCCTCAAGAGATGTTATGCATGGTATACTGTGCTGGTGCATGTATTAGACATTCTGCCAAAAGACGTCCAAAAATGAGCCAGGTTACACATTTTATTTTTCTTTTAGTTAAGAAGATTTATTAGTTTTTTTTTAGGAAAAATATATCAGTTTTTTAGTCAATGTTCTATCGCTTTGTGTTTGATTCGAAAATAAACTTCTAAAAGTTTAACTAATCTTTATTTTGTATACTCAGATTGTTCGAGCATTAGAAGGTGATGTGTCATTGGAGGATTTAAGTGAAGGTGTTAAACCAGGTCATAGTGTTGTACTTTCAAGCGGTAGTTCTGAATATGATGATTCATATAGTCACATTGACATGAAGAAGTTTAGGGCTAAGGCCGGTCATTCAAGCCAAGAGTTCACAAGTAGCGAGCACGGCATGACGGGTGAATTCGTTCATTCTAGCGGCGAATCACAAGAATTTCGGAGTCGAGGACGTACTCCTTAAAAGCTACATGATTGACCGATTTCCTAATGAATTTTGAGAATTTGTTAGAATGAACATGTTCATGATCGTATCATATCTCACGAGTCACAACAACCTGTTGCTACGTATTACATTTTGTATATTCTCTACGTAGACGGAATCACAAATATTGGCTTCTAACGGGTTCTTAGTGATATCCATGGAAGACAGATCCATATGGTGGTTGTTGGTGATGAGATTTGCTCTAATGTGTGAGACATAGCAATGCATAGTTTGTAGCAATGCCCATTTTACATACTGGATTTCGTTAATCTCTACATGGATCTCTGTCATTTATATGTCTAAGTAATATGTGTGATCAATTTATATAACTTTTTGTATTTGTACTTTACATGGGCTCAACACTTTAAAGCTTAGTTAAGAATAGGGAAGAATTAAATTAGTTTTTGGTCATTTCGAAATTGAGAAGTACACCCAATTAAGATTTTTTTTTTCTTTCACTTTCTTCGATATTACTTTTGTCGCTTATTATTTAGTATTTGTTACTTCAAAAAAATTCTATTGACGTACATTGTTGTACCTGAAATAGTCAATGTCTCTGTCTCTTTATCTCTCGTTCCCCCCCTCAAAACATATCTACTCAAGGAGCAGTGAATCGCTTAAAATAAATACTTCAAAATTGTTATCATTTTTCAAAAGAATAAGCTAGTGATGTTAAAAAAAAATTCCATTTTCTTTCTCAGGCTAATAAACCTCTCCCAATAATGTTTGAGTTGAAAGAAATGAGAAGAGTTAGATGGAAAGTGAGAGAATTTGTGGTTTATTACATCTGAATAGCCAATAAAAAAAAAAATAGGTAAATAATATTATTCACGTATTTATCAATTCTATTATGCGAATATTAACATTTGAGTTAAAGGTTTAATTTAGTTTTTTTTTGACGCCACGATGGGCGATTGCCCCACATTAGGGAGAGAGAACACCCTAGATAAAAGAGAATAAAGCTTACTGCACGCAGGCGGAGGGTCTCGCACCCGAGACCTCTCGATCACGGGCCGATCAATGCCCCACTGGGCTATTGGCCTCTTCGATAAGGTTTAATTTAGTTTATCTAAAAAATTTCGCCAAGTTTATCATATTTTATATGATTCAGTAACTTTTGAGCTTTTCACCCAAAACTTTTGAGCTAAAAGAATATTAAAATGTTGGTGACATAACTAATTTTTATATTTCGCATCTCATTTCTTCTCTTCATTAATAAAAATTATTCTCAAACTAAAAATTTAATTCCTTTATCTCGTTTATTTTATCATATTCTATTTGTATCAATCCAATTTGTGCTTATAGCCTATAGGAAACAACGAAACCATCCATACCTAAAACAACGAATGATCTTTTAGATGTTCAATGGTAAAATAAACTTATTGTATAAATAGAAATTTAGTTTAAATAGAAAATTAAATGGAACTATATTCTTGACGAAAATGTTATTACACTCTACATCTTACTTGAAAGAAGAAGAAAAAGAGGAATTTAACATTTTAAAATACAAAGCATATTGAGAAATTTAAACATGTGCCGATCTATCTATAAGTAATTAATTTTATTTAAAAAAATAGAATAATTATATTAATTCACGCTACATTTTAATACAATCGATCTTGCAACAAAAAAACCATTCTAAAAATGAGAAGAGGGCTTTTCATTATGAGATAATGAAAAAATAAGTAAAACTAATATACTGTAATCAACTAAAATTGTTTATTTATAAAAAATCAAATATTATTTGAATATATGCACTCAACCAAAAAAACTATATGCACTATACTTCTAAAAAGGGAGGAAAAACACATATGCGTACAATATAAAGGAAAACTTTTGCTTTAAAAAAAATGAAAGAGAAATCTTGAATAATGAAATTTTAAATACATTGAAGGGTTTGTGAAATTTTTTCACTTTCCCCCAGTTTGATTGGGTAAAATATTTTTCTTGAATCATATCCCACACACTAAAAAAACAACTTTCGCTTTATTTGTAGAAATGAACCTCGCTCCTAGATATAAGACTATGTTGATTTTTTTTGTGTAAGAAATAAGAAGCGGGACAAAATGCATTGGGATTGTCTTAGCAAAAAAAATACTTGTTTGATTGTGATTGAGAATGCAATTCTCTTTGATGACCACTATCAAGACATTTGAGTCGACTGAAAGGGTTGTGATTTAATATGCACTACGCGTTGCTGAAAGAAAATCCTACAAATCTCTTTCAAAATATCTTGAACCTGCAAACTAGGGCTCCACTTGAATTGGGTTTTGGTTTGGGTTTGAGTTTTGGTGGGAGCAATTCAAATTCAAATTTTTTTTCTTCAAATAATCGTTCAATTCCAAATTTTTTACTCTCAAATTGGCGGGAGATGTTCATATTCCAAATTTGTGTGGCAAAAAATTGGAATTGAACGATTATTTGAAAAAAAAAATTTGAATTTGAATTTCTCCCTTCAATTTGTTAGATTCTCCCGCTAAAACTCAAACTCAAACCCAAATCCAAACCCAAACCAAAATCAAAACCAAAACCCAATCCAAGTAGAGCCCAGGTAAATCCTGAAGGCCTGAAGATGTGACCAACTAAGGCTTTGTTTGGTTCACGGAAAAGAAGGGGATGTGAGTGACACCAATCACTTCCTTTAGGGGAATAACAGAGTGAAGTAAACTAATATAAGTTTATTGAGTTGTGTAGGGTTGAAAGTAAAATAAATTGAGATTCCTTTTATTATTTAATTATATAACTTTGTTTATTAGATGGCTATTATACCCTATTTTAGTGAAAAAATGGATGGGGTGGGGGGCAATAATGAAAAATTAAAGGAAAACTATTTTGTCTCATAATAATAAATATCACAGCTCTCTCAAAACGTGAAAAACTATTTTGCTGATATGAAGAAGAATGAGTTCCCATCCTAATTTTGCTTCTACTCCTCCAAACCCCCCAACTAAACGAAGTAAATAAATTACTTACTTTCTAATTTACATAATTTCGTTATCTCCTTCCACTCTATACTCCAACCAAACAAAAGCTAAGCTATAATCACGTGACAAATAACATAACACAATTTTCTTTGATTTTCATTTTTTTTTCCGACTTTTTTCTATTGATTAATTGCCATTATTATCAGACTCGACCCGCAACAGAAAGCTCCAACCGTATCAGATGAGTAATTTTATCTCGCATAAGTTTAAAACTTATATACAGACCGTTAATATAAATTTTAAATTTACTTACTAATCGAAATAAAACTACTCATATCAGTAGGTTTAAATTAACCATTTCTCTGACGAAACTTCACTTGTACGACGTCGCAGTGAGAGAGATCTGCAATTCGACTTCACTCTCCCCAAATTCCCAATATATAGAGAGAGAGAAAGAAAAGAGATCTGCAAAAATTCATCCTTGGATTCTCTCACAAAAACCGAGTTCTGAATTCCTCACAGATCTTTGTTTAATCTCAGAAAATGGCTCAGACTCTTGTGAAGAAAGATGATGATCGCGATGATGAATGTAAGTCGTCATCGCACTTGTTTTTTATTTGATTTATTACTCGAATTCTCACTTAATCGTTCGAATTTGTTTTTTTTTTTGAATTTTTTTTGTTCAATTAATTTGTTTTACCGATTCAATTTTTGGAATAGAGTTTTAGATCTGCCTTTTTTCATTCTTTATATTAATATGAGTTGTATAGTTGAATATGTTGTGCATTTGCTCTGGTGTTATTGTTGATCCATTGATTATCAATTGTACTATTGTTCTGTTTCTGTTTTGGTGTTAGATTTTGAATTGTATATCGTTTTTTTAGATAGAATTACCTAGTGCTGAAGAAGTATTTGTCATTTAGGTTCTTATAAATTTGAATACTGATCAAACATTGCTAGTATTCATGAAATGCTTAGGATCGTGGTAAAGTCGAAAATTGGCGTTGGGAGCTGCATTAGTTAGCTAACCTAATTGACATTGGTTTAGATCTGCATTTAGATTTGAGAATTTATCTGATTTTGGCTGCATTTAGTAACTACTACTTGATTCTGATCTGAATTTCCTTATTTGCAGTGGAATACTCTCCGTTTTATGGGCATTGAGAAGGGTGCAGTTCTACAGGAAGCTAGGGTTTTTAATGATCCTCAGTTGGATCCTAGGAGATGTTCACAGGTGTCTGTTTTCTTTCCATTTCCTACTAATTTGCACTTTATTCACTTTCATTTGATCGGCGAGTTTTCAGGAATTGGCTCATGTTTATTTTATTGTCTTTTGGTGTCTCTTTCTAGGTTATTACGAAGCTTCTATACCTACTGAATCAAGGCGAGTCATTCACAAAGGTAGTTTTGGAAGAAACTATACTTCTATACCAGTTTTACATATGACATATTCTTGCACTTGCAGTTAATTGATGCTAAGTCAAACTGGCATTAGGCTTCTTTATTTAGTTAACTTCCTTTTTTTTCCTTTTCTCTCTCTGAAGAGCCTTGGGTACTTGTACTTAATTCTACATATCACATATTCCTGGAACTTGCACTTAATATATTCTGGTTTTGAATGGTAGCCTTGCTTGATAGAATTTTTTTATGATCTATGCTGATTAGTGCTGTTTGACTTATATGTTGTAATCTATTTTGTTCAACTCTTAAAACTTCATTTTCATAATTAGTACACTTGGTGACTTTAAATTGCGCTGCCAAATAATTGCTTAGATTTCGGTTGACATGTTTATTTATGGTGCGGACCTGTAAATGATCTCATTTAGAGAAATTGGCACGGTTGTCAAATTGACTATGATTGAATCTCTCTTGTTTTGATCTGTAGATTGAAGCTACAGAAGTCTTCTTTTCTGTAACAAAGCTTTTTCAGTCAAAAGATGTTGGCTTGAGGAGGATGGTGTACTTGATAATAAAAGAGCTATCTCCATCTGCAGATGAGGTTTCATGCACATTTTATTTTGACTCTATGGCCATGCTTCTAAGAATATTGAAATTTGATGCATTACTCAATTTTGTCTGAAGGTTATTATTGTTACAAGTTCCCTGATGAAGGACATGACCAGCAGAACTGACATGTACAGAGCAAATGCTATTCGTGTACTGTGCCGAATCACAGATGGAACACTTCTTACCCAAATTGAGAGATACTTGAAACAGGCTATTGTCGACAAAAACCCTGTTGTTGCAAGTGCTGCCCTTGTTAGTGGAATTCATTTGCTTCAGGTATGTTGGTGTTTTGTGAATGACTCCATTATGACCAATCAGAAAGCTCCTTTTGCTTATAAATAATTGTTTGGCAAGACAAACCCTGAGATCGTAAAAAGGTGGAGCAATGAGGTACAAGAAGCTATTCAATCAAGGGCTGCACTGGTACAGTTCCATGCACTCGGTTTACTCCATCAGGTAAGTGTATTGTAGTATTCTTCAAAGACATAGGTATTCTGTTGTGCCCAACGCATCTCTTCCTAAGTACTTTCATTTTCTGTTGTTTATCATTCGTTTCGTATGTGGACTATAATTTACCGAGTCAATATTATTTCATCTTCTGCTCCATGGCTTCCATAACTTCCTGAGTTTCTTAATATTGTCCTTGCTTTGCTGGTTAAGCCCCTTGTCTTTGCCATGCTGGTATTTTTGAACTGAGAGCTTTTAGTAAGCATTTTAGATGTATAGAATACAACTACCCAGAATGTTGGTATGTTATACCATCATCAATTAGAGGCACACTGTCGTGCTTGTGGTTCTTTTAGAAATATAGGTTCCTCTTGCATTACAAAAGAATCAATAAAACATTTTCCACTCTGTTCTTGCCTCGTAAAAGAGATCTCATGATTCTTACAAGTCCTGCCTTCAACTGTTTTGTTTTGGGTGTATGATTAATACTGTTAGCGAAATTGTCATTCGGCATTAAACTTCTCGCGGGCCTATTTTTATTTGTGGTTGTTTTAAGGATAGGTCAGCGGGAAAATATATTCAATACATGGTGTACACCCTTGTAAATGCTAAGCCTTTTTTTACTAAACCCAATAGCAGAGTGATGCCCTTTATTTAAGTGGATATTCTTACTTCTATAATTGGCAATTAAAAAATCAAGTTGGCGCATGCAGGTCTTTTCCACACAACGAATAAATTCTTGTGTTTTTAACATCTTAGTGAAATCAGCTAACCTATTTTTAAAGCACTTGGTGTTGTAATTTGCTAGAATAAACATTTGTGTACCAAATGTTTCTCATCTTTTGCTTTGTGGCCTTGAAATACATTTTTCCCACACTATATGTAGTATTGGTGTTGAGGAGTGTTGAGGAAATACAGCACTGTGGTAGGCTTATTGTTAAAGTCTTAACATATACTGGTTATCTGGATAATTTCCTTCTAGGCTTTTGATAAGGTATTTATTGAAAGTCATACTATTAACTTTCAGATACGTCAGAATGATCGCTTAGCAGTGAGCAAGTTGGTTGGTAGCTTGACTAGAGGAACTGTTCGTTCCCCATTGGCCCAATGCCTTTTAATCCGTTACACTAGCCAGGTGAATCTCCTCCTCTTCCATGTTTTCCTTTTTTAATTTTTTAATTTATTATTATTATTTGTGTGGAGGGGGGGGGGGGGGAGGGTGATATGAGCCTTTTTTTGGTCTATTGGTATATTCTTGGGTAAATTCTTTTTACTTCTCAGTTCAAATTGTACTTGTTTGTTGGGTACTGTATCTTGTGATACTTGCAGGTTATCAGAGAATCGGGATTGAATATTCAAACAGGAGAGCGCCCATTTTATGATTATCTTGAGGGCTGTCTTCGACACAAAGCAGAAATGGTCATTTTTGAAGCAGCTAGGGCCATCACCGAGTTGAGTGGGGTGACTAGTAGAGAATTGACTCCCGCAATAACTGTTTTGCAACTCTTCTTGAGTTCCTCCAAACCAGTTCTTCGATTTGCTGCTGTCCGCACTCTGAATAAGGTGACCCTTAAAACAAACTCTGGAACAACTCCTGTTGCCTCTATTGGTAGTTTATTTTCCTGTCAGGCCAATTGTGCTCTATCCAAGTGTTTTCACATTAGAAAAATTGGTCTCTATCTGATCTATTCTTATCTATATTGTACTTCTATAAATTCACCAAGGAAGTCAAAAAGAGAAATATGCTGATGGACAGTTGCCAAGTTACACAAGCAGTGGACTTGAAAGTCTCAACACTTGCTGCAGTGTCTTGAGTAACATAATATAATGCTGAAATTAGTTGCCTCTACCTCTAGCGGTCTTCACAGCTTCTTAGGTTCATGTGAACTTTGAAGCTTGAACTATGGATGAAAGCTGCCCGTTCTCTTTACATTTTGAAGAACTTATGATCATCTTCTCTTGAAGTTGTATTAACACCATGAATTGTTTGCAGGTGGCAATGACTCATCCAATGGGGGTAACGAATTGCAATATAGATATGGAGAGCCTGATTTCTGACCAGAATAGGAGCATAGCTACTTTGGCCATAACCACTCTTCTAAAAACTGGCAATGAATCAAGTGTTGATCGGTTGATGAAACAGATTACTAATTTTATGTCTGACATAGCAGACGAGTTCAAGATTGTCGTCGTAGAAGCCATAAGGTCTTTGTGTTTGAAGTTTCCACTGAAGTACAGAGCTCTGTGAGTGTTCTCAGAATTTGGCTTAATATATTTGATGTGTCTTGGGATATTTTCATATCAATTCTGGTTAACATTATTTGCTTTCTCTGAGAAAATACTTATTTGTCACTGTTTTTGTATGTTTTAACTAGGATGAACTTTTTGAGCAACATTTTGAGGGAAGAAGGTGGATTTGAGTACAAGAAGGCTATTGTTGACTCAATTGTGATCCTCATTAGGGATATTCCAGATGCTAAAGAAAGTGGACTGCTGCATTTGTGTGAATTTATTGAAGATTGTGAATTTACATATCTTTCTACTCAGGTATGTCATATGTGAAGGGCATCCTTTCCCTTGTCGTCATTCATTTATTGACTGTTAACGGTTCTTTTGATTGCTTTCAGATACTTCATTTTCTTGGAAATGAAGGACCAAAGACTTCTGATCCAAGTAAGTACATAAGGTACATCTATAATCGAGTGATTCTAGAGAATGCAACTGTCCGGGCTGCTGCTGTTAGCACATTGGCAAAATTTGGCGCCACAGTTGATTCATTGAAAGTAAGATTGCTGCCCTTTTGTGTACATATCATGTGTGAAGACGTAATAATAATGACTGATTTTGATGATTTTTGCATTGCAGCCTCGCATCTTTGTTCTGTTGAAGCGCTGCCTTTTTGACAACGACGATGAGGTCAGTTTTGCACATTGAAATTCCATGATAAGCTGTGGAATTGTCTTTATCTGCTTATGCAATGCGTATTGGAAATTTGTCTTTCATATAATTCATATGATTTCCGTTATTTATATCAAGGGGAAGCAAGTGTCTAAATTTTGTAGCAGTATTTTAGACGTTTACCTGCTGGGAGTGTTTTTTCCTCTTCTCTTTCATTCTTAGAAACAAATTTTGAGAGCTCCTGCAAATTGTGTTGGCAGGTTCGTGACAGGGCTACCCTGTACCTGAACACTCTTGGAGGTGATGGTTCTGTGGTTGAGACCGACAGTGAGGTGAAGGAATTCCTGTTTGGATCATTTGATGTCCCCTTGGCTAATATGGAAACAACTTTGAAGAATTATGTGAGTATCTACTTGTTAATGTTCTTTTGTCTTTGTTGGCTGCCCAGTGCCATTACTTCATTATATGGCTAAACAGATTCAGGAACCCTCAGAAGAGCCTTTTGATATTGGTTCTGTACCCAAGGAGGTTAAGTCGCAGCCCCTTGCAGAGAAGAAAGCTCCTGGTAAAAAACCAACTGGATTAGGTGCTCCCCCTAGTGCCCCTACTTCTGCTGCAGATACCTATGAAAAACTACTACTCGCTATTCCTGAATTTTCAAGCTTTGGCAAGCTTTTCAAGGTTAGTAGGCTTGATTTCTTTGGAATATCAATGCATGTTGGGTTTGATTGATTATTCGTGCTGATCAAATGATGCTTAATTTAATTATGTAAATCCAGTCCTCATCCCCGGTGGAGCTTACGGAAGCTGAAACAGAATATGCAGTTAATGTTGTCAAGCACATTTTTGATAGACATGTTGTCTTCCAGTACAACTGCACTAATACAATTCCTGAGCAGTTATTGGAAAATGTAAGGACAAACCTGCAGAGTGGTTCTTGACTAATGACATTACTTTCAATATTTCTCTCATCATGCGTGTCTTTTGCTAGGTTTCTGTTGTTGTGGATGCTTCAGAGGCTGATGAATTTTCTGAAGTTGCAACAAAGCCTCTAAGATCCCTTCCTTATGATTCACCAGGGCAGACATATGTTGCATTTGAGAAACCAGAAGGCGTCCTTTCTGTCGGGAAATTCTCGAACGTGTTGCGATTTATTGTAAAAGAGGTTGATGTTCTTTTCTGACTCTTCTTGGAAGTGAATCTTGAGATTTCCTTGTAAATAGGACACCTCACATCAATCTTTCATGTTTTAGTTTTTAGCCCCTGTTTGTATTCATTCTGTGAAATTGGTTGCATGTGAGTGCCTGGGAGTGTGTAGGGCAATGACAATAAGCCAATCTTTTTCCTCTACAATTGTTTTTTATATTTTCTGTGTCTTGCTTTCTTGAGCATCTGTTGTCTAAGGATGTAGCAGCAGGGGCATATAATTCACTTTGTCATTACCATGATTTGTCATTGCACCTAAAATATGGGGGAGGCATCACTGATTTGGATAATTTGGTTGTATGCTTTTTCTTGTTCAAGTTTTAGTTATTAGCAAAAGTCATGCAAAAAGTTTTTGTTGCTTTGTCTTGAAGCAAATTTTAATTTTATACACATGCTAGATTTATTCGTATCATTTCCCAACCGGATTCATCTGCACCTCTTTTTGCTTCCTTTATGTACATGATCACATTGGCACCACTTCTTAAGAATTGTTCTGTAATGGTTTCTAGGTTGATCCATCTACTGGTGAGGCTGAGGATGATGGTGTAGAAGATGAATACCAGCTGGAGGATCTTGACGTTGTTGCAGCAGATTATATTCTAAAATTGGGTGTTTCCAATTTCAAAAATGCCTGGGAGAGCATGGATCCAGATTCTGAACGAGTGGATGAATATGGTCTAGGCCCTAGGGAGAGCTTAACAGAAGCTGTTAACGCAGTCATCAGTCTACTTGGCATGCAGCCCTGTGAGGTTGGTCTTTTATTGCTCGACATTATCTGCCAGAAATTTCCGCTCTTTAAACAAATAAATAGCATTTAAGCTGTTTTGGTCGATTAATTTTGAAAGCTTAAACTGAACTGAGAAATGACAGTATCTTGATACGAGGTAGCAGGACCCGTTGTCCAGATATATTACCTTCATTGTCTAATCTTGTCATGTCTTCTTTTTCTCTGTTTTTGTTCCCTGTTGAGGGAGACCATATTTTTTACCAGACCTCTCTGTAGAAGGTCGTCAAGGAAAAGGAAGATAGAGAGGAAATAAGAAAAAAAATGCTAAGATGGTATTTAACTTCTATGGAGCTAAGATAGTTTCTTTTCCTGTTTTGCAGGGTACAGAGACTGTCCCAAGCAATTCAAGGTCGCATACATCTTTATTATCTGGTGTATACCTTGGCAACGTTAAGGTGCTTGTTCGGTTGTCTTTTGGAATTGATGCACAGAAAGAAGTTGCGATGAAGTTGGCTGTAAAATCAGAGGATATATCTGTTAGTGATGCTATTCATGAAATAGTTGCTAGCGGCTAGATTGGTTCGTGGAGAAAATGGTCCATTCTTGTTAAATAGTTACTTCAATTCAAGTCATTCATCTAGCCAATAGCAAAATGATACTTTAGCCCGGGGAGGATTCAGCCAACTGGTGAAAATAGATCACTACAGTTTGTTTTTTCTCCTCCCCCTCTGAGAAGTCTTTGATAGCGATTTCCTCCTTTGCCTGCTCAAGTAATTGAATCAGAGGTGTTATTTTTTTTTTTAGTAGATTGGCCGCATTGTATTCTTTAATGGAGTAAGAAGGTACTGGAATGGCTTTACTTTTTATTTTTCAAATATGCAGATATCATAATCGTGTACTATGGCATTTTGGCTAGGTATGCATTTAAATTATATTGTGGTTTTGACTAGCAAGTCGGTACAGCTATAACTCATTTTGTGTTGGAGCAAAAGTTTGATGATTGCTTAGAATGCAGTGAATGGCAATTTTAATTCCAATGGGTTCAGTCAGGTACATCCCATATAATTTGCACTTTTCACCAAAACCAAATGTAGAAACTGTTGACAATGACAGCCGGAACAGTTGTAATACTTTGGTGTATGAAAAGCACTTAATTGTTAGTTTAGAAGTACATTATATGGTGTACTAACATAATTAGTGTCTTGCTTACACTTGTACACCTATACACTACGGAATGCACTTACATATCCTATTTCATGTATAACCGTCGAAAATTCGACTGGCCTTATTTCCGCACTATTTGGTGAGTTACTGTCTACAACTATAGGAAAATGTACCAGTTGTGGCCTTAAATTCAACTGCAGCCAATTGCTCGAAGGTTGCAAAGTGGAGTCTGATTCCAGTGCAGACAGAGCAATCTGTTAGCAACTTAAGACAAATCAAGCTACCCGACTTGAGACGAAATAAGCTGTCGTCGGATAGCTTGATCAGAAGACTGAAATTAGAGCTGTTCCGGATCTTCCGATCAAGCAATGCCGACATAAATGAGTTCTACACGAACTAAAATGGTGGCAACTGGCAAGTATAAACAAGTTAATAAGCAACTATTTTACAGGCATATATGTGCATATAAACATACATATTCTCATTTCCATTTTGCATAGAACTTTTGATCACTCCACAACAACATTCTTTTCAAGGAAACATCAACGTTCCTCACCTTCAAATGCATATGCCTCGGCATTATCCTCTTCTCCAAACTGAAACCAAAGTACTGAGGAAACTCTTTCAATTCATCCAGACTCCTTCCCATAATCCGCACCAAATACTGATACTTAGGCCTAAGATTATTCTCAATACTATAACCAAATATAGCCGGCAATCTGGCACAAATTCTGGTCGATTCCTCATAAGAAAAACCTATAGATTGCAAAAAATCGACTTTCTCTTGGAGTTTATCGAACCGTGTATTCAGTAAATGAGCATTCAAATTAGTCGGCGAATTTAGGTGTTCTATTCCTATTTCTCTTCTGAGATAAAAAAGCGTTGGCTTTAAGCAAAATTCAACATTCGATTCAAGGATTTCTGGACACCGGAGGATTAAACCGCAGGCATCTTCCGGCGATGCAGCTAAATCGTCTTCATTAGTTAGGAAATCGAAAAGTGGTTGTAAATCGGTAGGATTAAAGTGAGGAGAGAAGATTTTAGGTGTAGCGAAAGCGAGTTTAGCGAAATTGGAATCAGAGAAGCCTTTGGATTTTAAGAAGTTGACTGTGGAGAGGATTTGGATTAGGCTTTCTGGCGATGGATTTGGGGGAAATTTGGGATTGGTGGCGATGCCGATGGACTTTAGGTATCGTAGATTATCGCGATAGGTTGTGCGGAACTTGAGGAAGAGGATGGGAGGGTTCGAGAAGGGAGATTTGGGAATGTGAGAGTTTGGAGAAGAGAGTGAGGAGATTGGGTGAAGGGAGGAGGAGGACTGAATCATTTTCCCTTCTTTCTTATCCAAACAGCTCTTCCTCGACTTGGAGGGAAACCAAAAAGTCGGTGGTCTTCGTTCTTTAAATACTATACTATGCTTTTGAATTTTACTTCTCTCTTTTTTTCCCCATTGAAATCTTATCCAAACTTCTCTCAACTAACCCTGCTGGATTGACGGTTTTAGCTATGGGTTTACAACTGAGATAAATTTAAATGCACCCACAACTTATACCCAATTAGGTCGGACTTTAAGAAGCAATTCTCCCTTTTGCACGCGGCTAGCATTTCTTTGTATGCGCACTATAACTTTGTGTTTACAAGACATTTGTCTTCAAACGTAAATGTTGTTTTTCAGTTGCCATAATAATTTTGACCATAATTCAGACCTACAATACTCTGTTAAAAAACCCAACTCGAATTCTGTGCAAAAGAACGGGATTCTTCCTTGTGTGCGGACTCATGAAGAATTGGATAGATGTTCTAATTTTTTTAAGAGGCATTTAAGAACAACCATTCAACAAAAGTAAAGCTATTCAACCTGTGAAAGACAATTGTTCACGACGGAAGCTTTTAAATGTTCACAAGTGCAACAAAACACCCTGTTTCATACTATACTGCATCATTCCTCCCATTGGGGAACCTTTTCCTTTTCTTTCTGCGGGTCATCTTTTTTATTTTTAGAAAATACAAATCAATCTTGTGTTTAATTTTTTTTTTTTTTAAAAAAAACACTGGCTCATTACACTTTTGTGCAAAGAGGTTTCCCATTGCCAATCTATTACCAACGACTCTATCCTCACATATGGCTGGCTGCGTCTACTTTTGACGGGTGCAAGAATTCTAAATATGGAAAGAGGCAGTTTTACGGTGAGACAATAATCGACATTGCTTATATAGAATGTCTATCCATTTCTCAGGCTCATATAACAGGATGCACAATGGTTACAGGAAGCAGCACCAAAGTTTATTGTTTTTCTTAGATCATAGTGGCTTAAGGGAAGTCTAAGAGATGTACAAAGGAAGCATGAAGCCTCAGAAAGACAATTTCAATCACGAGCCTATTTGTCAGGGAAATTCGAAGGTTAAAACTTATTAAACCACTCTCCTGTGTCCACTGAACGCCCAAATCTGCCAAGAGGGGAAATGAGAAACACCAAGATGAAAAGTTGAGCATGCGAACAAATGTTCCCCAAAATGGGAAGACACAAAACATACGAGGGGACTAACCTTCAGGTTGGAATCCCAACTTCCCGTACACAAGGCACTTCCATCGGCGGATAATCCCAAGCAACTTATGCGACCCTCGTGAGAGTTTTGAAGAGATCCCAAATTCAAAACCACCTATCCAAGTAAAATTATAAGGTCAAATCAACATTTAGAAAGTCGATCTAGAGCAAGGGAAAAAACTAACTGATGCATCATGGATGAGGTTTTCAATTACAACATTTAACAAAGTTTAATTCTGATATGGACCAGGTCAATTGGACCTTGAGGTCCATAACTGGTCACATTACCACAGAATGAGGAGAAAGACAACTTTGTGAAGATGTGGTCAGTTCTGGGCCACAAGGTCCACATGGACCTGGTCCATATCAGAATTTTCCTCTAACAAAAGACTACTTGGAATAACCAAGAAGAAATACTTCTGTTCTTCAACAAAGTGAATTCCCCTGAGCTTCTTTCCTCCATCAGAGGAAAGCTCATGCACCATGTTTTTATCAACTTTAAACTCCCCAAGATATTGTATTCAACTATTCAAGAGTGAAAATATCTCTCTCCTCAGGTCATGCTATTTCATGCCACTTAACTGCATGAACTGATTATGACGCACAGATAGAGAAGTGATATACAGCATAATTAGGATAAGAAAACCAATAAAAGATGCAAAATGACTAAACAACAACTTCAATGACTAAATAAAGAAACCATGGATAGCACAAGTGTTCATGTTCAATGCATCATAAGAAGTAACCAGAACAAGATGAAAGGACAATATACCTGCGCCAATAAGGTGTCCCATACATAGCAATCACCATTTGAATATCCAGCAAAAAGAAGCCTGCCTGAAATGGAAAATGCAATTGATGTAACGTTAGGCACCTCATTATCACCGTGTTGCTGATAATAAACTTGTATCTGGTGTCCAGTCCTAATATCAAATAATTTGCATGTTCCATCATCAGAGCCTGTTCCAAATCTGTTCCCATCTGGGAAGAACTTAACAGCATTAACATCTCCTTCGTGACCATGAAATGTACGGACAGCCCTACTCGCAACACGTGTATCCCAGAGACAGGCAGTTGAATCACAAGACCCAGAGACAAACATTCTTGAGTTCGATCCATTGATTGAGATGCTGCAGCAAAAACATACTTATGAGAATCATTACGGCAATGAAATTCAAAACTTAGAAATAACAGAAACAAGAGCGGATCCATCTATCTCACATGTTCCAACAAAAGAAAGAATAATTGAAACCCCAATCCTTTCTGCTGAACATTGAAGAACGGGATATATTTAACTAAAGGATTCATTAGCAAATGTGTACCTCAGCACATCAGCAGTGTGTCCAGACTGAAATTCACCCCCAAAGACGGATGTCCTGAGACCTGTTGTGATATCCCACAAGACGCACGTCTGATCACCAGAACTGGTTATTAGGTGTGTGTCTTCATCAGGAACATATTGGCATGACGAAATGTAACCCTTATGCCCACTAAGCATTCTTGATACGGGTAGATTTCCATCCTTGTCTGTTGGAGAATTCAGATTGAAAATAGAGCATACACTATCCAGACCACCACATGCAACAGACTGCCCACTTGGTGAGAATGCACAAGTCATGACCCATGCACAAGGTAACTTAATCGCATGTGTTTTTTGGCTTGTGAGGCCATTCCACACTATCAATCTTCCATCTAGAGATGCACTAACAATACGATTCCTTTCTGGGGTCCAGTCAAGTGAATACACCTGAAAAGTATTCATATAAAAATTCATGAATATATCATATAACCAAACTTGCATACTTTCTTTGCAAACTACCAAAGTTGTCTCTACATAGATTCAGTTTGAGCAAATAAATTTGGGTTATTTTAAACAATATGATCAACACAGTGGTAATTTTGTACCTTCAACAAACTTCTCCAAATAATATCAGAAACCTTTTTTTTTCTTCACTGGCTTTACCACTTTAAACTTTTAATGTGCTAGCACAAATATATTTCTATCCATTTTCACATGAGGTATATCATATGATAATGGCCCTCACAAGTTATTCCACTATTATCTGAATGAAAATAGCTAACAATTAAATGTCAGAATTGGAGAAGACATAAATTTAGGGACCACAACACTTGTTGCAAGGAGACATTCCTCGGGTTCTTCTGTGGCTATGTAGTAAAGAAAAAGTTCTCATACATCTATTAATACTCAATATGAGTATTCTTTCATAACCCCAACATCTGATTGTTGACAAAATCTTCTGTGCAATTGCCAAGCCTTTCTTCTAACAACAAGCTTATGAAGCCAGGTCACCTCATTGAAGATCGAAAACTATCTAAAGCTACTTGTAGTTTTCAAACTTAGCAAGGTAACATGAAGAAGTTGGCAATACATTAGGTATAATGGAAGTGATCATAGCTCTCTCTTCACTTCCTAATTCTTTCTGATAAGCAAGAACCAAAAGAAATTTACTTCAAACTGCATACTGATGTCCAGAACCGAAAGTGGCAGAATGTATTCCAAATTTTTTATAATTCCATCTCTCATTTCCAGTTTATTTGAGCGCAATTTCTTGAAGGCTTCTGTTATTCTGGTACATTAAGAGAAGTGAAAAGAACTAATTGTGTCACTGCTAACTAGCAAATCCTAAAACCTCTATATTAGTATCAAGAAGAAACTCCTCAACTAGCAAAACACCGAATCAAAGCGGCATAAATGAACTAGGAAGTCCTAAACATGATTTAGCTCCGTTTAGCAATCACTAACAAACATAAATATATGTAAAAATTAACAAAAGTAGAAACCAAAAAGCAACAAATTTGCTAAATTATACCTTGCCTGTATGTCCTTGCAAGGTCCTACAGCAAACTAGATCCGTCGGACCAAAATTAACTGGCGTCTTTCCTTGCGACCTCGCATATCCAGCAACTGCAGCACAACACAAATTCGCACTAAAATCAGAAATAGATCTACAATTTTCGAACAAAAAACTCACTCAATTCAACTAAAAATTAAAAAGGAAACAAAACCTCACCATCGGTGTCGAGTAGAAGTTGACGCCTCAGCTTCAACCTCTCTCGGAGAGTACTGACAGTCTGTGTAGCCGCCGTGTGCCGCTCTCTCAGCTCAGATACCGACATTTTGCCCTAACTTACACCAAAATTTGAAAAAAAATAAATACAAAAAGTGAAATTCAACTATGAAGTAGTTCCATTGAAGCTTCAGTTCTCGAGCTTCATTTCAAAACTTCGATTCATCGACGGTAGAGAAGAACAAGCATTTGGAATTAGCTTCAACTGGTGCTTCTGGATTATTATTTTTTTGCAGAGGGAATTTGGGGAAGAAGAAACGGAGACGAAAAGTTGAACTGTTCGAAAACTTGTTTTTGCAGAGGGGAAGCCGCCGGTCCCACGTTCATATGACGTGTCAGTTCATGTAATGTGGGTGGGTAGTTGAGCATGAGGGGTAATGGTGTTGGGCTGGACCCACAACTCACAAGCATACTGGGTTTGTCATAAATGGACTCCCTTATTCATTAATGGCTGTAGCTACAGAACAGGTCGGTCAATCTTCTTTTTTCATTTTCAGATCAATCATTTTTAATTAAAAAGTTGTTATTGTTAAAGTAATCAAGAAACAAAAAAGCATTTTTTTCCTTGGAAAATTCTGATATGGACCTTCTTATCCAAAGCTAGCTACATCATCACAAAGTTGTATCTTTCCCTATTCTCCGGTGATGTGGTTAGTTCTGAACCGCAAAATTCAGTGGACCTAATCCATATCAGAATTATCCTTATAATAAGAACTAGCCACATCATCACAAAATTGTATATTTCCCTATTCTCTGATGATGTGGTTAGTTCTGAAACGCAAAATCTAATGGACCTAATCCATATCATAATTATCCTTATTTCTTTACCTTTTGAGGTGATAAAGAAACAAAAAGTTGTTAAAGTAAAAAGAAAAAATGGGTAATTACCTAGCCAAAAAAAAAAAACATTTCTCAAAAGCATCACAATTTACTCACATATAAAAATACATACGATAATCGTTTCCAAGTAAGAGTATGAACGGTCTAGGTGGTATTACAAATATATATATAATTTGCATTGGATATAGTAAAAAGTGAATTGTTTACAATAGAAACAAGTGTCGAAAAAATAATGAAATAAAATATTGTTTATTAGATTTCTGCTATGATATCACGCTTCTGATTATATACCTATATTAGCATAAATACAGAGCAAATTTGGAGGACAAAGTAATGTATAGCATTCAGGGAACCAAGTTATGTACAAAACTTTCCAGAATTTTAAGATGATGCAAATGAAAAACTGCCGTGGAGAACACAACTGGAAGCAAAATAAATAAAGGACCGCGGGCAAACTCGGTGCATTATCTCCCTCCCACAAAGGCCTATGTGTGATTTAAAAAAAAAAACGATTAATAAGTCATTGCAAAAGAAAAGGAGATGGGAAAAGAAAACAGTCAGAAAGTAAAACCATAACAAATTCAATTTAAGCCTCTTTCATTTGGTCACCCTGCAGAGTGGGTAAGGGGAGTAGTAACAAAATGGCCATCCTTGTATACGTGGACAAACTGTTGTGGCAGAGCATGCTCCCCCTGTGCAATAGAACACAACTTTAGATCCAGCGAGGTGATTAAGAAAAGAGAACCTTATGCTAAGGATCTCCCCGATTTCTGATATCTCTAAGAGATTAGAATTCAGTTCTCTTGTGATGTATACAGAAATACGATTTACTATAGGTCCTGGACAGACTTGTTTAATGAATTCTAGATATCATTTTAAGGATCATAATCTTCTAGCTTTCTCAGTCTAAGACATTTTCAGACAGCAGCCTAGAATTGCTTCAAACTCGTACTCTTTGGAACATAAAAAATATCTATTATACATTATGACGAAACACAATCCATACTGATTGTTTCTTTACTAATACAGCATACACCTGGGCTCGTATTTACTTTTCTGAATTTCAAACTTCACGTAGAGAAGGGATAAAAATATACTTATGCTAGCATAGAATAGTTTGAAAGAAATTCCCAACCACAAAAGTGGAGAAGAGGTTTCACAGATTACCATCACTAGCGCATCCAGAATTAAACTGGTAAGGCAGAGAAAGGGAGAGGGGGAGGGCGAGGGTGAGGGGGGTATGATCAAAGATTTTCCAGAGATCAGCATCTCTTTTAAAAACTCATTATCTGGTATTTTTCTGTGCTACAAAAGAAGGGACAGAGGGAAGAACTTAGCATACCAGACACGTATGTTGATCTTCATTATTACTTCACAAGTGTTTTTTTATTCATATATCGGAATATATTTAAACATATGCCTCGAGGTTTGCAACCAAAAAAAATGAAACATACCCAGTCATCATCTGGCCCAGCACCAGGTACCAAGACATTTACTTCACTTGACTTGGCTGTTGTTACTGATGCTTCCAAAGAATCTTTACTCAGGTATAACTGACAACCTGCTGTATTATCAACTGAAATTGTTGGGGCTGAACCCTGCAATGACGAGAAACCAAGACTAAGCGTGTGTTGGTCCAAGCAAGATCAGGCTATAGTATATCATTTCCAATATTTTCCAGCCCATAACACATCACATACAAGAGTAGCCACTGAGGTCCCCCAACATTGGAAAAGTAACTATTTCCAAAGATCGAGATAATTAGTCCCCCTGTGCACAAATACCTGGCACTGCACCTTCACACCATTGCAATTCACAATCTCACAAGCAGCCACAACATCCTGTTTATGAGATTATCATTCTTAAAATATGCCTGGTGACCTTAACATAATAAAATGGAACCATTAAACATAAAATTAGTTGCCCACTAACCATAAAAACAAGCCCCATCTTAGTGCATTTGTCAATTGTTATGTTGTTAACTTTCCCTGCAATTGATCACACTCAAATTAACACCACCAAACGGAAAAAACAAACCTAATTGCAATTATGTAGCTGGGTTAAAGATTTTGTGCAAAGACAAGGGGGATTACCTTGGATATTAAGGACAGAATTTTTGCACCCAAAGATATATACAGACTGCTTTGAGTCACAATCATCAATTACTAAATTCTCTTTTCCAATTTGATTCTCAACCACCCACCTACCACAATATAAGGGACAATTGACAATTAACTTTAAATGACAGCCAGGATTGGATTACAAAAGGTAAGCATAGCATTGACTCACTTACGACCCATTTGAAGCTCTAGTTTTGGAGGTCCTGTTTTTGAGAAAGCTGGTGAAGCGACACGGCCTTCTTTTTCAACAATACTTACAGAACCAGTTCTATCAGCACGATTCTTTGTTTTCATATCAGCAGTTACCTTCCTCAATCCTGTAAAAGAAGAATCCATAAGAAATGCCTGGCATACTCAATAAAAAAAACCAAAATAATAATAATAATAATAATAATAAAGCGCAAAAAGAAGAACAGTCACCCGCAGTCACCGGCTTTCCAGAATTAATTTCTTGGAAAACAGCAGACATCCCTTCCTTGGGGCGTGACGAGGAAGGCTGTGAAGATTCAGAAGAGAAAAGTGATGTGGGTGGGGCCGGCGGAGGTGCAGGACCTTTAGATGTGGATGTTTTAGGAGTAATAGAAACAGTAGCAGTGGCTGTGGCACTCCATACAGGGCCCAATGGATAGTGGTTTTTCACGTAATCCCTCAGACCTGGTAGATAAAGCTCTTTCAGAGATTTGGCCCATTCAACATGATCTGTGTCCTTGTTTCGATACCCAACAAGAACCTACAGAGCAATGAAAGATATCAGAACTTACCACCTTAAATCATAAACAAGAAGTTGTAGCAAGTCATACAACCTAACAACAAATAGTGTAGCCTTTTGGTTGATACTATGTGTAGGAATCACATGCTTTTAACTTTTATGGGGATTCAAAAATTTCATAATCTAGAATTCTCTGTTCTTTTTTTTGTCCTTTCTCTTTTGGGGAGGGGTCATCAGTGAGAGACAAAAAGTGGAAAATTTACAATAAAGAGAACATAAATAATAATGTGAAGGAATGGAAATGAGCAAGACAAATAATCCATGTTGGGGAATAAACAACAATATTTGGGAGACAAAATTAGATCGAAAAACAATAAAGAAAATACACAAGGAATTGTTTACCCAGTTCGTCAAAGAATTGACTACGTCTGGGGGCGCTACCAAGCCAGGATATTACTATGTGATAAGATACAATATTTAGGTTACATAGATGAGCTATTTATAGGGGGGAAAAACCCTGACTCCTAATTGGATTCAATTTCCAATTCCACTTAGCATTAGGATATCATATGCGGAAGAGTCCTACTCTTTTCTTAATTCCTAATCTTTGTAGCATTAGGCTCCATAACCTAACAACCCACCTAGAGACTAACTCTAATGTAACCACCTCTTCTTCAGTAATCCATAGCTGTGTAGTAGCGCCAAGCCTCCATCTCAAACTCTAAGGCCAATTGAAACCATGCATAGCTTCAACTTTTCTAAGGTCACAACCTTAGTCAACATATCATCAGGATTTTCACTTCCTCGAATCTTCATAAGCCGCAAGACCTTCCTCTTTTTAATTCTGAAGACCCATCTACAATGCAGTGTCTTCTTTTCCTTTGGGAGCTTAACTAGTTCCCAAGTATCATTGGACAATAGTGAATTCATCTCATCGTCCATTGCAAGCTTCCACTTGCCTTCTTAATCGCTTCGTATAGCCTCTACATAACACTCAGGTTCACCACTATCAGTCAATAAAAGATAGTCAATAAAAGATAGGTATACCTTGAAGTCGAAAACCTGTCTGGTGGTCCACAATTCCAGGTGGATCTCTGCTACTGGGTTGTTGGAGGTGGTGTTTGATGTTCTGCTTCAACAACCACTTGACCAATCTGAACAATCTTGCTCCCACATGAGTTTGAAATATCTAACTCGACAACTTCGTACCTCTCAACCTGAGCCTCTGGTGCACCCAACCTATCTTTGTATAATACCTGCTCATTGAATATGACATCTTGGCTACAAATTATTTTTCGATTTTGCTCATCCCAAAATCTATAACCAAATTCGTCACCACCATATCCGATAAACGCACACTTGATATATTTAGCATCCAATTTGCTTCTATCAGCAACATCATTCTGCTGAGGAATTCCTCTTAGGGTCTTTTCCATGCGAATACCATTCGCAGCACAAAAATGTTTGAACTCACGGAGCTTATACTCACCACCATTGTCTGATCTCAAACACTTTCTTGTGGAGTTATCAATGAAGGTAATGTAATATGACGCACCACCAAGAGATGTCACCGATGCTGGTCCCCATAAGTCACTATGTACCAACTCTAGCTTATGGCTTTTCAAAGTTCTGCCACCCTTCGAGAAAAACACTCTTTTCTGTTTCCCGAAAACACAATCCTCACATAAACCGACTTCAACGGTCTTGAAGTCTAGCAATTTACCCTTCGAACACAACACATTCATCCCTTTCTCACTCATGTGGCCATGTGGCCAAGACGACTATGCCACAAATCTGTAACCTGCAAGAGCAATACTATCATGAGTGTTATTCGTCAAATACAACGTACCTTCTTTCTTTCCTCGATCTACTACCATAGCTCATTTGGTTATCTTTCAAGAACCACCACCAAATGTAAAAAATAACCATCATCATCATCCAATTTTCCAACAAAAAGCAAGTTCCTCTTTAACCTAGGAACATGTCTGACATTACTCAGTTGCAATACAACTTCATTCGGTGTTTTGATCCGAACATCTCCCTTCCCTACAATTTCCAAAGGCTCATCATCAGCAAGATAAACCTTACCAAAATACCAGAAGTGTAACGTTTCATTACATCAATACTATTACAAGAATGAAACAATGCTCCAGAATCCAAAACTCACGATTCCAATGGACTGCTCACACTCAAAATTAATGCATCTGAGATTTCTTCTACTGCTGCAATTGTTGATTTGTTATCTTCATTCGACGGTGTTGTGCACTCTTGTAGTGACCATATTGTCCACAGTTAAAACATTTAATTGTGCTCTTGTCTTTCTTAGGCTTCCTGCCTCTCGACTTCGATCTACCTCGGTAGAATTTCGACCTTTATTCTGACCTGCCTCTATTTTCTGTACTCAGGGCTGATCCCGAAGATATACCTAATTATTTTTTGTGAATTTCTTCACTATGACTTCGTCAAACCTAAGCTTCACCTTCCCTGTTGAAGCGCTAACAGCAGTAACTGTTCCGCCCCAACTCTCTGGTAGAAAAGACAGCAAAATTAAGGCTCGTACCTCATCATTGAAATCAATCTCAATTGAGCTATTATCACATTGAACTCATTGAGATGATTGGAAACCACAGTACTTTCTGCCATCTTTAGGTTAAACAGACGTCGCATCAGAAAAACCTTGTTTGCTGTTGATGGCTTCTCGTACATCTCTGATAATGTCTCTAACATCTCCTTGGTAGTTTTTGCTTTAACCGTATTGAGCGCCACGTTTCTGGATAGAGACAAACGCACGACGCTCATCACCCTCCTGTCCAACAACTTCCAATCATCGTCTTTCATGTCCTCCGGTTTCACACCAAGAGGTTGATAAAGATCTTTACCATATAGGTAATCCTCAATTTGCATCTTCCAGAACCCAAAATCTGCTCCGTCAAATTTTTCGATCGGCAATTTCCCTTCACCCATAATATTTATTTTCGTTGCCCCTGAACCAAGCTCTGATACTAATTGTTGAAAATAAACAACAATATTTGAGAGAGAAAACTAGATCGAAAAACAATAAAGAAAAGACACAAGGAATTGTTTACCCAGTTCGTCAAAGAATTGACTACGTCTGGGGGTGCTACCCAGCCAGGATATTACTATGTGATGAGATACAATATTTAGGTTACATAGATAAACTATTTATAGAAAAGAAAACATTGACTCCTAATTGGATTCAATTTCCAACTTAGCATTAGTATGTCATATGTGGAAGAGTCATACTCCTTTCTTAATTTCTAATCCTTGTAACATTAGGCTCCATAACCTAACAATTCAGTAGTGGGGTGCCTTGATTGACCCAAGCATCACCATCGGATGCATATCACATCTGATCTTCCCAAGATAAAGAATTGGATAATGCAATAGAATTTGGTTTAAATCAAACCTATTCAAACGCACTCACTTTTATTCATTTTTTAATATATGGTATTTTATTAATTCCATAGGATGCATACCACAACTGATCTTCCAAGATAGAGAATTGGACCATGCAATAGGATTGGTTTTAAAATCAAAACACCTACTCAATCGGCCTTACTTTTACTTTTTTTTAATATATGGTATTTCAGTAATTCAATTCTCTTCGTAAAAAAGCAGCTCATTTAAACTGGTCAATATGAAAACTTGGAGATGCTTTCCAGAAAAACTTATTTTCCAACCTTTTAAAATAAGCACAAAAAAATGGAAACAGGTTCCTAGAAAAGCACATTGAAAATCTGAAAACTCAAATATTATGCATTATTCAAAATTTGCATACATTCCACAACCCCTCTCCAACTATATGGTCTCCAGTTGTAATGATGAACATAATCAGATTAACATTTATGATCAAGATCCTCCAGACATTTGGAGATGAGCTCTTAAGAAGTATTGGGCTTCATATCTTGAACCAAAAGTCAAATATTCTATTTAACGTTCTTAAGAAAGGTCCAAGCTTACTCTAATATCTAATGAGGAGTATTGACGTGCCAAGAAGGGTCATTGAGAAAATTAAAAGAACTTCATTGTACTCCGGATCTACATGATGCCGTGATATAAATATTAATAAGGCTCCCTTGAAAGAAATATATAATTTCAAATTATTACCCCCAACTCAATTGTGGAGGAGATGGGAACACACACACACACACACAAAAAAAAAAGGTAACCTAACTAAATGAAACAAAGAAAAATAACATGAAACATTTACTTCAAAACTAGATCACTTGCACTATTGGCCAACGAAAGGGGAATTGAAGTTCTTAGTTTAACAGAAAGAACCACAAACCTTGTTGCTATAAAATTCGGCCATCTGCCAACTTTCTTCCACGTGTGCAATAGGCATGCTCATACCTACAAAAGTAAAATATGAAAAGGATGCTGAGAAGCAGAAAACGGCTCTCAACAATTACATATAAATAGAGAAAATAGGAAAACATCTAACCACAATCTTTTCCCGTGTATGCAATCCACGCTAAAGCAGATAAACTATCAGCCGCAGCCTTCAAGTGATTGAAAAAATCAGATCGCTTCCCTTCCGCCATTGCTGTTGCCTTCGTGATTGCACCATCTAACGGTTTCAAAAATTCAACCAAACCTGCCATGTCTGGCTTCTGCATCATATTAATAGTCAGAGCACAGTGAGAATAATTAAGATGCAAAAACAAATTACTCAGGAAAGGCAAATATTGTATCATGCAAAACACAGGAAACGGGAATTTTTTTCTGGAATAACAGCCTACTCAGCTTTTTCCTAACATGAGAGTATTTCATTTAAACACAGTCAGGTTTCCATCCGATACATTGGTCAGCATTTCAGTACCTGAACTTCTGCAGCTAAAGTATCAAACCCTCTTGAACACAACCCTATGGCATCAATTATCCAATGAATCGGAAGCATTTCTACCCAATTTCAGCTATTAAAGTCAACTAATGTCACTTACACCAGAATAATTAAAATTCTTGCATTTATTACTCCATGTCATTAATCCTTGCAGAAGTGTAGCTTGACCATGCAAACACATGACCAAAAATGCTGGTCGTTATCATAAGGCATATATGAGCTAATTAAATACATCATGGAAGCAATCAGTGCTCTAGCGAATAAAAAAGTGATGACAGATAGGACGAGACCCTCATAATAAAGAAAAGGAGGCAATTTATTTTAACCCAATGAGAGCATAAATGTCCGCTATCACCCAAATGATATGAGGTGATCGTAAATATAAATTTGTGAACTTTACCCATCAAATATAGAAATACTACATCGACTTCCCACGGAGATTACCCGCAATCCCTATTGGTCAAGACTCAAGAATTTAACTCCAACTACCATACAAGCAGCAAAACTTCATCCAAAGATATTATCAAAAAAATTCAACTACATACGAAGTTCATTGATAATTATTTACATAGATCAACGTAAAAACACCATATCAAGTGAATATTAGTTCACCGGATCAAATGAATTTCACTCCAACTAACATACAATCAGCAAAACTTCACCAATGATATTATCAAAAACTTTCAACGGCATACGAAGTTCATTGATAATTATTATTTATATAGATCAACACAAAAAACATCATATCAATCCATATACAATCTCCAATCTTGACTATTAAAACTGTAATATATCCTATATTAACATTCACAATAAAATGAGAAAATTGAAAAATACAAAATCTTCCGAATCCTACTATTAACACAAATACATAATTTAGCTTAAAACAAAAAGTTATACAATAGATTCAAATGCAATAAACAAATTCGAGAATACAGTAATGTACTAACTTTAATCTGCTTGATTTTGATTAGAAGCTCCTTCTGCGCCGAAAACGCCTCTTCAATAACCTTAGTCACCTCCAGAACCTGACCTCCAATCTTCTCAGCAGCACTTAAAACCCTACCCACACACTGAGTAATAAGATCATCATAAGCAATGATCGAAGGATCCATCGCCACCGCCGCCACATCGCCTCCAAATTCCCGCGATGCTATTCCTCCGCCGTGTTGATTCGACAGAGCCTCGAGCCGCGCCACCGCGGATTCCAATCTCGTTATCAACTTCTCTTCCATTATTGCCCCGAACACACAATCACTGAAGAAGCTCAATCACGAGGATAAATTTGCAATTTTGTGTGTTTTTTTTTCCAGATAGATAGAACAGATCTGGTTGTGGTGGTTTTGTTGTTGATTGAGTAGTGTGTGTTGTGCGTGTTTTTTGGTGGCTTTTTATTAACTGTTAAAAGGGACGCCGAAAGTGGGGGGAAGAAAAGAGGAATTAGAATTTTGGGAAGGGAATAAATATTAATAAATGGTCTGCTGGTTGTTGACACGTGTCAGACAAAGAGCAAAAATCGGGGTCTTTGTTAGCGTTGTTAAACACCTGTTAAACAACCTTTTCAGATTCACTAATCTGAAGTTTTAGCTCTGAAGTAGTTGTCTCGGTCCGGTATTTGAACATTTTTTTAATTGGTGATACGATTTTATTTTTTTTGCTAATCTGATTAAGAGATACCTAATATAAGTTTGAAAATAGGCAAATTGGTGAAATCAGTACCTAAATATTTTACGTTTGGTGAGTTAGCTCCCTAAACATTATTTTTTTTTAAAAAAAAAATTTAGATACCTGAACAATTTGCGTATTAGTAGATTTGGTCATTCTGTCAAAAATAAATATTAGTCAATATATTTAAAAAAATTCACTCAAAACACATGGGTATTTTTGGTATTTCTTATACTACCTCAACCCAAATCCACCTCCCCCCTCCCTTAGAAACTATGTATTTTCTCTAATTTTGCTTGACAATTTAAAGGGAGGAGGAAGAAGAGGGAATGAGTGGGTTGGGGGCGGATGGGTTAAAAAATGGATTTGGTGTGAGTTAGTATAGGAAATACCAAAAATACCCGTTTGTTTTGAGTGAATTTTTTTAAATATGTTGAGTAACATTTGTTTTTTGACATAATGACCAAATTCACCAATACGCAAATTGTTCAGGCACCTAAAAATTAAAAAATCATGTTTAGGGACCTAACTTACCAAACGTAAAATGTTCAGGTACTTATTTCACCAATTTTCCTTGACAATACAATATAAAATTGCTTTTTGGTGGTTTAAAGTTTAAACTCGTAATCTTGGGTAAATCTTTGAGAATTAAAAGTAAAATCAGTTGAACTGAGCTGACTTGTCATTTGAATACTAGTATGCTTAGTATTTGCTGGCGCATTATGAATTATTGAAACAATTTGATTGGTTTGATGACTCGCTTTTAAATTGGTAAATAATTTAATATATAACTATTAAGAAGAGCTATTCATTTCAAATTGTGTCGACCATTTGATGAGAATAAACACTTGAAATTGTGTCGGAACGTACGGACCAAAATGGTCTTAGACTGCTTCTCTTACATATACATATGTAATGTATTATTCGTCATCGAAGGCATGGTAGCCCAGTGGGTAACATCCACTGCCTGTGACCGAGAGGTCCAGGTTCGATACCTCCCTCACACAAGGGGAATGATTTAATTGTCATTTCTTTGGGTTCCCTTGTGTGAGGTCTTATACACCCCTCATGGGGCACCCGCTCAACGGGACTTCTACGACACCCGCTTAACGGGACTTCTACTACTCCTCACGGGGCACCCGCTCAACGGGACTTCTACGACATCCGCTCAACGAGGTCATCTACTTCTCCCCTCACGGGGTCTCCTACTTCTCCCCACTCGGGGTCTTCTACTTCTCCTCCTCTGGTGAGGTCTTATAATAATAATTGTAATAAACTAGACCATACTTATAAATGGTCTAGTTTTAAAAAAAAAAAATAAAAAATAAAAGAAAAAAAAAATGTATTATTAGTCCTACAAATTGATTAGATTTAATGAGTAATTTGTGAAAAATATTCATTTTCTTGTGTTAGACCAATAGTATTCTAATCTTAAGAGTAGCACTGTCAAATGGGCCGGTCTGGTCCGGTCCAATCCGTCGTGGATTATCCTAAAACGGATCGGATCGGATTTGGACCAATTTTTGCGGACCAAGAAAATCCTAGTTCATACCCGTCCGTAAGAAATCCGCGGGTTAAACGGGCCGGTCCGCGGACCAAATTAATTTTAAAAATAAATTTTAAAAAAAGAAAATAAAGCTTAAAAATGACTTTTTTTGTTTTTATTTTTAAAAATTGAAAAAAAAGAATATAAAGCTTAAAAATTGAGTTTTGTTGTTTATTTTTGAAAATATTTGTAAAACAAATTGTAAAAATGAGAAGTAAAACTTTAAAAAATATTTTTTTTATATATATTAATTTAAATGCGGGTTGGTCTGGGTCTGATCAAGTTCGGTCCGCTTTGGTCCGTGGTCCAAACGGAGCGGGCTAAAATGGCCCGCATTTATACGGACCATGAATAGCTTGGTCCAAATCCGTCCAAAAAATGCGGACCACGGGCTAGTGGTCCATTTGACAGTGCTGCTTAAGAGGCTAAAACTTTTTCGTGTTAGACTAAGCTCATTGGCAGGTTGCTTCTCTCTCTTTGGCAGTAGTTCTAACTTCTAATTATGATGCCAAATTAGAAAGGCCCAACTCTTTAAGGACAAAGTTCAACCCTTTATGATTGTAATGGCTTCGGCTATTTGTGATTAATGGAAACAATATTTATTCAGCAAAAAAAAAAAAAAGTTCAACCCTTTATATGTGGCCTGGAATTTGCTTCAGGGGTCAAGTCGCACTATTATCATTTGGATTTTGAAATTAGGCCCAAATATGGTCAAAGTACTTGCGGTACATACGAGATTAATTTTCTTTTGAAAAGTATTGCTTGGAGAATGAAAAAGGAAAATTAATCTGTAACAAAATAAAATAGAATTGGTTTTAAGATGCAGGTTGATACAATTATTCTTTACTTTCTTAACTAATAGAATTGGTTTATAAAATTATGGTGAAAATAGTTTGTTTTCGTGTATGTCCATTATTGTATCTAACCAATTATAATTCACTAAATAGACATTTCTTTCTATTATATATACGCATGTCGAATTATGAGTGATTATATAAAGAGATATGAACACACATGAACAGACGAATTTTTCACCATAAAATTAGAAGTTCAACATTATACGGTTTACAGAGATTTGATCAAAACCTCCATGTAACGTACAATTTATGGAAGTAGGTTACCCCACTACATAAGTGCCTGAGTAGTGGGTAATACTTAGGTGAACCGAATATTATTATGGGATCTTTATGTTCGAGTAAAATCTTTATATGTCATACATATTGAGTTACTAACTTTATAAATTAAATAGGTCATTTTCCCTTTGTTTTTTTATTCCAGAAGACGAAAGAACAAGTCTTTTAAGAGCTGAAATAAGTAGACAAGTACAAGTACCACATGGGTAGAATCATTAGTCCGTAGTACAGCCTTTAAGGAATGTTGCTTGGTCCTGTGAATTGAAATGAGTGTTCAACTTATTCAATGCATTAATTAAAACTCGCACCAAACACAACGGAACTATAAAGAAGGCAGATTGTGAGAGCGTTCATGCATTAAAGCAGCCTAAAAACATGTTGAGACTTGAGATATACACATACACGCCGCGCTCATGGTTACAGACTTTCTAATTAATGAAGGGGCAAAAAAGTAAATATTTCATATTTACGATCGCTCATCCAACTGTGGCTATATGTTACACATACCAATAACATAAGTCACCCAGAGGCTACTGGTAAAATGATAAGCAGACAATGCTAATTGCCTCTGTGGATGATGGCAGTAGAATTTACGCTAAAAAAACCAGTACACCTTTGTTCTTTTGAGGGGCAAAACTAGTATACCTTGTTTGTTATGTATATCACACCAATAAAAATCATCTCCTCCTAGATCTTTCTTCGTCTTCGTGAACCAAGTCCTTGGGTGGTAATCGAACCCTTGGGATACTAGCTGCTTGTGGAGGAAGAGAAGCTGTTTCATGTGATGAGCGCGGTTCCTGGAAAAATGAAACAACAAAGTAAGCTAGTGCTGAAAGAATTCAACTAACTCTGAGAAATTTTAACTATTGATTCGGACGGAAGGGCAAAAGTCATCATTGTAATAGATTGACAGTCATCGCTAACCATTTTTTAGTTGGAGAGCAAAAGCTGGATTTCAAAAAAATTACAGGGTACCGACGTCCCCATAATGTAAAAAGCTTATATTGCTCTTGTAAGGCGTGGAAAAGGCTACTAAAAACCATATAATACTAGACAAGGCTGAAAAGGAGGCATGTTGGTTTTAATGGACAAAAGTTATAATTAAATTTTCCCATCCATGCAGTTCAACAACAAATTACACATCGAGGAGGAATCCTACTTAATGAAAACAAGCAAAAAACCACATGATGATGTAATAAGATGGTACTACATTAATTAGTTTACAAATTTGACTTTTCAGAATAAGGGGATAAAAGCAATGTAAGCTGTACAAATGAGAATAAAGGAAGGACAGCTTACAGAGCGGTAAGGAAATTCTTCTGATTCGAGCATGTGTACAATTTGCCCCATCTTTGGTCGCTTGTTTGCATCCATATCTATACATCGAAGGCAAACCAATAATACGCGCTTTAGAGCTCTTGGAGAAGGATGAATTTCGATCAAAGGGTCCAGCAGCTCTTCCCCACGACGATTTGCAACCATTCCTTTAAACCAATCAACCAAGTTCATCTGAAATTTGACCGAAGCAAAAAGAATATTAGGCTAGTCAGTTTTAGGAATTGTGCACAAGGTAAATGCATTTGCATTTGCATTTCCTTTCTAAATCCCTGAACCAGTGCTAGTTATGTGATTAAGGTTGGTTTAAGCAGGACGAGAAAAATGTTTCACCTCTGCAGGAGGTCTGGAATAATCAACCGGACTCCTTCCTGTAATTAACTCCATAAGAAGAACTCCAAAACTGTACACATCACTTCCCTCATTAAGCATACCAGTACTTGCATAGTCGGGGGAAACATATCTGCAGCAATAAGCGTACAAGAGCAATTAAAAGTACCACTAAAATTAAATAATTTTTTTAGAAGCTCAAGATCTATAGCTGCTAATGGAAAATGATTAAAAGAGATGGAAAGAACGAACCCAAATGTTCCCATCACTCTTGTAGTCACATAGCTCTTCTCGGATCCTAATAACTTGGCAAGTCCAAAATCTGAAACTCTTGGGTTCCACTTTCTATCCACAAGAATGTTGCTAGATTTTACATCACGGTGCACCACTTTGGGTTCTAGACCTTCGTGTAAATAGGCAAGCCTGTATTGTAAGGCATAAAAGTTGTTACACGTTAAAATATGGAACAGAACAGATATGCTGGAGAAGAAGGAATACTAGGTAAAATATGACCTCAAAACTCCAAGAAGAATTCATGACATTCAAATATATTTTTCCTCAGGCAAAAGAGAAATTTGAGGAAATACAAAATAGATATTAATGCATGAAGATTTAAGAAAACTTGAACATTCTTTGCACTGACAAATTAAGCCTCACCCTCTTGCAGTACCGATTGCAATCTTAATCCTAATCTCCCATGTGAGTGGGCTAACAGGTCCAACATCACCATGCAACCACTGTTCCAAATTGCCATTATCGACATACTCGTACACAAGCAGCCTGAATGAGCACCAGAAATGAATGAGCTATTAAGTATTATCATATAAGATGCAAAATTTATCTTTTCAAATAGTCTAAGAGAAGTAAATGAACTAATTACAGGGATACCTTTGAGCACCTTCTGCACAATACCCAAGCAGACCAACAAGGTTCTTGTGTCTCACTTTTCCAATGGCCTCAACTTCCACCTTAAATTCCTTTTCTGCCTGACCCCTATAGACCAAAAATATTGTAGCCATAAAAGATCATTTGAAATTCAGTAATCACCGAAGATAAGAGCTTTAATTATTGTATGTATATGCATCAAACATTCCTTGTGGAACACCTAGAAATGCAGGTAACATAAGTCCTTTAGAAATCCCCAAGGTACAGATAAGTATCGTAGTTACGGATATAAAGGATAGAAGTTAGATAGTAATGCTTTTTGTTAATGTGAATGTAAACAAAACTTAGATAGGTAAAACCCATGAATGCAAGGGAAAATAATGAAAAAGATAATAAGCCAAAAAGACACTTCAAGATAACATCAGTAATATGTCTAGCAATCACAGCCAATTAGCTCGGTTGTTTAGAGTGCAGGCTAATAACATTCTAACCAAACAAAACGAAGAAAGTAATTTGTCTAGGAAGTTTTTTGAATGAAGTAATGTGCTACCCTTAAAAAGCATCTCCTTTTTTGGATAAACATCTTAGTAGTCTTCTTAACTTCTTAACCTCCATAATTAGTAGGAAAGAACTTGACGTCATAACCGAAAGTAAATGTAAGGGCCGAGGCTGAGCAAATAATGCCACCCACTTTCTACCCATTTTCTGAAATGAAAGCAATGAATTATCTCAACTAATATAGCTCATCTTTCAGAAATAGCAATAGAGAAAAAATACATTATAATACTACAAAAAAAAAGAAATCTCCTTTTGCAATCAACACCGAGATGCTCGCCATATATGATGATTATGCATGTTAATCAAATCAAATAATAGAGGGGAAAAAAGTAAAAGTATTCCAATTAAAAAAAAGAGAAGAAAATGCAATTGAATTAAAGTAAAAACACTTAGCAAAAAAAAAAAGAATTAAAGGTAAAGAGGTGTTACTTTTCTTAACTTTTTTATTTTTTGTGTTTTTTAGGAAGGGAAAAAAGAATTGAAAAGGATAGAAAAGAACAAAAAGAGAAAGCGCAACCATTTAACTTTAATTTTCTTTAATGCAATTAATCAAAGGAGACGTTCAAACAACACTCACCGGCAAGATTACGAAAATGATCAGATCTAGTAAGGTTTCTTCAAAACAAATAAACAAATAATTATCAGGCTAATTCTACAACCAGGCATGGATGAATCAATAAAAAAAATGTTCCTAAAATTCATTAGATCAGTTCTGATATACACCTTTTATAATTTAGAATTAATCACATCATCAAATGATGAAGGAAACAATAATGATGATGTGTTTGATTATGATCCACATCGACATAGTCCATATTAAAATTTTCCAATTCCTTAACAAAACTGGAATGATAACTTTGAAACCTGCATCATGTTTATGTATACAGTACTTCTAACTCAAAATAACAAACATTCATGTTAATAATAATAATAATAATAATAATAATAAAAATAATAATAATAAACAATTGAAAAAAGATTGTATATATCAAAATAATCTTGTTAAAATAGAATGGAAATGAAGACTAACTTGTTGTTCAGAAGATTCTTCACAGCTACTACAGAACCGTCCAGCAAAACACCTCTGTAAACGACGCCGTAACCTCCTTCGCCGATCACATTCCCATTTGAAAATCCATTGGTAGCAATTTCAAGCTCCTTCAAACTATACCACCTTCCCCAACCAATATTCATCCCGTCGGACGACGTCGTAGCCGACAACGCCGACGAGGACTCACTTCGACTCGTACTCGACTCATTACTCTCTGAACTTCCTTTTTTACCCTCACACTCAATATCATTCACGTCTTTACTCAAAATAGGTTTACATTCTTTCTCGGAAAGGACAAAATCGTCAATTTTCGAAATCTCGGAACGATCGATCTCCTTGCGAACCAAAGGAAATAATCCGGAACTCTGTCTCAAGGTAATGCGACGCCGCTTTGAGTTCCGAAGTGAACGGAGAAACAGAAATATGAGAATTAAAATGGTAACGGAAATTGCGACCGTCGCTATAATCACAATATATAGTTTAAGTCCTAAAATTGGAGTTCTGGAGGTGAAAAAATTGGACGGAGAGTTAACGGAGCTGTTATGATTGTTGCCGGAATTTCCCATTTGGAGGGGAGGTGGTGATGAGCTTGGGAAAGAGTGAAGTAAGCGGTTTCAACGGATGTTTACGAAAGAGGAGTTAAAAGCGAAGATGTATAAGAAATAAACTGGGAGGTCCCGCGGCATCCTTTAGTGGACCCACTACCGGAACGGTACCAGGTCGCGTTCCCTTACACTCCCTCCATTTCAAAATATAATACTTGAGATAATTTCAAAAAATTAATAAACTTGTCATTTTTCATATAAAGTTTTAAGATTACTTTTCTCTCACTTCTATAATATAAAAAAATAAAAAAATAAAATAAAAATGACAGAAATGGTAAATAAAAGAAATATCAAATGTATAATTGGAATAAATTGTTGATAACTAATAAAAGAGTTTTAAACGATAATTAATTTGAATACTTATAAATCTTATATACGATAATTAAATAGGAATGATAAAAAAATACATTGTTATTCATAAAAATAATAAAAAATACATTGGAATGATAAGAAAATTCTGTTCCAAAAAACGGGGTGACCTTATTGGTAGAAGTGAGGGCAGGACTCATTTTCAGCGTTCAACACTAATTTGTTCAGTGCGTGAGTAATTGTTACTCCCTCCATTCCTTATTAATTGTCGTTTAGGAGAAATCTAGGAGTTCAAATTAATTGTCGTTTAAAGTTCTTTTGTTAGGTGTCAACAATTCATTTCAATTATACCCTCAATATTTTCCTTTCTTTATAATATAGAAGTGAGAGAGAAAGAGAGGGAGGATGGGGTAGTATTGGAAGTTTAGGTGGAATGGACAACTTCCTTAATTTTCTCAAATTTTTTAAAGAGTCTTATATTTAGGAATGGAGGGAGTACAAATTTACAGTTGAGATTTTTTAAGCGAACACTTGTTTAATTTTTTTGGAATATCTGTTAGAAAAAAAAATGATACACAAGTTCGTAACCGGTGTTTTATAATAGGTATTTCAAAAAATTTAAACAGGTGTTAGCAAAAAAAATTAACTGTTAATTTTTTCATCTAACGATCGCGATTGTTCCGTGCATGAGGAATTTAAGGCGTAATTTGAGAGATAAATTTTGAATCCAGTGCAAAACACTAAAATTTCATACGTACGAAATACGTTTGATCGTCGAATTTCTAATATATATTTTTTCCAATAAACACTTAGTGTACTAAAATATGTGTTATATTACTTAGTACAAATGTTCATCAGAAAGAATACAGAGATATAACGCATGTTTAACTGTATTATAGTATATGCATAATTAGATCTGAATTGTAAGAGATAAGATATTACAAATGGGAATTCACCAAATATATATATATATGGGGTCTGTGTTTTCACGGTTATTACTGCAAAGCCACTGGCCGTTGCTGTGAGCCTGTGGCCGTTTGGTTGAAGGTAAATAATAAAGGAAAATGGATAGAGGTGAAAGAAAACGTAAAAAATGGAACAAATACTGTTGGTGTCAGCGACGGTGAGCTAATTATAGTACTAGACTTGTATTGGATGCGTCGGTGAGCTGTCTTTTTCACTGGCCTTTGTTGTATACTCTTTGCTGATTTTCAAAGAAGACGCATTACTTTCTGCCTCCTTGAGCTTTTTTTTCGTTTTTTATTTAAAAAACAATAATAATCAACCTCCTTTTTTAAGAGCCCCACCTCCAAAAGCCAAGTAAATAAGTTAAGGGAAATAGTAGAATATGCCTTATTAAGTCCTCATCATAATAAGGGGTCACATAATTATAAAATCGTCTTTATATATTGAATTCACAATTATCTCACATGAATTGAGCGGAATTTACAATTACATATAGGTCCGCTTAATTAATGTGAAAAGACTGTAAATCCGTCTCAAAATGACGGTTCTAAAATTAAATTTTCCCATAATAAGTTGTTCACTAACCAATAGTTTAGAAAGAAGGGAGAAGAAATCATCCGTCTAAAATCAAGCAATGCATTTCACATATTCAACTTTGTGCACTGCACCAATGGGGCTTCTTTTTCTAGAATGGTCTGTAACGAATTGGTGGAAGATTTGCCTTCTGTTTCTGATTTTGGTTAATACAGTAAAATCTCTATACAATAATACTCTTGGACTTGGATAAAAATATTATTATAGGGAGGTTATTCTTAAATAGAGGCTTATATACAAAAATTATATTTTTTAAAAAGTAACTAATATAAATTATACGACACTTACAAATGTGTTCCTTATATTTTAAAAACATGTGTTCCTACACTATATTAGTTAAATATCAATTACACGATACTACACAATATTTAGGCAACTACTAGATGGTTTATAGATGTGAAGCCACTTACAATTGAAAACTGCTTCAAGCACTGCAAAATTCGAACAGATAGTGCCGATGACGAGTTACTACGAACGCGCGAGTTTAAGGATGCGATATTAACCCAAAAAATTAAGTCATTATCACGAGCATAATTTTAGACAAATATTTCATATCATCTTAAGTTTAATGTAAAATTGTTAAATAATTATGGATGTTTTATATAGATATATAAATATATTTAAAATTTAATGCTATTTTATTACTATATGGAGGTAAATTTCTTAAGGAGGGTCCTAAAAAAACATGGAATATTACAATGTAGAGTTTATTCTTATTTATAACTGGTCCCGAGTTGGGACCATCATTTTTTATTACTATAAGGAGTTTATACTTATATAGAGTATTCTTATATAGAGGTTTGACTGTAGAAGTTTTTTATGTGTTATTACCACACAAAAAAAGAAGGGCTAAAGGCTTTTGAGTCTACAATATGCATTCATTTATCCATGGGCCCGAAATTTGTATTGTTATCAAGAATTCGTAGTAGGTGTTTACTAAAGGCTTTTGAGTCTACAATATGCATTCATTTATCCATGGGCCCGAAATTTGTATTGTTATCAAGAATTCGTAGTAGGTGTTTACTAAATAAATCTGTTTTTGTAAAATAGACTCATAAATTAAGGTAAGGCTCCGAGATGGACACATGTTAGGAGAAATCTAGATGCCGAGGAGGACATATCGATGTATCTAATTGAAAACAACTCATACTGATAGTACAATTAAATTCAATTAGAAGTAGAACATTTTCAAAACATGTTGATGTATCTTTGTAACAAATATTTTACTTTCTATCCAAACAATTACAATTTACGAGTACATTTATTGTGATTCTTAATACAATAGTCACAACGAGAATAATCATCCATAGAATCCCACAGACCTCTTATGGATTCCAATCTGCAAAAAATGCCTTTGATCATCATAACATTGCAAGGTAGCTGAATCTCTCTAGTATTCTTCTTTTATTATACAAGAGGCGTTACATTATTACTCCAAGTTTCAAATGTTATATTTCTTGAATATAGCGATAATGTATAAAAGTAGAGAACCTATTAGATCAATTCCTTTTGGAATCCGTTTCTTTAGATGTTGGATTACTGTTGGCTCTTCAATTCCAGTTTGTGATGACTTTTGAAACAAACAAATTAGGCACCATATATTTACTTTTCTATTGAGAAAATTGCTACTTAAACTTTTGAAAAAAAATAAATTTTTATTCTGTTATTAAAATATTTCACTCGATTAATCTAGTAAATCAAAACAAATGTGATATAAATTACTTTATTAATGACTCTAATTGTTTGATTTTGTTTTGGAAAATAAAAAGTGAAAATTGATGGAAAAAATGAAGAATGTTCTCAAATATCTGATAAGCAAACAATCCAAAAACAAATCCAACATTAAAACTCCATTTACAATCTCAACCTAAACTTAAAAAATAATAACCCATAAAGAGATAACACATTTCTTCAAGCAGACCCAATCGGCTGGTCCTCTTGAAAGCTTCTATAAGATTCACGCGCCATCCACGCAAATATTCCAGCAGTGAGAAACATAAAAGCGGAGCCAACCCGGCGTAGAGTTTTTCGTCCTCGTATTTTTTGTTTATAGCGAGTGTCAATGTTGCAATTGCTAACAACAAAATAGCAAAGGACAACGAGGACAAATATATACAAATATATCGGAAATTCAGAACCCTAGTGTTTCAAAGAATGATTTTCCACGTCTTCCAGTGACCCGTTATATATAGGTAGAGATATTGCCTTTTCCTTCTTCAATTCCATTTAGGATTCTTCTAATTTGGAATTACAGTAATTTTTAAATTCTATTCCTTCTTCCATTTAATTTTTAACAAGTAACAAATTTATATATCTTTCATAGTCTATTCCAAGTTGAAATTGATATCCAATTCTTTTTTTTTTTTTGTGACATTTTAGCACATTCTAAAATATAAAATTTTTTATATCCAAAATATTCTTTAACTTGCATCAAATAATAGAAAATTAGTGGATTAATATTTAGTACAATCACTGGGACACTCTTCCCGTCTCTTTTCGTGTTCTACTCTTCCGCTTTATCTGTTTCACCCCATTCCCCTGTTTCCATCTTGCTAGAGATAAAAACTTTTCCCTCAGTATGGAAGTTTCAACCCCTCTAATGTGGGGTGGTTTTTGTGGTGGGTTAAGATAAGACCTCCACCAATCGAACCACTGAGTCACGTTGATTTATATCCTCCACAATACCTGTCGGATCGGGTGGTGAGGCCCTGGGGCGTGGATATCACTTTGTGTGTACAAGAGATACAAAAGTTTCTTTGGAAAGTGGAAATTTTGAAGGAATAAAGTCAAACAGTGCCTTTTCTTTCAGGATGTGTTGACTGAAGAGTAACCTGTCAGCAACAATGAAACACGCTGTTTCTTTAAATATTTGGTTAATATGTCGTATACGTCTCGAACAATATTAAGACCATATACTAATTATTAAAGTTAAATCCTTCATAATTTTTAAAAATAATATTAATTATAAAAAATATTAAATATGTATCTACATTCGAAATTAACCCGTAACTCGTACTCAAATTCATATAACAAAAATACTAAGCGATTTAAAATAAATGTGAGACATCTCAAAATAAAAGGTTCGATTCCGTATGTCACTTTAGACATGGGGATAGCCGGACCTGGATATAGTAACTGATGTAATTTCTTTTCAAATTATTTCTTTGCTCAAGAAATATCTCAATTTTCCACAAACAAATATACTCAAAATGCTTTGACAATGTGAAATGGGCAAAATGCCTTATATTGTGAAATAGGTAGAGTACAAAAGAATAATTCAAACACTGTTGGAATTATTAAATCAGGTTTATTATTATTTAGAATAATATTTAATTTTGATAATTATTACTTTTATTGTATTATGATTGTTTTGGTAGTTTTCTAATCGGTTTATATTTTTTAGATATCTTAAATATTCTACATGTCACAAGTTGTTGGATCTGCCTCTTCTTCATCTGAATAATTTTTTGATTTGGCTAATGTTGCGCGCGTTTTCTGCGTTTGTTATTCTGAAAGCGTTTTTGTCCTAAAGTCACGGGAGATTGGATTAATATGTGAAACTATATGTTTTATCATTACAATCATGATAATTGTGAGTTAATATAGCGGAAAAAAATATAATTCCTCTCGTTCATCTTTTTTCTCCTCTGTTTTTTTTTGTTTCCTAATTCCTTCAATGGGTAATTCCATTATCGATAGTTTTAAACTACCAATTTCCTTCACCGAATTGCTTGCTAGCCAATTTATTCATGTTTCTGATTCCATTGAATTTTTGTTTGTAAATCAAAGTGGTTTTGATTCAATTCCAAACTCTAATGATTATGTTAATGTTAGCGCAGTATAATAACTATTGTGATTGTAACTATATTACATTGTTTTTACATTTAATATGTTTTTTAATTTTGTGTTCGTCCTTTAAATTGTAGGTAGAACATAGTGATGATGGACAACATAACGTCTCAGATGGGATTGATTTACCAGATCATACTGTTTGTGGTAAAAAAAAATTGTAGACAACTGTTATTCTTGTTATGTTTTATTTAAATAGGTGTATTATATTAATTATATAGTTATTAGTTGTTGAACTGTATATTCTGCTTATTATGGACTCTCATTTATCGTTTACTGGTATTATGTACGTGTTACATAACTATTATGTTCTTTTATAATAGCTATTTATTAGAGTTTTAGTAGATTACATATGATGTTTCATGTTTTGAACAGATTTTCCTGTGTGTCATCAAAAAATTACCATTATGGGGATGAATTTTTTTATAAGAAGTTGGATTTCTCTACTGTAAGATACCCCGTCCAAATAGACTCAGAGGGCGAAGTCCAATATTATTCGAAAACGTTTCATAATTGATTGTTTCTTGTCTAATGTAATAAAAATTTTAATAGTGACATTCTTTTCAGTTTATAGTTTTAATAAGTATTTTTATATTATAATTGTAACAATTGTGTACATATATTATATTTTTTGTGTATATATGTTATAGCTATTATGTACATGATTTACGATTATTCCCTTATATTTTTATATTATAGTTGTAACAATTGTGTACATACATTATTTCTCCTTCTCATTCAATTAATTCTTGTAAGGGGCATCAATGGGGTGAAAGTGGTGGTGGAGGAGGCGGAGGTAGAAATGGGAGTGAGATGAGGAATGAGGTGTTTATTTGTTTAATGACTATTTTACTTTTAAAATTGACGAATTTCATCTAATTTTAACGGAAAAGACTCTACATGCTGCTCATAATTAGTTTGAGTACTCTTTTATGTCGAAAAAAACAAAGTAGAACTATCGAAGCTAAAGTGAAATAATTGGGGGAAGGGGTTGGGACCATTTTTTATTTTTTTTTTACACCGTAATTTGCTAAGACATTTCCTTGGACAACGCCATAAATATTGGTCTATTATCGTCATGGGATCAGGGTCCCATCGGACAATGCGGTCTGCATTTGGGCCACATCACTGCATTTCCTTCTCTCTCCTCATTCTGCAGGGATGTGGCCAAATCTAGACCACATGATCCACATGGACCCGGTCCATATCAAATATCTCCATAAATATTCTCTTCTTTTCTGATTTGTGAGCGCATGAACATCGCATGGGATCTCAAAATATCTATCTGTCTATTTACAATTACACCCATCTAAAATTCACGAATTTACGTTATTGTCTTTATTACTAGAATATTCCATTTCCATTGGCTCAATTCCTGGTTATGGACTCGAGACTAGGTGATCGAGGGCTAACAAATCCAACAATGGTCACTTGTCCAATATATAGGCCTATGGATAGATTGTTGAGAAATAGAAAGTAATGTGCAAATTTGTTTCTTATATTTCCTCAAAAAAAAAAAAAAAAAAAATTGTTTCTTATAAAAGTTTTGCTGATCTCTCTTCAAATATGTATTTTAAAATTGATTTTAAATAGACTGGGTGATAAATAACAAAACTTGAGCTTTTGTCTCTATTGGTTCAATTTTAGATTAGTGTTTTACCTCTTTAGCTTATGATGGAGTTGGCTATAACGAGAATATAGTCTCGAGCGGAGAAATTGCCTGAATAGGTGAAAGGACTTATGGGTTGAATAGTCACAAGCAGTGACAACCTCGTTTGACAAAAGCCTCTATGTCGGTGTCGGATTTTTCAAGAAGACAGAATCAGGCATCAAATTGAAAACTACTAGATCTTGAAAATATCTATGATAATTGATCCTACCAGGAAATATAAAGTACATCTTGAATCAGTCTAAGAATCTTAATCTTATAAGAACACTGTTAAATTAACCGATTTGATTCACTCTTTATTCTTTTGCCTGGATAATCAAATTTCAGATTCAAAGTCTATCAGCTAAACGCTTTCACATAGATATCCTCATTAAGCATTTCATCCTAAAATCACATTAATCTAAAGAGTCTTCATTCAGATGAAGATATATTTGATTGTATAATCTCTGATTAAGTGATACTGAAGTTACAAAATACATATTTATCTTAATGAAGGTGAATTCAGAGAATGCATGTCAATATTCGTCATGATAGTTGATAATGTGTTCTAACATTCTATTCAATTTTTTTAGATCGAATCCGCCTTCCCGCCATGTGAGAAAAAAAAAGTGTGCATCTAAACCAACACTAAAGCACTCCTCGCAAAATGGACCATAAGAAACAGAGAAGTCATTTTAGGGCCAAGCCCTGAAATACATACATATGACTAAAATCACATCAGTAAGCTTATTGGACCTACATTGATGTTGGACTTTTGTGGGCTAAGATTTAAGTGGTTTAACATGAACTAGTTATGGCTTATCCACAAAATCCCATTAATCGTGATTGGGCTCGTCAGTTGCAAAAGATACAACATCAAGCAAGTTATTGTATTGTACCAAATACTTTGATCTTTCTATTTAGGCCAATTGGTGTATATAGTCCTGAAACAATTTACGCTTGGCAGACTTGGTCCCTAATGATTGTTTGCAGTTTTTTACATCCTTAAGCAATTTACGGGCATGTGATTTGGTCCTTCCGTCATTTTTTTGAATTTTTCACTGTTAGTCAAATTTTTACAGTCAAATTCCCGGGGGCAAAATTGGAAGTTTTTATTTTTGCCAATTGGTCTATATAGTCCTGAAACAATTTAAGATTGGCAGACTTGGTCCTTGATGATTGTTTGCAACTTTTTACATCCTTAAGCAATTTACGGGCTTGTGATTTGGTCCTTCCGTCATTTTTTCCAAGTATTTAAGCCTACCCATCTCTAAATGCCCCCAATTGTTCATCCAAAAGCTTCCATTCTTCTTCAAAGCACTTTGGCAACTAGCAATTTTGAATTCTGTTATGGCATCATCTTCTCAGGAGACAAATTCCCATTTCTTTGTCAGGAAGTTAAAATGGAAATGTTAATCAATAAAAATTTCATTTTTTCACAAAAATCTTAACACCACATTTCCATTTGATTAAATTTGATGAATTTTTTTATGAAACCCATTTCCGTTTTAAATTTAACTTCAATTTTCTCCTCAAAGCCTATGTAAAGCTCAAAGCTTTTCCCCAAGCCCAAAAGACCCATGCCCAACTTTTCAAATCCGAAATGGAAGATAAATCAAGGTTAATTTTAAAGACTTCATAGGGTTTTCTTACCATATGCTACCCAAGTTTTGAAAGAAATAACGAATCAATGGAAGACTTTAAGTCTCATGTTGTTACTCTCTGATTACTATTGCCCTTTAACAACGATCTACTTCTGCATCAGAATGAAGGGAACCGCCGGAGAAGAAGGAAGGGTAAGGGGAATGGGTTTTATTACTTTTATAATTATAATTAAAGCATGTAGTTTTTTTAGTTTTATAATTAGGTATATATATTTATTTATCTTTACAATTGGGTTCATTAGCTAAAAATTTGACTAACAGTGAAAAATTCAAAAAAATGACGAAAAGGACCAAACCACATGCCCATAAATTGCTTAATGATATAAAAAGCTACAAACAATCATCAGGGACCAAATCTGCCAAGCGTGAATTGTTTCAGGAATATACACACCAATTGGCCTAAAAAAACATGTGAAGTTCCTATTTTACCACTGTTCACTTGACCAACGTTTATTAACGGACGTTAATTTTTTCAAAAAATTGACGGAAGGACCAAAACACAGGCCCGTAAATTTCTTAAGAATGTAAAAAGCTGCAAACAATTATCAGGGACCAAGTCTGCTAAACATAAATTGTTTCAGGACCATATACACCAATTGGCCTTCTATGTATTACGCAAAACTTCGAAAGAAATTAAAAAAAAATATAGCACCATCACTAAAGCGCCTTTCGCCCCTGGCCCAGAAGTCCGTAAATAGACTTAAAAGTTCCGTCACAGTTCATATTCTCCATCATTGCTCGCTGGCCAAGCTACTCCGTCTTACTGGAGGACAAGAACCAGCTCTGCGAGCTCTCTTTTAGGTTGAGGTAAATAGTTTATTAGATGCTAAATAGTAATTTCCATTACCAATTTTGTATGCTTCCGGTTAGGTTTTTATCTATAATTGTATGCGTTTCTTGATTTTTACGTTAATTGTGTAAGGTCAGTATTTCTGCATTTCTTGATGGTTGTCTTCCGGTTAGGTTTTTATCTATAATTGTATGCGTTTCTTGATTTTTACGTTAATTGTGTAATGTCAGTATTTTTGCATTGCTTGATGGTTGTCTTCCGGTTAGGTTTTTATGTGACACCCTTGTTAGAGGAATAACCGGGTCATACACATAAGCGCAGCGGAAATAACTTTGACCCGCCTCTATTAGGATCTTTCACGAGTAAGTACCTACGACTATGGGATAGTGTTTTACCTTATATGGATGCTAGAATGGCTGAAACGCTTTCAGCGGTTTGTTGTAACGAACGGAACACCACGCTTGCAGAGCTCCGTCTCTTCCGTATCCACTCGATCTTCCGGGAGATGGTCTTCTACCGCTTGGTGCTAGCCAACGCCTTGTAGAAGCTTTGAAGACACTCTTCAATGGATGGAGTATGAACGACCTTTTCAAGAACAAGAAACAAGCTTTCTAACTTATTTTCTATTAGCAAAAATGCAAGAAAAAAAGTCCGTAAATTTGTCTTGTCTTTTTCACTCTAAAACTCATTTTTTCTCTCCTTTCTCTTAGCTTCAAAAGGCTGGAGAAAACTGATTAGAATGATAGGAAAAATCTGAATTTTTCCTCTAGTCTATCAAGAGAGAGTGGGGTGAGATAATGGGGGAAGTGGGAGATCATGGAGAGAATTACTCATCCACTCTCTCCACCACTTCAACCACCATCAAGAGGGCTGAATTTATGTCTAACATTCCAGCCATAAGGTCGGGTCCAAACGGGTCGGTCGGCCCAATCATATTGGTCGGCCCAACCCGATTAAGGGCCCAATCCAATCCCCGGCCCGCCCAATCGAATTGGCGCACCTTAGATTAAATGTACTCCAACAAGCCCAATCCAGCTTGATATATGAGTGCGACCCAAGAGGTATCCATGATGTTGGCCGTGACATCATATGTCACAGTAATGAGAGGTATCTAGCAACGCATCATTACCCCCCAATTCATAAATATCCGGTGATTTATCATAATCACAACATTTGACATTTGTAGTTAAATCCTTTTGTCCTTGATATCTAGATTGAACACAAGTCATGGAAAAGTCACACTTGTATTGTCCAATCTTTTAGTTTCTTGATTCGCGAGTAGACTAATCAAATGACATCAATATCATATATTGATTCACTTGTTCATGGCCATGAATTAGTCGACTCCATCGAGGGGCCCAAGATATCGCTCCCCGCTATATAGGAGGGACAAATCCTTTCGCATCCCACTCATCCCGAACAAGATTCGTGATATACCCAATAAATGCCTTTATTGCTCACCCGAGCTACTGGATAGCGTTTAACATTATCAAAGCATAACACTAGCCATGCAAGAACTCTTTGTGAGACCTCAAGTCGAAAGGATCTCATATACAACCCAGCCAAAATTTTGAGAAACACCGTTGACTATTATATAACAACCCATGGTGTGTTTCTCATGTCGGGTCTGCTCCAAAGTATAATGATTCTCTAATCATATATACCTATGTGACGATCCGATATCTTATATCAATCATCGCACATACTAGTCTTGCGATTATTATTGTCCTCGAAGATTCCAAAATAATGTTCGACTAGGGGACGTTTCGAATAGTATCTCATAACAATTATAAATACTATTCTAATGACATATTATTTATTTATGTTGTTAAGAACGCAGAAACATAATGAATAATACTGGAATTAATTGCCTTTTATTCATCAAAAGAAAAATTACATTAAATACAAAATTACATTAAATACACTGTATAATAATCTCCCACTTGCACTAAAGACCCAAATTACAATAAATGGTCTTTAGTGGCATACTAATGACTCGTCTCTAAAGATCGGTCCTCCGGATATCTGGATACCCATGGAGCTAGTGTGACGATCATGCCGCTGCTGCGACAGGTGGCTTCGTCAGTGGATCGGCGACATTGTCTCGCCGAATCTACTCTACATATATGCACATCACCTCTCTCTATAATCTCGCGGATTAGGTGAAATCGCCGTAGTACATGTTTGGACCTCTCGGTGAGATCTAGGTTCCCTAGATTGTGAAATAGCCCCATTGTTGTCACAATAGAGGTCTATCGGGTTCGCAATACTAGGAACCACATCGAGGCTCGGAAATAAATTTCTCGATCCAAATCGCCTCCTTAGCCGCTTCACAAGCTGCTATGTACTCGGCCTCTGTCGTAGAATCTGCTATGGTTGATTGCTTTGAACTCGCGCTCACCACAAGACTCTCCATTCAAGTTAAACACATATCCCGATTGCGATCGGAAATCATCTCTCGCTCGGTTTGGAAACTAGCATCGGTGTAACTCGCTATAACGAGCTCATCCGCCTCTCCATAAATCAAGAATGTATCCTTAGTCCTTCGTAAGTACTTGAGGATATTCTTGACCGAGATCCAGTGACGTTCACCGTAATTAGATCGGGTATCTCGCTCGTAATGCTTAAGGCAAACGAGACATCCAGGGCGAGTACATATCATGGCGTACATGATTGATCCTATGGCGTAAGCATAAGGAATCTCTTTCATGCGTTCTAATTCGGCAGAGCGTTTTAGAACACTGCTCCTTCGACTGCACAGTACTCATGTGCCATAGGACAAAGTCCTTTCTTAGACTCTTGCATGCTAAACCGCTTTAGCACTCTTGTCTATATATGTACTCGACTTAGGCCAATGAGTCTCCCTGGATCTATCTCTATAGATCTTGACTCCCTGAGAATATAGTCAGCTTCGCCTAAGTCTTTCATAGAGAAACACGTACTCAACCAAGCCTTTACGGGACTTTAAGGTTGGTATGTCGTTTCCAATGAGTAGTATGTCATCTACATACAAAACCAGAATACAATTGAGCTCCCACTAACCTTTTTGTAAACACAAGGCTCATCCTCATTTCTAATGAAAGCCAAACTCACTAGACGGCATCATTAAAACGGATGTTCCAGCCTTTCGAGAAGCTCGCTTGAGTCCATAAATGGATCTCTGAAGCTTACATACTTTTCCAAAGATTCTCCTGGAGTGACAAAACCTTCAGCCGTGTCATATACACATCCTCATCAAGTTTTCCATTAAGGAAAGCGGTTTTGACATCCATTTGCCGATTTCGTAGTCATAGTAAGTCTGCAATAGCAAGCAAAATCCGAATGGATTTGAACATAACTACAGGGGAAAAAGTCTCATCATAGTCAATACCATGAATTTGTTTGAAACCTTTCGCGACTCGGTCGCCCTCAGTACGCTTTGTACATTCCCTTCCATGCTCGGTTTTAATCTTAAAAACCCATTTGCACCCTATGGGAGTTACCCCTTCAGTGGATCAACCAAGATCCAGACTTGGTTTGTGTACATGGAGTCCATTTCGTATCTCATGGCCTCAAGCCATTTCTCGAAATCCCAGGGCTATTAATTGCCTGCTTTGTAGGTCGAAGGTTCATCGTGATCCACAAACATAACATCACCATGTTCTGTTATGAAAAATCTAAATTTTTTTCTGGGAGGTGGACTGACGTAACTCTACCGGACTCTACGCAATTCTTGTGTTTCTTGAATCAGTGCTGGCCGCACAAATCTGCTTGTGGCACTTGCCGCACAACAACTTCGTGGAGTCTCGCTCAATTTCCATCTCATCATTAGTGCTAGTTTGAGAGTCTCGGAACTTCAGTAAGTTCTACGCTACTCCCACTTGTGTTTCTAGAAACAAATTCTTTTTCTAGAAAGACTCTCGTACGAGCAACAAACACTTTGTTCTCGTTAGGGATATAAAAGTAGTATCCTTTAGTTTCCTTAGGATAACCTACAAATATGCACTTTTCGATTTCTGAACCACTTATCGAAGCCGAGCGTTTTACAAACGCTTCACAGCTCCCAAATCTTGAGGAAAGACAAACCGACGCTTCCCTACCCATAACTCGTATGGTGTCTTTGCAATCGATTTAGATGGAACGCTGTTAAGTGTTAAAGCTCGCTGTCTCTAGTGCGTGTCCCCAAAAGGAATCGGGCGAGCTCGTGTGACTCATCATAGAACGAACCATATCTAATAAGGTTCTGCTCCTCCTTTCGTATACACCATTCCATCGTGGAGTAGCTGAGGAGAAAGTTGTGAAACGATTCCACAAGCTTTTTAGATAGTCACAGAATTCTTGACTCAAGTATTCTCCTCCTCGATCGATCGAAGAATCTTAATACTCTTGCCAAGTTGGTTTTCTACTTCAAGTTTAAACTCTTTAAACTTAGCAAATGCTTCGGATTTGTGTTTCATCAAGAACACATATCCATACCCTACCGAAGTCATCAAGAAAGGTAATGAAGTAGAGGTAACCACCCCTCGCATGTATATTAAAAGGGGCCACATACATCACTATGTATTAGTCCTAATAAATCATCGCCTCTCTCACCTAGCTTAGTGAAAGGTGATGCTGTCATCTTACCCAATAAACAAGATTCGCATCGATCATAAGACTCAAGTCAAATGATTCTAATAGCCCATCTTTATGGAGTTTGGATATGCGATCTTCGCTTATGTGGCCTAAGCGACAATGCCAGAGTGATGTCGGATTAGAATCATTAGTCTTAATCCTTTTGGTATTTATGTTTAAAATTGGCATATCAAGGTCTAAAATATATAGACCATTAATTAAAGAGAGCGCTTGCATAAAACATATTATCCGTAAATAACGACAATTGTTGGTTTTTGATCGAAATCTCAAAACCGTTATTGTCCAAACAAGAAACTCGAAATAATATTTTTTAATTAAACTAGTACATAGAAACAGCTTTTCTAAACCTAAAACAAGCCCCTCGAAGGCAAAGTAAAAGTACAAGTCCCTACAAACTAGAGTCGCAACACGTGCTCCGTTGCCTACTCGTAGTTCCACTTCACCCATTTGCCAACTCTCTACTCCTTTGCAGCTCCCCGCACATTAGTACAAATGTGAGAACCACATCCGTATCAAATACCCAAGAAGTAGTTGTATTTAAATTGATATCAATCATATTAACATCAATAACATAAATACTCGAGCCCGAAGCAACAATTGCCTTCTCCTTTTCCAGCCTTTTTTGTTGCAAGATAGCTCTTGCAGCTCCTTTTCCAAATGACCCTTCTCACCACAAAGTGATGACATATAGAGTCCTTGGCTACACCACCCTTAGGTTTCAGCAGCATTGTTGAAAGTGGTTTGCTTGCCCTCGGGCTTACCTTTCTGCTTTGCCTTTGATCTCACAAAACCTTTCGCTTTGCCCTTTTGCACCATCGAGATGGTGTTGGGCTTGGACTTGCCTATTTCCTTCTCAGCAGTCCCTTAGCATATTCAACAACTCAGTAATGGCTTGTCAATTTCATTCATATGATAATTTAGAATGAACCGATCGAATGATTCGTGCAACGATTGCAAGATCAAATCGGTCGAAAGCTCTTGTCCCCAAAGCGAAACCCCCAGCTTTTTCAAGGTTTTGAACATAACCTATCATCTTAAGAACGTGAGTTCCTACCGGCATTCCCTCGTACATTTTGCACTCGAAAGAGAGATTTTGACACATCGAATCTCTCTCGGCGCGCTTTGTCCCTCGATATAGTTGCTTCGGGATGAGCCAAAGATCTCATAAGCCCCCCATGTCCTCATGTTGCTTCAAGCTCGTAGTTCATGGTGACAAGCATGAGGCTAGACACATCTAAAGCATCACTAACATGCTTATGATAAGCAGTCTTATCAGCGGCCGAAGCGCGAGCCTCTGGTATAGCAGGAATAGGCTGTTCCAAGACATACAGCTTTCTTTCATGCTTGAGAACGATTCTCAAGTTCCTGAACCAGTCGAGGAAGTTAACTCCCTCTAATTTGTCCTTCTCAAGGACAGAACGCAGTGATAGTGTTTGGTTTGAATTTGCCATTTTTCTACAACAAAAATATGCATATACAAAAGTAAGTACCGATTAAAATCATTATTAGGTCTTTATCTTTTAATGATTTCTCCCACTATTTTCTTCGAGTGAATAACCCTCAATATCAACTCGGAAAGTTCGTTAACTTTCTAGCGGGCCAAGATCCATATTTCACCTCGTTCTGAGTCAGCTTTGGCTGATCGCCCAAAACTTAGTTATTTAGGTAGGCAACATTTGCCAATTACATCAAATTATGTAATTCTTGGTTAGTTGAGTGAATAACATTTATTCAAGCGTATCATTATACACTTTTCTCAACTCTTTTGCCTCTAGATCCTCAATCCATTTATTGAGATAATCCAATTAATTAGGACCCTAAGTTTTAGCCGATGGATATCACAACTTATCCTTCGCGCCTCACCCGGGATAGACATGTATGCACGACTTTGGCATGTCCCATACTTATGTCGATCTAGGCCTTGACGAGGGCCAAACTTAGGAAGGCACTAATTAATATTTTAAATGAGGGATTTTGTTTTTAACAATCTCACCAGAAAAGCATAAATAAAACAGTTTATGCTTATATACATATGCATCCAATACATAAAAGTAAAATGCAATAGTAATCGCCAAGATCCTATTCGGTTTTTCCAAGCCAATGGAAAAACCGTGAAGTCAATCTAAGGTGTGAAAAGAAAAACATCTATTCTACACCGTCTTGACCTTCAGTTGGTTGCCTCCATATCTTCATCATCTCAGTTGTACATTCTCCTAATCTAGAATTACAAAATTTCTAAGGAAACCTCGAGTTACATTCGAGGGGATATTCAAAGGAAAAATTACAACTTTTGATATTTAAAAGGCACGATACGCAGATCGTATTATAAAATAAAACCAACAGGGTAAAGGCGATTACTATGCATCATGCTCAATTAACATAACAACTTATGAAAAATAATGAGCAAAACAGTAAAATGAACATTTCATATTCTGCCTGGGTTCGGTTGACCGGCCACCAAGCTCGGTCGACCGAAAAAGTACTGAGAGTACTCGGTCGACCAAACAGGCACTTCGGTCGACCGAAGACCAACTCGGATTGACCGAAGACCAACTCGGTTGATCCGAACCTAATACCATTTAGCTACTGTCTTGCCTCGGTCGACCGAAGTGACAGAAACTGAGAGTTTTTCCAGCTTTTGAATGACTTCAAAAATGGAAATTCTCAACAGATATACTTACAAAAAGCTGGAAAAGCACGTCATACATGGTTTTAACAACATTTCTAGCAATCCTAAGGCATACATAACATAGATTCAAAATCTATAAAAACACTATAGCACATTAAAGTCAATAGGGTACTCGTGAGTGGCTCTGATACCACTGTTAGAGGAATAACCGGGTCATACACATAAGCGCAGTGAAATAACTTTGACCCGCCTCTATCGGGATCTTTCACGAGTAAGTACCTACGACTATGGGATAGTGTTTTACCTTATATGGATGCTAGAATGGCTGAAACGCTTTCGACGGTTTGTTGTAACGAACGGAACACCACGCTTGCAGAGCTCAGTCTCTTCCAGTATCCACTCGATCTTCCGGAGATGGTCTTCTACTGCTTGGTGCTAGCCAACGCCTTGTAGAAGCTTTGAAGACACTCTTCAATGGATGGAGTATGAACGACCTTTTCAAGAACAAGAAACAAGCTTTCTAACTTATTTTCTATTAGCAAAAATGCAAGAAAAAAGTCCAGAAATTTGTCTTGTCTTTTTCACTCTAAAACTCATTTTTTCTCTCCTTTCTCTTAGCTTCAAAAGGCTGGAGAAAACTGATTAGAATGATAGGAAAAATCTGAATTTTTCCTCTAGTCTATCAAGAGAGAGTGGGGTGAGATAATGGGGGAAGTGGGAGATCATGGAGAGAATTACTCCTCCACTCTCTCCACCACTTCAACCACCATCAAGAGGGTTGAATTTATGTCTAACATTCCAGCCATAAGGTCGGTCCAAACGGGTCGGTCGGCCCAATCATATTGGTCGGCCCAACCCGATTAAGGGCCCAATCCAATCCCGGCCCGGCCCGGCCCGATCAGAATTGGCGCACCTTAGATTAAATGTACTCCAACAACCCCATCCCCCTCGGGTCGGGTATGTCGCGTGCCTCTCGGCACTGGTTCTATCTTTTATAATATAAATTACATGTGGATAATTTTTTTTCCTAAACTATTATATATTCTATTTTATGGCTTCTAAGTTGACTCCGATCTTTGACTGAATCTCAATTTACAGATTTCTAATCACAAGCTTTCGATTGGCACTCTGATACCAAAATCTTCTAATCTGGGTCTGTGTCTAGCGTTGGCTCAATTCTTTGTCTCGGTTCAACTCTACACCTTAGAATGTTCTTGTTCTATCTGCTCAATCCTGCAAGAACTAAAACAGAAAATAGAGAAATGGTGAGTTATAAATAGCCCAGTGAGGTGTGCGCTAATGATTTGAAATTCATTTTATTTCGCAAACCTTTTTATTTTGAAGACACGGAGAAACTTTCTTTATTTAGAAATACCTTTCCTTTTCCAAAACAATTCCAAAATCATTTCCTTTCAAAAAGCATTTTCTTTATCTTTTTCCGAAACAATTCATAAATTATTTCGTTTTAAAAAAGCATTCTTTATCTGGAATATGTTTTTCTTTTCAATTTCAGAAATATCTTTCCGGAATAAGAAAACCATTCCGTATATCAGATCCAGAAATAAAAAGAGTGCATGACCGGGCAAGTCAATAACTCTTTAGTCAATACCAGTCTCATGCCAGACGTGTTCACGATTTTCAACCTTATCCCCTGCTTTTTCATGTAACCAAGAACTGGGGTACCACCAGCTTGGAAACCAGGATACTAACATCTCCTGAGTTAAACCTTCTAACCCCGGAGACATGTCAGCAGTCAAAATTAAGAACAGTATGTGGTGCACGTAGGGAATACAGTCAGCCCGTTGCTTTTCTTTCTCCTAACGATTTCCACACCGGTTTGGGATCCCATTACGATATCCAAAGTGTCCAAAACCAAAGGTGCAAAATGCCCTTGTACGGGTGACTAGCCTCGTACCAGTCAGACCCTCAATGGTCGGACAAGGGGCTACCATATTTGTGTAGTGAAAGCGCCCTTTTCGATCAGAATTCTAGTAACATTCCAGAGATTTCATTCATTTACTTTTAAGAGATACTTTCCATAATCATATTTTAGAAATACTGAAATCTTTCCATTTGTAAACAATTTCTTTTTTCAAAGACATTTTCCAGAATTTTTTTTCCGTAAATATTGTAACTTTTTCTTTATAAACAGTTTTCATAAAACACATTTATAAAACAAGTTCTCCGGTTTTGAGAGGAAACTCACCTCAGCCTCTTATCGTTTGTACCTTCTTCAAGATATGTACCTATTTTGCAAATAAATTACTCTTTAGAAATACTTAATGAAATTATTGAAATGCAAGCCTTAATATGCCTAAATCTCTTTAGACTAAGTTTTTAGGTTTCTGGGTCTTTTGAGTAAATTTTAAAGTGTAGGGACCAAAATATAATTTATAAAAGTTATTTCGGACTCCGAATATAAGTTATTTCAGATATATGTTATCTTAATTATTCTCTTAAATATTTCCTTTTGTTTTAATGTCCAATTAAATATTGAAATCACAAAGTAAATAGTTTAGGACTTGTTTAAAATATAAATATTGTATGGGATTTTATGATCTAATATTTTAATTGCACCTTTAGTCCTTAGTGTATATATAGCCTCTTAAGAGAACCCTAAGTGAAGAAACTCGAATTAATTGCCAATTGGGTCCTCAGCATATTTTCGTCTAGCCATTTTTATCCTTTTTAGCAATTTCTTTTTTTTTTCATCCCTTTTTTATTTACGGGCAGCCACATTAGTCCTTCTGTTAAAAATATGGGTTTTTTCTGTTAAATGGCTTAACGGTTCTAAAAACCCTCTCTCTCACATAAGGGCAAAATAGGAACTTCATGTAAAATAGATCTTTAACAAGATGATGAGACCTCACCGGCGACACTCTTAGCTCGCCGGAAACTATCATCTCCGGCTGAATTCTTTTTTAAGATTGGTCAGTGGATACCAGTTCAATGGATCAAATGGTGCAACAAATTAGAGGATTAAAACATTTTCTAGAACCCCTCACTTACATATTCTTCTTCTTTCTCTCTTTTATGTTTATGCTAAAATCGATTGGTGTGGATTTAATTCAATTGGTGTTGACCTTTTTCCGGCCAAACTCCATTTTTTTCGGCGAGTTGTTGGTACTAGTCAGAAGAAAATCCCATTTGTTGAAGATTAATCCAAAGGATTGTCCCAAAAATTAGCCAACCCCTACCTCCACCGTACCCAGCAGCATCACCACTCTACATGGGCCCACCAAACCCAAATCCCTCTTCTGCTCCCACCAACACCAATCGCCAACAATCTCCAAAAACCACCCCACCACTGATTCTTTTGAGATTGGATTCGTTTAAATTCGGCCACCATTGGTAAACTCATAAAGCTTTAATCTTTGGATCTGAGTAAAAATAAAATCACCGATTTGCATTCTGATTTGTGGAGTTTGGGTTCTTTAGAAAACCTTAATCTCTCATTTAATCAAATCTCTGGAGGGTGGAGTTCAGCGGTGGTAGTACGGCAGAGAAGAGCTCGCTGGAGTAACCGCCGGCGCCGGCGCCAAACCTCCAGACGACGGAACTAGAGTTTGTGTCACCGGAGACAGTGATATTGTAGGTGAACCTGCTGCTGGTGTTGGAGAAGGTGAGATGGTGCCGGATAAGTACTGCCGCCGGAGACGGAAGGTCAAAGAGTATCGTTGACTTGGAATCTCATTCTTGAAGCCCAGGTATTGTAGTTTTCAGAAGGATTAATAACCCATCCTTGAGGACTGCCAACATTAAACTGGAAAGTACCATAAAACAACAAGTGATGAGCAAGAAAAGTAAGAAATTATTATGATCAACCATGTCTAAAAACAAAAAAGCCAGAGGTAATTTGAGGTGATGAAGGTATGGACTGAGGATGGTGGTTTTTTAAGAAATGGAGTTAATGTATTTTTGTTTACCTGATGTTCCTATTTTGCCCTTCTGTGAGAGAAAGGGTTTTTAGAACCGTTAACCTATTTAACAGAAAAACCCATGTTTTTAACAGAAGGACTAATGTGGCTGCCCGTAAATAAAAAAGGGATGAAAAAAACAAGAAATTGCTAAAAAGGATAAAAATGGCCAGACGAAAATATGATGAGGACCCAATTGGCAATTAATTCGAAGAAACCCTGAACTCTTTTCTCTTCTCCCTCTTTCTTCCTCACAGCCGCGCCTTCCCCTTCTTTACTTCCTCTGGCGATCAACCACCGCCCCCTCTTTTCTCCTTTTCTCCTCTCCTTCCTTTATTTTTATTTTCTCTTCTTCTTCTTCTCTTTCTTTTCTCCCCGCTCGGCCGCCGTTGCTCCTCCATCACCCTCTCGCCATCTCAGGTTCGTCTCTCTTTCTCTCTACTTTCTTTTTCCCCAATCTCCAATCTCCCAATCCCTAAATTGGATTTTCCCGCATTTGTTTCCTTTTTCTTTTCTATTTTATAATCATCTTTGCTGTTTGTTTTCAGATTCTCCACCTCCTCGCCCCCGTATCGCCGCCGTCTGCCTATCCGCCACCACAGGTAAGGCTGCTTCTTCTTTTTATTTTTATTTCCCTTTTTACTTCCTATTTTATTTTCTTTATTTTTCTGTTTTCCATCTCTATTTATTTTACTTTAATTTTCTGATATCCTTCTTCCTCTTTATTTTTTTCTCAGATCTACTGAGACGCCGCCGCCGCCGCCGACTTGCCTCCATGGCTGCCGCTCACTCACCACCACAGAAGGTTATCTCCTTCTTCTATTTATTTACTAATTTACTATTATTATTCTGTTATTATTATTATTATTATTATTATTATTATTATTATTATTATTATTATTATTATCTCCTTCCATCTATTTTTTGAGAAATTGAACGGCTGTTAACAAAATTGACTCAAGGGAACCGGGGCATAATTGTTAATTCCCAGCTCACCCCTTTTATTTTTTATTTTTTATTTTTTCTTCTCCATTCCTTCTCTGGGTGAATGAGGAGGGATGGGCTGCCCCAATATTTGAGATTTACATATTTACTCTTAAAAAAAATGTTTCTTTGAACTATTATTTTTTTCTTCCAAAACATTATTGTAATGTTTTTTAAACTTGATCTGCTGCCTGGAGCAGCAGAACATGCATTGCCATTTTTCACTCTCGAAGATTTCAAGTTGACATGTTTCTCCTATTTTTACATTCAATGAGATGAGTGAAGCATGTAAATACCTCTTTTGTTAAATCGAGATGAGGAAACATGTAAATTGAATGAGCTCAGTAAGATCTACTAAAGATCTTGGAATGTTGCTCGTGGTATATGGTGATTGGAATTGCAAAATATATAGGAAATCTGAAAAGAAATTTAATTTTTATGCAGAATTGGTGAGAGCTCTGAAGAACCAGAGATTAGGGCTATAACTTTTGACAATTGATTTTCTTTAGGCATGTCATTTTCTGCAACTTTAGACATGGGTAATGAAGAAGATGATAGAAGAAGAGGAAGAATGGGGTTTGGGAGGTAATGGGTAGAGATTTATTAGAGTAAAAAAATTGAAGTTTCTACTTTGCCCTCATCCATTTAACTCTTTCAAGTTGACTAACACCCAAAATTTGAAAAGAATAGACGGAAGGACGTACGTTTCCCGTGAATTGAATGAGGATATAAAAAGTTGCAAACTATTATTAAGGATCAAGTCTGCTAAGCGAAAATAATTTCGGGACTGAATACACCATTTGGCCTTTTCCATACTGTGTAATAATATAGACTTGGGGACTTAGTATTCTTTTACTAGTCATTCATAAAATTACATTCAAATTCTTAAGAATTATAAAAATCCTAAATTAATAATTAACTCTTAATCTAATTAATCTCCTTTAAAAATTAATCGAGTTTTCTTTGGAAAAAACTAAAGTAATTAAAATTCTATTACTTCTTCCTAATAAAATAGAAAATTATGAAATCTTGGTTTATGTACAAAGAACAGGTAAACCTTTATGTGTTTTATCCGAAGACATGGAAAGAGATATTTTTATGTCAGCAACAGAAGCACAAGCTTATGGAATTGTTGATCTTGTAGCGGTTGAATGAAAAGAAGACATATTTCACACAAATCCGCGATTTGAGATTGTATCTATGATTTTGCTATTCTATTAAATAAATGGAAGTAATTCATAATTGCGTCAACGATTACTAGCAATCCGGAGAAATCGATATCAAGTTTTTCATGTTTTGCAGAGTTTAAAGCGACATATACAATTCTGATGGCGATGATAAACACATTGTGTTGACAAATAAAGCTTCTCTCTCGATAGCTGTTTTATTTCTCTACAAGAAATCTGGGGTGTGGTTCCCATTGAGAGAGAAGCTTTATTTGTCAACACAATGTGTTATCATCGCCATCAGAATTGTATATGTCGCTTTAAACCCTGCAGAACATGAAAAACTTATATCGATTTCTCCGGATTGCTAGTAATCGTTGACGCAATTATATACATAAGTGAGAACATAAGTATAACCCAACAAATAAAAGTCCATGAAACCGAAAAGGATGATGATCTTACCCAAGAAGAACAAGATCTGGAAAATGCAGAAGAGGGAGAAACCTGGTCCGTTTTTTCCTTTTATTTACTCGTTAATTTTTCGATTTTCTCTTTATCATTTCTTGTTAAGTTAATTTTATTTACTTTAACTAGACTCGTTTGTTTCTCTTTTGCTATTCTAGGTTTGAATTGGGAAAGTAATACCCGGTTGTGAGTGAGGATTATCAGAAGGCCATTGAGAAGGCCAAAAGGAAGCTTAGAGGCCTGATTACTAAAAAGAAGTGTGCTCCTCTGATGCTTAGACTTGCATGGAACTCTGCCGGTACTTTCGTGATAGCGCTATATTTTTTTTATTTCCTTTCGAAGTTTTGTTTATAAAATAGAAAGATGAAAGTATTTGTTACAATTGAAAAGAGCACACTTCTTTTTATTTACTTTCGCAAGTTATTGTAAAATATACTTTCATCTTTCTATTTTATAAACAAAACTTCGAAAGGAAATAAAAAAAATATAGCGCCATCGCGAAAGTACCGGCAGAGTTCCATGCAAGTCTAAGCATCAGAGGAGCACACTTATTTTTAGCAATCAGGCCTCTAAGCTTCCTTTTGGCCTTCTGATAATCCTCACTCACGGTTGGGTATGACTTTCTCAATGCAAACCTAGAACAGCAAAAGAGAAATAAACGAGCCTAATTAAACTAAGTAAATAAAATAAACTTAACAAGAAATGAAGAGGAGGGAAAAAACGAAAATTTAACAAGTAAATAAAAGAAAAAAACGAACGGTTTCTCCCTCATCAGCATTTTCCAGATCTCCTTGTTCTTCTTGGGTAAGATCATCAGCATTTTCTGTTTCCTGGACTTGTATTTGTTGTGTTATATTTATGTACAATATTGTGTCAACGATTACTAGTAATCCTGAGACATCGATATCAAAGTTTTCATTTTCTGCAGCGTTTTAAATGACATATACAAGTCTGATGGAGATGATAACAAATTGGGTAGACAAATAAATCTTCTCTTTCAAAGAGAGAGCAACCCCAGTTTTCTTGTAAAGGTATAAAACAGCTATTGAAGCCATGTTCCCAAGACACCCTGGAAAAAAAAATGAGTATGGCCTTTACATTTTCAGAACCCGAAAACACGTGTGGTAATCCTGCCACTACTTGACATAGATTTGATACCAACAGGATCGCAATTGTTACATTCTTAAGCCAGCCATTCCTTTTTAATTTTGACCATAATGACTCATCTACATGGCTTGACGAATCCATCCTTGAGTCTCTCTCTTTCTCTGAAAATATTAAAGATTTGAAAAACACATTAATGACTATTTTGTGTAGAGAGTAAACAATTGGACAAATAAAAATATTGACAAATAATTTAGGACAAAGGGAGTAATAAAATAAAAGAACCCATAGCACAAAGATAGTAGGTTTAAGATGCCATTTACGAAGTGGGGGAAAAGTGAAACCATTTGTAATTGTTTCAAAGTTTAGGTAGTATCGCAAAGTAATGGGCTCAGATGTATTTTATAACCACCGCCACCAACATTTTAGAACCACCACCATTTTTGATTTCTCCCTGTTTTCCCCACCCCCAACTCTCAGAGGCACTCCTTAACTGTCTCACTAATGCTTTATTGTCAGGTTACTTTCAGCAAGTCTATCGGCTAAATTGGTCTCTCAAGAAACAAAGTCGAAATGAGAATATGATCAAAACAATGTTCACCAAGGCCACAATAACAATAAAAGAAATGCAGAAACACTGACATTACACACTTAACATAAAAAAAAAATCAAGAAATGCATACAATTATAAATAAAAACCTAACCGGAAGACAATCATCAAGAAATGCAGAAATACTGACATTACGCAATTAACGTAAAAATCAAGAAACGCATACAATTATAGATAAAAACCTAACCGGAAGCATACAAAATTGGTAATGGAAATTACTATTTAGCATCTAATAAACTATTTACCTCAACCTAATAGATAGCTCGCGGAGCTGATTCTTGTCCTCCAACAAGCTTTTCACTAAAATTCAACTCATAAATATAAAGAAAATTCAAATTTGTACTCTCTAACATCATCTCTATGATTTATTGGTAACAACTTTATTTTTTGGATATATATATATATATATATATATATATATATATATATATATATATATATATATATATATATATATATTACATGGGGGAGCCACTTGCAATTATTAGAATAGATTTGACATTTCTTTTATATGATGATCGAGAATTTTATTGTTAAAAAAGACGTTTTATTAGTGAATATTTGTTTATTTACAAGTGGTGCATGTTCTAAATCTTCTTTACTTCTCGTTCTCGACTTGTCTATTCCTCTCAACTTCATAGTCCAATTCAACTCTTTCCTCTCTGTCTTTATTTTTTTATTTTTTTTAAATAAATAAATGTTTTTGGCTTCTCATTTCCAAATAGTAAAGGCCTCTCATCTACAAAGCAGAGTACCAACACAAGTTGGCTCAATTGGTAAGGATTCAACACGTCCTTACAAAGGTCAAGTGTTCAATTCCCGCTTGCCGACGTAAGGGCTGTGTTGGTGGGTGATCTGTAAGTACCCTTGTAAGCGACTTATGGTCCCTAGGGTCTGCCTTGACCCGTGGTGGTGACCGGAGCCGAACCCACCCGAACTTTTTTAAACAAAAAAAAAAAAAAAAATCTACAAAGCAGAGTAATCATAATTTTGTTGTGCAAAGGTAGGAGACTGTCAAATAAAATCATAGCATACGGCATTAAGATGACACTTTGGACAATTTTCTTCTGGATTTTATAAAATGTCTTCTAGTATACTAATGAGATTATTATGTTTCGATGTAGTGAATCAATTCAAAGATTCATAGTTGTTGAGAATCCTACATCGACTAGCTTGTGAGCATATTTGCATTATATAAGACTTGGGCAATCCTCCCCCTCTTGAGGTACCTTTTGAGAGAATGAGTTAGACCCAAGTCCATTTTCTACATGGTATCAGAGCCACCTAGTTCGATGTTGGGCCCCATTATGTTCACGCTCCAGATGTCCAGCCCTGGGCGTGAGGGGGTGTGTTGAGAATCCCACATCGACTAGCTTGTGAGCATATTTGCAATATATAAGGCTTGAGCAATCCTCCCCCTCTTGAGGTACCTTTTGAGGGAATGACTTAGGCCCAAGTTCATTTTCTACAATAGTCATTTTTTAAAGACATATTTTTGTTACACTCAAAATCTGCTAATTCAAAATGCGACTTATGACTTTAATAGCATCCATAATCACCTTTCATCATGTGAAAATTGATATAATGAGGTGACACGAGCACTTAACTCATGTTTATATATCAGTCAAACTTTTTAAACATATCTCATATGGAATGAGAGTTCACACTTTATTATTGCAAGAGTAAACATATTGTACATAACTTATTAAACATGAACTTTTTAATAAAGTAATTTACCAATATCAATTTTATATTAATAAGTTAACTTTCGTTGTGAATTACTAAAATTGGAGAAACACACAACCACCATAACAATCATGCAAGTCTTTTTTTTTTTTTTTGAAACGACAATCATGCAAGTCTCTCTCTCTTTTCTGAAAAAGGAAAATAAAATAAAGGAAACAAATAATGGTAAAGGAATTAATAACAAACAGGGTCAAGCTTTGTTATCTGGCTATCAAGAGAATAGTATTAGCAGGGAAAATATTTATAGATAGGCGGAGCAACAACCAAACACATTCGCGAGAATACCTTGCTATTATATTAATGAACAAGATTACAATTTCATACAATTGGACCCAATTCTCTGAAGCAACTCAAATCTTTCTGAAGGATGATTTGAAGGGGATAGGGTGGGAAAAATTCACTATGGACGGACCTTGTGGGTACCTGTGAGACATGGAGGTCTGCGGGACCTACCCTACAGGTGGGTCCTGTTTAAATTTACGTGGGAGGAGTGTGGGGCCGTACCCACAATGACCGCCTCATGCCAGACTTTCCTGATAGGGTGATGGCTAACAGTTTTTTTCCCCCTCACCATAGGAAGAGAATGCCTCACCAGAGAAGGAGAATTATTGCCCCATGCACGGGGAGGGTGTCGAACTCTGCGAAGGTCCACCCCACTGGGCTACGACCTTCTTGACTGGCTAGCAATTTGATTTCAGTGCTGGAAGATTTTTTTTTTGTTAATAATGTTCTTATACTTTTTTTTGCTGAATAATAATGTTCTTATACGATTTCAATCAGTGACGGATTTAGAAATATATAATAATGGGCACACGATAATTCATTCATATTTGTTAGTATAAGAAAACATAAAAAGATATTTTAATTAAAAAAAAACTTATTTTATAAAATACAGGCGAAAAACAAACTAGGAAATTAAAAAAAAAATTACATTCTGTAGTTGGCCTTGAGATTTGGTAAAGGTTTTGAAGTTTTTATTGATGTAGTCACTAAAAAAAATTTGTGGGTTACTTATACATTTATCATTTTAATGGAGTCAAATATACCATATATACTAATTTATTTATATTTTCACCGGGTCATGTGACCCAATACCACGGGCGAAAATCGTCTGTACCCGTGTATGTTCTAATTCATGTACCCAACCAATCAGAATTCGCCATGTAATATATATTTTTTAATTATATATACACATGGTGAATAGTGATTGGTTGGGCACATGAATAGATACACATACGGGTACAAACGATTATTTGCCCAATAACACCATACTACGATCATCCGTCTCTGAATTCAATATTTAAATAGCTGATCCGACGATCGAGGTAAACAACTGTTCTTAAATAGATATTCACTAATTTTTCAATTCTCGAATTAATGATCTAACAACTAAGATTGTGTCATGGGAATCGGGTAACCCAAGTGGTAAGGCTACCAGGCCACGGGACGGAGGTCCCGTGGTCGATTCCTGTATCTCCCCTTATGGGGCAAATAAATTCTCCTCCTTGTGAGGCTAAGTTCCCTCTCCGGCTTGGGGCATGCTGCAATCTCCCTATCTAGGGTATTCTCCGCTCTTCCCCTTCGGGGGCAATCGCCTTCGGGCGTCAAAAAAAAAAAAAAAAAACTCAGATTGTGTCAGTACAGTAATTATAAAAAATTTGTCAACCTCGGAATCAAAATGAATGAACGAGAGTTCTGCCTCGACAAGTTTATATAACGTGATAAGTAATTAATAGATAATAACTATAATAATAAAAAAAAGTACTTAATCCTTTGACAATAAGTTGGAGATTTGTAATCTAAGAGATCCCGCAAAAACACTTCCGCCAAGAGAGAAATAGCCTTTATAATATTTTACTACATTGTAATATAAGTCAAAATCAACAGAGCCCAAGAATGCCAATTCAATTCCTTCATGTCCTTACAAAATTGTTTAGGGCACCATAACATGTTCTTTGTCTTAAGAATTTTTAATATTATTATTATTTAGAATTATTTTTATTGGTTTGCTCCAATATGAAGCACTAGTTAATTGTAGTTCAGTTTTAAAAGAAAGTTCAATTTTGATAAATTTTGATAAAAGAAGATTATTTAGTTTAAAATACGTTTTTTTTTATGAATATAGTTTAAAATACGTTCACAGCTTTTTAATTTAGTTTATTTTTCAAATTTATTTATTATTAGTATTATTTTTCACGATCCAATTGGATAGGAATCATAGGATGGGAAACCGTTCGAACAGGAGTTAAAGAAATTATCTGAAGGGTCAAGGGAGATACCCATATCTCCTCCGCCTTCTTCTCGACGATTCTATCAGTCCCAATGACCATCGCCGGCGGTAATGCCACCGTAGGCTGCGGCGGCAATGGAGTATCCTCCGGCAAATGGCCAAAGAAGAAACAACGAACCACCGGAAGCAACAACACTCGTTACCCTTCCACCATCGCCGTAATCGACGGCGGCGAATCCCTAACTGATCTCCCTCATTATAAACCCTCCACCGCTGGCATCCTCCGTCGCTCCGCCTCCAATTCTCATTTCCCGACGACCGCCTCTTCTTCATCAACCACCACTGTTGCCCTAGCTTTTACACCTACGATCGGCGGATTCAATGATTCTTCCACCTCTGACGTCATCCTTCGTCTTTATCTTGAAGGTTCTTCCGATGATTCGGATATCAATGTCTATCTTCATTCCGAGGTACTCCGCCGATCTAAGTATTTCGCCGCTTTATTATCTGATCGTTGGCAAAAGGTCTCGACTTCGCCCAAATTGCATCATATTAATCATGAAGTTACGGAGGCGAATGGATCAATTGAAAGTTATTTAACTGTTTTTAAGCTGCTTTATACTAGTGATTTCTCAAATGTGATAGATAGTGTTTCTATAGCTCTGTCTTTACTTCCAATTGCACTCGAATTGCTCTTTGAGGATTGTGTTAACGCGTGTGTTCGCTTCCTCGAGGCGGTACCTTGGACGGATGAGGAAGAGAAGAAAGTGTTGGGTTTGGTTCCACTTTTAAGTGGGGAGGAATCACAAGATCTTTTAGCTAGGCTTTCGCCTGATAAGATTGATTCTTCTGAAGAAATGCTGCACGGTTTGATCCTTTCGGCAATTCATAATCATGCTAATATGGCATTTGCTAAGGCTTTTGTTGCTAAGCTGTTAAGAGATTTTTCGTCCAAGGAGTCTGCTAGAAGAGTGCTGGATCGTGCTTTCGAGACTAGTTTGAAAATCGTTAGGGAGTCGTTGGAAGAGTATTCGAGTCCGGATTTTAGAGGAGATCATAATGAGACAGAGGCTATTCAAAGGTTGAATTTGCATACCGCCATGACTAATGGGAGACATTTGTTGTGGTTGGTTGAGAGGATGATTGAGTTGAAGGTGGCTGACACTGCTGTGAAGGAATGGAGTAATCAGGCTTCTTTTACTGCAGATTTGCAAAGAGCTTTCCGTGATGAGGCTTGGAGGAATATTGTCCCGGGCTTGCCCAATGTCGTGCTTCGATGTACTTGCAGGCTTGCTAATGCAGTTGCAACTGGGAATATTTTGGCTACTAAACAGGTATTCTTTTTCATCTGTAACTGGCTTTGGTAGTTTGGTTTATTAATCTTCACTGATCATTGTGGCTGAAGTTTTTATTTTAGGTCTTCTGGTAGTATAGGATCTACTTTTTGAAGTGCTGATAAGTTACTTGAGCTTTGACCTTAATATATATTGAGGGGATAATTCTTTGTTTTATGCTGATATTTCGTCAAAAGGAAACTAGTGTTATTATTATGCTTGATTAATGTGTTCAATTCAGATGTTTGGGTTGTATGCAAATACGTCATAAGAAGCGTTCTAACCATGCCTTTCTAGCTGTTTTTATTGTTGCTCTATTTGTTGACTTTATCGCGACTTTAAAGGTTTCTTTCATGCAATGACGCATCCAAATTGTCATCTTCTACAGTTCTACTCTTAAGACATTGAATGAGCAATGATTTATTTGGACATATTTGTAAAGATTGTCCGTGTCTTCATCGAAGCAACTTCTTGACCGTGCTTCCGGTTAGTTTAAAATGCACATCTGGGTAGTTTTGCAGAATGCATTAAAAGTTGTTGGCAGGGGATGAAAAGCCTATAGCCAAGTTTATCTTCGTAAAAAATATGTTCTACTGCATATTTGTGTCTAAAGAATGAGGAGAGAGACAATTATGTGACGACGTGGCTAATTCTGGATCACAAGGTCTATGTGGACCTGGTCCATATCAGAATTTTCCTTTTGTCTAACCAGTTGGGATATTATTTGTTTGTTTTTTATGGTGCTTTACTTGTATTACTTTAGTTTTGGATATTCAGCCCGTGAAGAAACAGTGTTTTATGTCTGATGTTGGCGTTGTGCTTGATGCATTGAGTCCAGCTACTAGAGATTAAACTGGTGACTCTCTTAAGTAAATTTGTTTCATGATTATTATGGTTTAATCACGCTGTGGAAAGATAACTTAGACTTGCCCGCCACTTGTTCTATAAGTAATGTAAAAACATGATATTACTGCAAATTTACCTTCTTTTGCCAATTTTATATATATATATATATATATATATATATATATATATATATATATATATATATATATATATATATACTTTCTGTTGCATTTGGTAAGGTAAAACTCTATTTTATCTTATTGGAAATACCATTAAGAATCTGTAGATTGATGGCTTGATGCCGGAAATAAATGTTGAAACCTATTAATGGACGATTGACAATAAATGTTGTACAAGAAATTGCAATATATTCAGAAGGAAGATTGTTCATTTGCAACTTAACTAGTTAACTGACATGACAACTCCAACCTCTGTTTTCCGAACAGGTAAGAATGAAGCTTGTGATAGATTGGCTCCCAGTGTTAATCATCTGCAAAGATAACATCTCTCCTATGATGGCAAATCATAAATCTCTTTACCTGGAGCTGGAAGAAACATTTCTTAGAATCATATCCACACTTCCGATGCCAGATGCTCAAGAGTTGCTGCAGCAGTGCCTCAGCTTTTCAACTCGAAATGTTGAAGACTGTCCTCATTTGGTCACTGCATTTACAACCTGGTTTAGACGTGCACATCGTCCCATGAAGACTGACAACCTTCAGCAGTGATGATCTATTGTTTGGCAATCATGAAAACCGACTTGGCGATTCTGTTAAAGTTTATGCTGTCAAACGAAACTTAATGTATATATGAAGTTAGTCTTCAGGGGAAAGCAGTAAATTAGGCTTCTTTCCTCTCCTTTTCGTTTCTTCTTTCTGGAGATACTTTCAAGCTTTGTAGGGACCAAGATCCTGGTAACAGTTTCTCTAGTTTTATCTCTCTATAACCAAAGCTCGTATGCTGTGAAAATCTCCGTAGGTGATGAACAGCTTGTAGACATACTATTCACGAGCTTTGATGCAACTATTTCTGTGAAAATATAAATATTTGCATGCATATCTTTGTTAATCTTTTGTTACTCATTTATTCAGTTATGCTGGGGAAGGTAATGAACCTTATTTCCGTGGTCTCTATAATGACTCAGACAACAGATTCAGTTCATTCAGCCTACTTGTTGCTGTTCTATTCTCTTGTCAAGAAACTATGTTGAAATCATTCCATTAACATAAACTGGGGTAAGACGGATTATGATGTGGGTTCCACAGGTGAAATTTTGAATTTAGTTTTGAGATGAAACTTTGATCAAGTGAAGTTACGAAAGAGCCAAAGACTCTTTAACCGACAAAACTAAAAGCAGGCAACATCATAGAGAAGATCTGAATCTCTCCGCTAAACTTGAGTATATTTCTACAGAAAACCAAAGAGCGAATTCACAGATTCAGATGTCTGAGTTGTATTAACCACAGATTTGCTTATGAGCTATGAAGTTGAGATGCAATAGCTATAGACTCATTGTGAAGCTGTTAATCCCATGTTCGACGAGCAAGAAATTCTGGAAAAAGTTACTGCATTTTCATAGAGTTCTACTGGAAGGGAATTGTGTTATTGAAGAGCTATATAGTAGTGAGTTAACACCAACCATTGGAAAGGACACACAAACTTCAAGAGCTCAGTTGAAAGTTGGCTGCAGTGTGAAGGCGTGAATAGAGTTTTGAGTTTTTGATTTTCATCTTAGAGTTTCGCAAAAGTTGAGAGGAGGACGTGGGGCCAAGTCCGAAATCTGAAATGTTGTCCAAATTCCAAATGTCATATAGCAGGAAGCATAACAGACAGTCTTCATATAGCTTCTTTTGCGATCAGTCAAATGATAGATTGAATCAGAACAGACGCCTTCTGAAGTTTCTGGTAGTTACTTGGTAGGTTTTTACTTGCAAACCTACTCCTATTCCGATTCCAAGACAAACGCTGAGACCAATTCCGACACCCACCCTAACTCCAGCATTAAACCATGACAATTCTCCATCCTCACTTTCTAAGTACTCCATCCCGGGATAATAATGGCTACTGTAATCTTCATTTTCTGGTCTATACTGCTGTTCTTCTGCAACCTGCCATTATACATACTTGAGAAGATTAGCAAAAAATGTATTGTTTATGAACCAAAAGAAATAATAGATTTACGATGTTGATGGTTCTCTTCGGACAAGACCCTGAGAAATAGGACTACGCAAAACCTAAATGGGCAACTCTACCACATTTAGGTTGCCCGCTCTAACTGTCAAGGAAGGTAACTGCAGTTGACACAATACTTCCGACTCAAAACAATAGGTCTCTGATTGGACACCGCTTCCCCGGTAATGGCAAAAGGTTACCTGCCCTAACTAACAAGGTGCATACTTATCCTCTATCCATGTAAGACCAGGTTAAAAAGTAAGAACAGCTATTCACAAAACAAAAAGGTCAGTATCATATTATTGCTCAATTTGGGAGTATGTGCCAGCTCCATGTTGTCTTTTTACCATCAAGATAAGTTTTTATATAGTACCTTATCAAGAACATTGTTTGCACCAAAAAGATTGCACTATGCTAAATTAATTTTTGGGTAGTCATTCAGAAAGGATACAACCCAGGTACTAATTAAGCAATTCGGATATTGTTTAACGCTTCTAATTAGATGAACTTCCTAAACTCTAAAATATAAACTCTAGGTATAACTATACTATAAACAAGAATGTTACAAGGAGTTACACAAAGTGTTACAGAGGATTCGGTGCCCTAATTAAGTGCAA